>CM064864.1:6104615-6532115 GCA_032719365.1 Prinsepia uniflora | reverse complement strand
TTTTTTTTATTATTTTAACATGTGATGTGTGTGAGTCTATGATCTACATGACTTCATTTTTACCATCTACAATATTATATATATGATGTCAGCTTTAATTGATCAACGGCTCAAAATGCATTGGCTTCCGTTTCTGCACGAACCAAGGTAGCATACACACCGTTAAGATGGGAAGCCATGAGAGCATCATGGCTTCCATATTCTGGGATGGCACCATTGTTCATGACTGCTATCATCTCAGCATCTCTGATCGTGGAAAGCCGGTGAGCCACTATGATGGTAGTGGCCCTTTTGGAAATTTTTTTAAGTGCATCTTGGATGTGTCTCTCTGATTCCAAATCCAATGCACTACTTGCTTCGTCTAGCAGTAACACCTTTGAGTTCTTCAATATCGCCCTCGCTATGGCAATCCTTTGTTTCTGGCCCCCGGATAGCTGAGCTCCGCTTTCACCAACCTAGGAAGATTTGACACATTAATGAACACATATCGACAGTCTAGTTTTTATTAAAAATAAGATGTGTTGTATAGAGGTGGATTAAGGAGAACTAGGGTTGGGCTAATCCGGACTCGCCCGAGTCCAATTCTATTTTCAAAGATTAAAAACAAATGAATAAATAAACCAGCCCAGACCGAGCCCGACTTCAACTAGAACATTGTTGAGTTCGAGTAGGTTGAAATCCCAACCGGCCCAAACTCTACCCACCCCAATTTTAGACCAAGAGCACATGTGTAAATGTAATATTATTCGATTTTAAATAAGCTTTTATTAACAATCCTCTATTTATAATACTCTTTAAATTAATTTGAAAAAAAAAAATTACTCCTTAAATTAACATATGATGATTGATCTTAGCCCATTTGCTTCTTTGGTAGGATAATTATGGAAAATTTGTCTAAAATAAGAATATTTGAGCTTCTAATCATTAAAGAATAGGTATATTTTTTAACTTTTAGATTGAACCCGAACTCAATCTCAAATCTGTAGAAACCAGAATTAATCCAAACCCGAAATTGTAAAGGTGGGATTAGGATTGAGTTGATCATCCAATCCACCCAACCTGTCCTAGCTAGTTGCACACCAACAAAGAAAATAATAGTATTAAGCATACCTGAGTTTCATAGGCTTGAGGGAGGCCACAAATAAAGTTGTGAATATATGCTTCCCTTGCAGCATCTTCAATTTCTCCCCATAAAGCATTTGGGTTGCCAAAACCAATGTTCTCTCTTATGGTCCCAGCAAACAAAGTAGGCTCTTGACCTACTAAAGCTATTTGCCTTCTCAACCACTTCAAATTGATCTCTCTCAAATCCATGCCTCCCATCATCACCTTCCCTTGGATTGGATCGTAAAACCTTTGTATCAACCATATCACCGTTGATTTACCCGATCCGCTTCCGCCGACCAAAGCCACCGTGCTTCCACCTTTAATCTTCAAACAAAACTTACTCAACACGGTCACTTCAGGCCTACAAGGGTATGCAAATGTGACCATTTTGAACTGAATATCCAATGGTTTCGACCGGTCCAGTTTCCTCTCCTTCTCCCTGTCGCTATCCTCAATCAATGGCTTACGCCTAATGATCTCAAAAACTGCTGGAATAGATGTTGAAGCCATGGATGTGTCTGGTGCAAGACCGGCCAATTGCCCAACAGAAAAAGAACTCAACACAAGAATGAGAAAAAAAATTTACACTTCACCAAACCCTGCTTTGCCTTCTTTCACAAGGTAGGCACCAAAGAAAAGAGCTAGGGTATATGCGCCATACATAAAACCTTGGGAAAACCCTAATGCCAGTCCCATGATCTGTGATCTTCTCACCGATTTGCGCATAGGCCCAGATAAGGCTCGCTCGAAAGACTTAACCAACTGTTCTTGAGTAGAAAATGTTGTAACCGTCCTTATATTTGTAACTGCAACAGCAGCAATGTTACTAGCCTTGGCATAAGCATCATTGTCAAGTTTTGGGCCTAAGTTTATAATCAAGCTTAAGTAACTTGCACCAAGAGTGAAAGGAGTTAGAGCAGCAACCAAAAGAGTTAGCCTCCATTCAAGCCAAAAACAAAGACCTAGTCCCACCATAGCTGAGCTCAAACCCATTAAAATGACTGATAATCGATCAACATGGACAGAACGAAGACTTACAGAATCAATTGAGAGCCTTTGGACCAGAGCTGATTTGGAATTCTTTTCAAAATCAAACCAACCTGGTTCTTGTTTTAGCATTGATCGAGACAATAGGCCTCTTACTCTCATTGTAAGTTTTGTACCTGCCAAGCCACACAAGCCTTGTTGTCCTGTCATGAAGAGGATGTTTCTGAATCCAAGACCAACAAGTACCAAACAAAGGGGCTCAATATTTTTCTTGATGTTTTCACTTTTCCCGAAATATATCTCAAGGGCTGGGCCTAGAACATAAGGGAAGATTGACAAGATTGCACCTGCAAGCATTCCCAAGAGAAATCCAACCAAAAGAAATGGAAGCTCGGGTCTTTGTAACAGCCATATATCTGAAAGTTGAACCTTTATTGGCTTTGGTTTCAAGACCTCTTCCTCCTCCAATTGATTTATATTTATCGCCGATTTTGATCTTGATACATCATATGTTGATTTATCCATCACGAAAACTTGATGAGTGTCGCCCCGAGTATCATTTTGTTTCGACAGAGGCTTTGTTAGTCCATCTGCCGCAAGCTCAACAAGGCTATAATACGCTCCGGCCTTTTCCATGAGCTGCCGGTGATTGCCTATCTCAACCACAGAGCCAGAGTCAAGAACAACAATGGTATCAGAGTTTCGTACTGTTGACAGCCTGTGAGCAATTACAATCGTTGTCCTGCCTGAGGAGATCTTGTCAATGGCCTTTTGAACTGCAACCTCGGATTCAGGGTCTAATGCGCTGGTTGGCTCGTCTAATAGAAGGATTCTAGGATCTTTGATTATAGCTCGTGCCAAGGCAATTCTTTGCTTTTGTCCACCTGAAAGCAGGGCTCCTCTGTCGCCAACCTGCCAAATGGCACAGTACTTGAAACATAAGTTACCAGTAAAACATGACGAATTACCACTTACCATCTAGGAGGGGGTTTTTGATTTCAAACCTCAGTGTCATATCCGTGGGGAAGGCCAGAAATGAAGGTGTGAGCATTGGCAGAAATGCAAGCTGATATTGCTTCTTTCTTTGTGGCGTTCTCCTTCCCCATCAGCACATTTTCTAATATGGTTGTGGCAAATAGCACTGGCTCTTGCCCAACCATACCTATCTGCCCTCTTAACCAATTCACTTGCAAGGTCTTTAAATCATGACCGTCCAACGTAATCGTGCCTGCCAAACCAAACACATTAGGAAAACAAAAAAAAAATCATATCGGACATGGAGTACAACGATTCGAAATTTGTCATACATGAAATTGCAAACCTTGTGATTATGGTACCTTGGCTAGGGTCATAGAACCTCTCAATAAGCGCAAAAATGGTGGATTTTCCACCCCCGCTAGCTCCAACAAGTGCTAATGTCTTTGAAGATGGAATAACAAGATTGAGAGAATGCAGGATTGGAGCATCAAGGCGCGACGGGTATGAGAATGAAACGCCTCTAAATTCAATCCTTCCGCGAGTACTTGGGAGGGTCCTACCTACCAGGCTGTACGGGTCTATCTCAGGAACCCTATCTATAATCTCAAACACCCGCCCTGCTGCCACCGTACCTTGCAAGAACTGCGCAAAGTATGACAGTGACAATGCCAAGCCCCTATGAAAAATTTAGTCACATGGAAAACGTGTCAAGAAAATACTATTGAGTTCTATATCGAAAATGTCTGTAACGTCACAAAAACAAGACTTTTACCTTCCTCCAAGATTGACACCAAAGAAACAAGCAATGGCGTCACCACCCTTGATCTCCCCTCTAGCAACCAAGACACCACCGTACCAGAAAGCCAATGCCCATGTTGAATAAGTAACAAGATAAATAACCCCAACTCCTGCACCTTTGGCAAAACCAAGCCTTGCACCAAAAGGCACCAACTTGGCCAATAAATCCACGTACTTTTCTGCCAAATTATCCTCTGCCACAAAAGAAAACACGGTCCTGATTGAACTGATGTCCTGCTCAGCAACATTCCCAGCTTTCCGGTATGAAATCTGCCACGAATTGAACACACCAGAAAAGAAGGAAGAAAATGCGACAAAAAGTTGGGTGGAATTTGCTAATTTGTGTTGATTTTTTTTACCTCTTCTTTCGTGGTTAGGCCAACATAGAGGGCTTTATAAACAATCCCACAGGACATCATCAATGGTATGACTGAGAAAACTACGAGAGATATTTTCCAGGACCTAATAAATCCAACTGCGTATCCACATATGAAGGTACATATATGATGAACAAAATGTGCCATCTGCAAAATCGTATCATGTAAAATTCGTAAATGTATCGATGTAACATCAGAAAAATAAAGAAAATTGTCACGTGATCATAAATTGATCAGTAGCTGACCTTCTCCCCCATAACTTCTTGGATTTGAGCAACATCGCTTGAAATTCCATGCATAATATCACCCGCGGCGATTTGAGTGTCGAAGAAACTAATGTCCTGTCTCAGAATTGCTCTTAGATACTCTCTTCTTATTCGTTGAGCAGATCTCTCCCCCACCATTCTCCAGCAAGTAATCTCTGCCGATTAAGTGACACATAATTTAGTAAACTAGAATCTTTGACAAAATTTCAATCTTGCAAAATATTTTAGACCACAAAAAACGGAATATAAAAGTAAAATTAATTAGATGTATATGATCTAACTTACCCATGTAAGCTCCAACTACAACTATTGCTGCTAGTGCAGCCATATACAGGCATATCTGAAATGAAATTAAAAACAAAATGAACTTCAATTATTTATTTGAATCAAAACAGAATTAATGGATAGATAAAAATGGTAAAAAACTTGCATACCATCTCAACATCCTTCATCATCTGTGTTTTATCTGCGAATGTGGATTCAGTGGCGATCTTATTGACGAACTCTCCGGGAAAAAAAAGAGTACCAAGGAAGAGAGCCACCATTGATGAAAGCTCCAACACAACCCAAAAACACAAGAACAATATCCCACTTTGTTGAATACTTGAACAAACTAAACAACCCAACTTGTTTGGGTGGCAAGGCATCATCTTCATTCTCCTCTTCATAAAAAACCGAACCATGATCACTGAATCGATCATCGCCTTCGTAATGCCGATTTGTGGTATTCGATTTCCATGCATCATCATCAGAATAGCCATAACCATCCTGACGATGTCCTCCAAATTTGGACGTGCCATGGTCATAAAATCGGCCACCTGCGTCATGACCCAAATTATGTGACTGACCCATAAATCCAGAATGATTCTCATCATCATAATGATCATGTGGTGTTTGATCATCAAGCTCAATCAAACCAAGAAGCACATCTTTTTTAGCCAATGGGCCGCCACTATAATTCCCACTTCCCAATTCCTTAATTTTTTCTAATTTTGGGGACTTTTTGTAATTAGCATCGTAATTACTCTTCCCAAAAATTAAAGAGCTCTCACTGCGATTATTATTATTATTATAAATATTATTTCTAGAGGGAGCAACATAACTTTGAAGCTCAAGCCTGCCATCAAGGGCAGAATCGTAATTGTGGTTATTAGTGGCGGATCCCCTGAACCCACTGGAGGTCCGGGAGAGATAGTAGTAGTTGGCTGAGCGGCGGACTATATGGGCCTCGGAGGTTGTGCTGGCGGCGGCCCATGGGCTTAGAGCAGAACCCAAGTTTCGAGTGTCACTCCACCCAGTGGGCTCAAACTGCCAAGAAATCTCCCCTTGCCATGACACGTCATTGTCGGCCGCGAACGGCGTGGTGGGGGGCGTTGTGTGGCGGGACCTCCGGCTCCTGGGGGTTCGGTTTGGGTCGACCGGGAGTGGGAACTGACCGGGGTGAATGAGCGGGAGCCATAGCGGGAGCTCACCGGTGTTGTGTGGTGGGGCTGGCGGTGGCTGGAGGAGGACTGCTCAAATTCAGAGGAGTCTATGGCATTGCCAGCCATGATGTGGAAAGTGTTGGACGGGAGGGAATATAATGTGGGAAAGTGTGGGACAAAAAGGGAAAGAAAAGAGCTCCCAACTATGTGGGCATTGTATGGTTGCCAGTTGGAGGGGCTGTGAATAAAAATGTGAATTGGTTGATGACTTTTTGTTGTTGTCCAAAGATATTGTTTGGCGGTTTATTGACAAATCCAAGGACTTCGTTGTATCCGTCTGTTTTTTAGTGGAACCAAATGGCATTCAGGGCCGGCCTTCCTTGAGGGTGGCTGGATGAGGCGCTTACTCAGCCCCCATCTCGAGAAGATTTTGAATTTTTTTTTTAATATTTTAAATGCGCTAGAAATATATAGGGAAAATTGTTACTATAGTTTTTAAATTTTACCCTAATATTAGTTATGGTCTTTGAACTTCATTATTAGTAGCAAAGGTCCATAAATTACACCCAAGTATATACTAATCATCCCTCCGTTAAAATGTTAACAAAATTCTATTAAAATTGAGGGTATGATTGTCTTTTTACTGTTCAACAAAATTCCTCGTTTTTACTAACTGTTGCTATAGTCCCTCAATTTTACCCTAATGTTAACTATAGTCCATAAACTTTATTATTAGTAGCAAATATCTCTGAACTATACCCAAATATATACTAACTATCCCTCCATTAAAATGTTAACATTTTCTGGTGAATTCAACTTCGAAGTACTCAAATCCACTGGGTGGCAATTTGGTAAATACCATAACAGTCCAAATTCATGACAGTGATTTTAATTTTTGCCATTTTTTTTCTTCTTCTTCATGTTTATTCACAAGTAATAGATGAAGAGTTATTTTTAGTTTTTACCCTAAATATTAAATATTGTTTCTGCCACTAAATACTGTGAATATGAAAAGTTGATACATTTACCTCTTCGTTTTCCGGGTTTTCTGTAACTTGTGTTACGTTATTAGTTGCAGGGGCTTTAGAAATATTGGTGGAAGATTTGTACCAATGTATGAGTTATAGTTATTAATAATTAGATTTAGGTATAGTTCAGAAATTTTTGCTACTAATAATGAAGTTTAGGGACTATAGCTAACATTAGAGTAAATTTCAGGGACTATAACAACAGTTAGTAAAAAATAGGAAATTTTGTTGAACAGTAAAAAGACAATCATACCCTTAATTTTCACATAATTTTGTTAACATTTTAACGGAGTGATGATTAGTATACATTTGGGTATAATTCAGGGACCTTTGCTACTAATAATGAAATTCAAGGACTATAACTAGTATTAGGATAAAATTCAAGGACTATAGCAACAGTTAACCCAAATATATATATATATATATATATATATAATGGATATTTTGATAATTAAAGAATAATGGAGCTCCAATTTAATTGTTCATCTTGAACCCTTAATTTTTCGGGACCGGCTGTGATACCATTCTTCATCTTATAAGGTGAATAATTTCTTTGTTATTTTTCTATGACTTATTAAACATTAACACGATGGATGGCAGATGTAATTTATAATTGTAGCCTTTATCTTCACTTTATTTGAATTCTAAGTTCAAATATCATGAACGACAGTTTCAATAAAAAAAATACTAAGAAGATCATATTTATAAATTATATACTAATACATGTGGTGCTTATATTTATATTGATGGATTCTATATAAATTTGTATGTGGTTTATTAATTTAGTGAACAAATATAGTATTTTTAGTATTATCGAAAAAAAAAATTTCGTGGGTTCAAATTAGAATGAATCTTCCTCTTTCCTTTTGTTTTATTAGAAAATATAGTCTGTCGAGTGAATTTTTTTTATTTTTCAATCAAAGTTATAGTATGAGATTGAGATATTCTCAGTTCAAAAACATAAAAACAAAAGTATACATCAATTGACAAGAAGATACAATGAAAAGCATGAACTATAACAAAAATAAGCCCTTGTTTTAACACTATTTGACTTTTCATTGTTTATATGAATCAGAAATAAATAAAAATGCATGAAACAAATGTGTAAAAGTAAAACGAATTATAATATTTTTCAATTTCTTATTTTAATTTTTTATATACATTTCCTTCGCCATATATTTTTCTCCTATATATTCTCGAGAATAAAAATAACTATAATATTTACATTCAAAAGTCTAATTTCATAACTTCAAATAGCTCGAATTTTAATGAGACTTCTTTAAACTTTAGCCTCAAACCATATTCTTCCATTTTATTTTTATCGAACAAATAAGAATTTCATTAATAAATAAACATGAAAACTTGTAAATAAAATAATTTAAAAAGAACATATTATACACACAAATATCACTAAATTCATATACATACACATCAATAACATAAAATCAAACAAGCAGAAAAAAAAAAGCAAAAAAAAAAAAGCATTATCTGTTATTTTATCAAATTTAGCAGTTGTTTTTTTTAAGCTAATTATGAGTTTATTTTTGTCTCGTACAAATTGGACAAGTTGTACGATTAACACTGAAGACAATCATGATGTTGTACACTTGTACTTCTTTCTATTTCGCCAACAAGACACGTCATCTATTATCATATCATGTCTTTTTTTTTTTTCCGAAATGTATTATTATATAATTTATATTATGTCACATGAAAACCAAAAAGCAGGCCAAATTCAGGCCGGCTGAAATCGGGAAAAAAAATCAGGCCGGCCGATATACTAAGGAACATAAAGAGTATTTAATTATTCATTGACTTCAAAAATAAAAAGGACCTTCATCTGAGGATAACTCATTATAGAGGCGCTTAAGCCCCGATCAATTCTGATAAAAAAAAAAGAAAAAAAAAAGAACCGATCAATTATCTTTAAATACAACTTTAATCATTTATTTGAGTTGACCGTCCCAAAAATGTTATAATCCGCCTGGTTGTTTAGTAAGTTCATTAGAAGATCACCTGTGTAGAAATTTATTCAAATTAGTAATTGTTTGATTATTTACCACATAGAAGAACAGTCGAACATAATGTATCTAATATATATTCATATTGATGTGCAAGAAAATATATGTTGATAGTGTGCGATATCAACCCAACACACTCTTATAAGCTCAAGAGGTCCAAGTCTACACTAATAAACAAACCTTGATAAAGATTGATTAGCATCTGACACGTGGATAAATCTCTTTCATCTATCGTTAGCACACGTGTTAGCCTCACAACAAATGCGCATTCTCTTACATCTATCACTCTCACACTCATACAAAATAGATCATTTTCCCAATAAAAGTAACTAAACATTTACCATTCATATCTATTTACAAATTAATATTCACCCCTCACTCCTTATACACACATACCTACATTGATTTGGGCGTTAGAGTACTCTTAAGCCAACGTCACACCGGTGCCTACTTCTGACCGACGACTAGCTACTCTCTTTTGAAATGTCAGTCTAAAGACACGTGGTTGAGTAGGATTCCATACTAAAATTGGCACATTTTGTAGATCAACAATATATAATTGAATAATTAACTAATTTTCGATTTTTGATGAATACTTTTTAAAATAATCGTTTAACAGCTGAATTGTGATAAATAATTGAAAATGGTTTTTGTTTGATTGTATTTTATATTGCATGAAATAGTATGTGGAAGATAAATGGTAAACCTTAATGACTTGTCTTGTCTGCTGTAATTTGAAGTTGTTTCTGTTAATGTTTTTCTAACTGCAAACAAAAGCTTTTTTCAAACAAAAAAAAAAACTTGATAAGTTAATTAAAATATCAATATTTTTTCAAATTTTCTTTTTAATCATTATTCAAACTTCACTAACAATATTTTTGAATGTTTCCAATCTATGATAATTACTCAAACAATGAATTTGTCCCTATAAAAAAAAATTTCTTTATTTAATAGCTTTTTTTTGCCCTTTCTATTTTATTAAAACATTATTCTCATTTATAATATTATTTTTTTCACTTGTTCATTTTAAGCAGTAATGTAAGTATAATCCAACTTAATACAAGATATTAAAATACTTCAAAAATACTTTTAAATATTAAATTTAAAAAATATTTATTATCTGATATTAAAAAAATTAGATTAATCAATTATGATTTAAGGTTTAGGTCTTGGATATTAAGCACCATAAACTCTAAGCTCTTCCACCACGACCCCTTCCTAACCACCCCCCAACCTGCCTAAAACTTTCTATACATTACTGTTAAACTCAAACAACACAAATTTCATTCTTGATTTTAAAGAAAAAAAACCAATTGAACTATATAAGTTTAATTATAAAAGTATTTCAAATTTAATTATAAAATAAGGGTTAGATTTTAATTATGCATTGTATAAGAAGATGACAATAAACATGCATAGCTAATAGTGTAGAAACCTAAAACTAAAGAATTATTGTATTTCAATTTTTAAGTAAAATATAATTTTTTAAGAATTAATTAATAATTTATTAAAAAATATGCAAACAAAGCCAAAACCAAACCAAAAAATTTTAATCTTCTTTTTTTTTTTACAAAAACCAAACAACTTTTATTTCCTCTATTTTACAAGGTTTCTCTAGCTGTCGTTAGCTCGTGATTTACACTTATTTTTATTCAGATTCATGGTCTTCAAGTTTTGACCAATCAACAGCTGATCACATACACTTGGTATTCGGATTGGATGAAAAGTTGATAACTTTGCTTCAATAGAACTGGGAACTGGAAGTAATGTGATCAATTTTTATTAAGATATTTAACTTTGGATTTCAATTTCAATATAGAATATGTATTCACAAATGAATAAAAAATTAAGATATCAAAATAATTTTTATTTTTATATTTTACTAAATTTAGAAAAGAGAAAGTAACAAATCAGAATAATTTCAAGATATTTATATTTATTTTTGGTGCTAAATAAATGTTCTTAACCAATAGGACTATAAGAGAATTGATGAGGCTATTTTTCTTTATGACCGAACCGCCGAAACCCTTATCTCACATATCCTCTATTCCCTCTCATGCGATTTATAGGAACCAAAATTGCACCAAGCTTTGTCGACGATCCTGGCTTTGGAGAGGATCAGTGGCATCCTCTTCAACTTCTCTTCCATCCCTCTTTCTCCTACATCTCTCTTCCTTTTTATCTCCTCTCCTCCCCCTTCACATTCAACTCTTCCCAATCAGTCTACTCTTTTCCCCCCTTGGTAGTCATTGTTTGACTTGCTACTCCACTCTGTGATATCTACAGCTCCTCCTTTGTGGAGACTTTTGTTTCACCATTGTTGGTGAATCTTGATGTTTCTTCAGATCTGTACTCTTATCTTGATCTCAAGTTTTATCCACAAAATCTCAAGTCTATCCTCATTTCTCACCAGCTACCCTCTATCACGACCTGCTTTCGTCTCCACCATCGGTTTCTGCCTCTGCCTTTCGACCCATTAAACTCCGCCTCTGATGTTCTTCGGTAGGTTGTGGTTGTGGGTCACTTTTAAAGTGCTGGATGCACTCTTTGAATGGATTATAAGAGCGCTCTACATGCGAGTGACTTGCTCACCTCCATTTTCCGATTGATTCTTCAGTTTCACCTTCCTTATTTTCGGTGGTTGTGGGTTTTGCAATGTTCTAGTGACTATAGCGGCTGTTGAAGATGTTGAGTTTCTCCTATTTTCAAATCTAGCATTTCTATTAGATTTTTTTATTATTTTTTTTTTATTTTGAGTTGTCTTATACTTATGAGCCTTTTTGATTTTGCTATTTGTATTTCATTTGTCTTGGCTATTTATATTGTTGTCTTCAAATCTATGTATTTATTTGTTCAACCAATAAATAAAAATATACTTACTTATCTGACTAAAAAAAACCCAATAGGACTGCCAACTCTAAATACATAAATCTCAAAATGTTCACAGTAATGCATAAATAGTTTTTTTTTTTTTTTTGGCAAGAAAATAGAAATCACTTTCAAAGTGGTAAATTAAAATTGGAGGGAAAATGGTGGGAGGTCTCTTACAAGCTATATTCTGCGCAATCACAACTCTTAAACTGTGGAGCCGTTCTAACAGAAGTTTGAGATATACAAATCACACAAAGGCTATAAAACCACATGAACAGGGGGAAAAGAATGCCTCTGGACTACCAAAAATACGATTACATTACGCCAATAATCCCCCATCGATCGAGTCCTTGTCCCCAATACAATATACAATCATTTTTCAACACAACTACGTATATATAGCTCTAACTAAACGAAAACACCTCGCGAGTCCAACATATACATAATCCCATCGTAGTGCCTACTCAATCCTTTCGTATCTTATAGTATGATCATTCATCCTTTAACCTACCTTGAAGATGAACCAAGTTCTTTAAGTGGTAATCAATCACCTCAGCTTTGAGTCACTTCCCTTGCTTCTGAATGATGAGAGTGAGAAGAATGACCGTGGAGCTGTAACAAAGAACCGTAGGTACATCACTGTTAGAAACATTCTACAAAAATTTCATAATGGTATGTTTGGATGAGGAACTAAAAGTTCCAAGAATCTAGCCAAAATTAGTTAAAAATGAGGAACTTTAGAGTTTCAAGGAATTTGGAAATGAATAGATGCAAGACATTCAGATGGGATTTGTAAACAACACCTTGATAGTGTTACTCTAGAAATTCCTTGTCTTAGGTTTTGCTATGCTCATGTGGTGATGTGCCCTCTTATTTGTCATGCATTTATTGTAATAACCCTCCTAAATCCCTTGGAACTTTTAAGTTCCTCACCGAACCATAACCTAAGAAACATAATCATTTCCTTCATGCCATCTTAAATGAGTAACACAGTCGGAGATATCGTTGATAGATAATTACCTTTCAATGAGCTTCCTGACAAATGATCCTCCCGAAGTTTAAAGTTCACTGGAGGCGCTGGGATAGAGCTTCGTAATGCTTGAACTGCATAGATAAGTAAATTCGGAAATTCAGCTCTACGTTCGTTTTCTCAGATGGAGAAATGCAATAAAATTAAATTCTCCAGAAAGAGAACAATTCACCTAGTTCATTGCAACAGATGAAATGAAAATCAAGCATAATTAGAAAGTAAAAAATACAAAAGATATCAAACAGGATAATTTGTTCATTGAAGTCTTAAGATTTATGCCTATCTACACATAAAGACAAACATATATAACATATGTCTGTATATGTGTGCACTGATCTGGATCAGCACTCAACGTACTAGCCTATAAGAATGAAATAAATGACTGCATGGTTGGGAAAGCTGGGAATGGAAAGTGGAGTTGGGTTTCTTAAGGGTTCCTAGAGTCTTCAAGGATCATTAGGTTTCGCTGGTTTCAGCCACTTCGGCTTTTTCAACCTGAAAAGAAAATGGTTGGGACTCAATATTTTGCTACGGACAACTAGCTCTATATCGCGTAAGTTCAATGAAGAAAGCATATAGGACTTGTTTGGTGAGTGAGATTGGATAGGATTGAATAACTCAAATTCAACGTATTTTGAATACGAAAATTGATTTATATTCAATGTAAGGGGATAAGGGAGAGTAGAGATGGACAAAATTTATCCTATCCAAACCCCTTAAAATAGTAGGATAAGAAAAGGCAAGTTTCTATCTATGTCTAATCCTATCTAATGCTTACTACAAAGAAACGCATCCATTTTCACCTTCAAAAGGCATTGAATTTGGAGAATTACCCAATCCAATCCAATCATGCCCACCAAATGTGGCAATAGGTTATATAAGTGAAAGTAATTGGCAAATTAGGATATCTGTTAGTTACCCTGTTCATTCAACTCGCTTTCATTGAAGCTGTCATCAGGACCCTGTGTGAATCCCATTCTTGATTTCCTCAAATCTTCTGATGATCGGTTTGCAAGATCTCGCCCATCTTCTGTATCATCATCTCCTTCCGAAGTAGTAGCAGAGATCCAGTCAACCATATTATCGGTCCCACGACTTTTTCTTCCAAACTTTAACAACCGTTTAAATCCTTTAGTCATATCCTTGCGTGACTGATTTTGAGATGAATTTGTAGCAAGAATAGGTTTCTGAGCACTTCCCCATTTCTTTCTCATCCGTGCTGCATCAACATCAATTTGTGTAAGACCATGAGAATTCCATGAAGCAGGGCTCCCAATTGGAGAGTCTACAGCATCAACATCAACATCTGAGGTCTCATGCGGGTAAGAAAAGGGATGATGCATGTGCAAGTTCCATGAAATGGGGCTTTCCCCCGGTGAATCTGGTAGAGACCCTAAAGCAAATGTTGAAGGCGCAACAGCAGGCAATTCGGCAACTGAAGTAGGGTCCACCTGAGAGAGAGATCTTACGGGACTGACATTATCGGACCCTGAGTTACCATACTTCTCAGATTCCTGGCTCAATCTTGGTTTCCCATCATCCATGTCAACACCATCCTCAACTGCCATAGTTTCAAGCTCTTCTTCATCTTCCTCTTCTTCCTTGGCCGAATCAACTGAATCATCTGCCTCAAAGGTCAACTCATCAACTTCTTCATTTGTTGAAGTTTCAGATATCATGGACCCTTTTAGCTTGGAAATACTAACTCCAGAACCAGCACCTATGCCACTACCCTTCGTAAGAAACGACATTGGTTCGACAACACCATCTGAGTTTAGAAGAGATAAGTTGTTAAATTCTGCAGGATTCGCAGAACTTTTCCTCACATACTGAGAACAGCGTGGCTTCTCTTCCTTGGCCATTATCTCTTCACTAATGCTCTTGCTGCGGGAATAGGCTTTGACCTGCGAACGAGCTGCTATTTTGCTAACAGCTGGCTTGCTAACTCCCGAAGATGGCTTCGTGTTTTCTTTCCTGAAATCAGAAAAGTTGGGAACTGACTGTGCAAGAGGAATTTCTAACTCTGGTCTTCGCCGCCCTGAACTAAGGTTGGAAACTTTGGCAGATGACCGTGGAGCTGGTGTGGTTGGGGTCCAGGGGGTGGAAGAGGGAACATTTCTATTGGGGAAAAGCTTTTTATTTTGAATGCTTCTAGAAGCACCATCTCCTAAGGATGCCTCGCTAGAAAACCTATCTTCCCCATACAATTTCTGACCTGAAAATTCAGAGAGATCCTCATCCTTCTCCCACTGAATGGAATCTATTGGCTGTTGTCAAAACAGAAAATTAACATCCTAAGATACAAATACCAATCAGCAATGAAAAACTAAATAAATAAAATAAATTTTTCCAGTCATCAATTTTACAGCTAATTTCTTGATAAATTAAGACATTCCATACCTGCTCCTTCTTCATGCTAGATCGAAGATTAAATGTTCTCAGCTTGTCTGCACGTCGGCGAGCACTAGATACTGAATCCTGTCTGTCCGCTGACCCGGAAAACTTGGCTTTTAACTCTGCCTTACTTTGCTCAAGGCTATTTTCCATAGCCTTCAACTTGGCTTCCTTCTCTTCTCTTTTAGTACTCCATTCTTCTCTCAGTTTAGCATCCCTTTTCTGCATGTACCTCTCATAGAATTTTCCTTTAGAATCAAGAGAGATACCAGGCGCCGAGAAATTCTGCCTCAGAGTATCACCATAATCCTGGACACCTGCCATCTTTGACGGTGGTGGAGTATTTAAATTGTCCATGTCACTGGAACCACCCAATGGTTCCATCACTGTACTACTGTCCAAAATTTGTGGAGGAGTAATCTCCTCCGCTGCAGGTTTTCTGTATTGTGAACTTATTGCCGGTTCCTTCTTCTTCACATCCACTGGCTTGCTTCTCCGAGCAGAACTAGACTGATCCCCGGGAATCCGTAGCTTGTGCTCTGCAAAAAGCTTTTCAAGCTCATTCGCCTTTATTTTAAGCTCATCATTGAGCTCTTGATTTCCCTTGGTCTGTCTAACTCTCTGAACTTGCTCGACTGGCGCCGCCATTGTAGCAAAGCACTCTTCATTCATTGAAACCTTGTCAACTGGAACTTCCAACTTGCTATTTTTGTAACTACCATTGCTTTCATCTCTCTTGCTGCCTGACTTCTTAATCTGTTCGCGACTGGAAGAAACCGATTTCGGGAATTTCATTTTCTGAGACCCAGAATCTTCCACGTTAATGTGCTGCTTATCAGATAATGTCTGGCCAGTGTTATTAATTTCTGCAGATGAAGATCTCCACAGTGGCTGGGGAGGCAGTGGATCAACATCAACTGCTTTGACCTGTGCTGGAGAGGCTTCTTCAAATTTTCTTCCGACACCGCCCTCAATCTGCCCTGAGAAAGATCGGGAATGACCCTGAGAACTCCTAGAACGTAACTGAGTCATTGGCTGATCTCTCAGTCTAAAATCTTCGACTTTATTCCCAAACCCACCGCCTGTTGGACCCCCAACCTGGTTCTTCCCTCCAACAACCTCTGCACGAACAGAAAAACCTTTGGACTGTGTCACAGGACCGGCTTGATCCTTAAACCAACCACCTCTCTCTTCGCTACGGGAAGAAATCTTCAGCTTCTCCACAGAAACCCCTTGATCACTCAACCCAACCTGCTCTGTTCTTCCACTAGAAGACATGGATTGGGGATGAGAAGCCACTTGCTCCTTTGCCTTTAACCCCACCTCCTCCTTACCATCATCTTGATCTTTCAGCTCAATATCCTCAACTCTGCCAGAAGAACTCGTTCCCTCAACCTTAAAAGAGTCCTTTGACTCAGAGGGCCCCTTCCGATCCTTATCCTCCGCCACACCAGATATTATATTGGTCGCCGGCCTTGTATCAGAAGTTGTATGAGAAACAGCGGAAACAGAGGAAGGTGTGCCCAAGGGACTTCCTGTTTCTTTCTTCTCCGCACTCAAATCGATGCTCATGTCACTTGCACCGCTCCATCTTCGCAGCACAGCCGGTGCAGATGACACATCAGAAGACAGCCTCCGGAGGTCCACAGGTTTGGCAACAACAGGTTTTCCACCACTGGAAGAACTACTGGAACTCTCCTTCTGCTTACTCTCAAAGAGACTGATACGGTCTTGGACGCTGAGCCGCCTCGTCGGTTGACTCACACCCAAGAGAACGGGCGACTCGGTCTGGGGCTCGTCCTTCTCCACCTTCGCCTTGTCTTCGCCTTTGTCTTTCTCAGTTACGTAGTTACGTTGTTGTGTAGGGAGGTTGGTGTTTAGCGACTTAGGTTGTTGACACGTGGAGGATCCTGAGAGGTCTTCTAACTCCTGCTTATTTTGGGGTTGGCTGTGGGCCTTACCATGGGACTCAGATATATCTTCGGTGGGGTCATCAATTGACATGTCAGACTCACATGAAGATCTGACAGCTCTGTCGTCGACAATTGGCTTCCATGGCTTGATCACGTCGGATCTTCTTTGGCACAGTGAGATAAATTTGGTGCAAGCTTCGCTGCACAAATTTGGAAGAAAAAAAAATTATAAAATTATAATTTGAACCATACATAAAAAGAAAAGATACAAAATTAAAAATGGTTTATTTAGGTGAGAAGTACAAGGCAGTTGAGATTTGAGAAATGGAAAGAACCCTTGCAACTGCTGGACCTGCCAAATTGTGACAGGGTGCTTTACTATTTTTTTAAGTTATACAAACCTTATTTTTCCCTATCCTGGGCCATTTGTCAACTATCAAAGTGGGCCAACTGGGCCCAACATGGCCCACTTTATGCTTCACATAAGAGTCCAACCAAACATGGAAGAAACCAAGTCTTAGAAACCTTTTTTTAAAAATATTGCAGGAGGGGGGTTATACACAATAAGTATCGACTTCGCCCTTCACAAGAGTAGAACCTGAACCATCCCACTACACACTGAAGAGGAATACCACTAGTAGAGTACGTAGTACTAGTTGGTAGAAAAATTATCATATGCTCTTTTTTTTTTAACATCATGAATAATATATCAAAAGAAAAATGGACTTTAGTAAAATAACAATGAAAAATAAAAAAATGTTTTGGTTGTGTAAGGTCTATGAAAACCTTTGTAAAGCCATGAAAGAGATGCAACCACTAATATGCAGACAAGAAAGCTGGAGTTTCAGTCTGGCCAAAGAAACGCATGGAGTCACATTGTGATCCCTTATTCGCCTATCTAAAATTTCTTATCATCATCACTTTTAAAAGTCAGATGGCATGCTTCAATCAGGACAAGCTGTTAAAAGTGTAAAACCTTTTGTATTTTAGAGTTGCACATTTTTAAGGTACAGGATATTATGATTAGCATTTCATTTTCCAAGTTTAGCTTATGTCCACAAAGGGACATGCTAACATATCACTTTTACAGTAACGCATTATTAGCATATAATTGGAGAACCTGGATTAAATTATCAACATAAAACAGTCAAAAGGAAAATTAGAAGAATCATTATGTACATTCCTTATGTTAGTAATTCTGGAGAAATTTGGCTCAAATTTTTCTCGATGTTTGTATTCTGTGACAACCACACCAGACAGACTCAACAGTACCATCAAGATGCAGAAGCACAAAAGGCAAGTTTTGACGATGTAGACATGCAGACATAGAGGTGAGCATATGCAGTGAGAGCACGCACCGATGCACATACCCATAGGAATACATATGGAAGGGACATGAGCAAAATTATTGGAGGGGTGGGATTGAAAAAATATTGTATAAAAGTCAAAAAAAAGCAGCCACCAGTCCTACGCTCTAGTGGTCTCCTCCCCACTGTGCAGTGGGTGCTCTCGGGTCCGACTCTTAGAAAGAGAGAGATTGATACCCAGAGTACATAATCTCCTCCCCCAATATTGTTGTTTCAAAACAAAAAAACAAAAACAAAATTTGAAGAAACAAACAAAGGGATTTTCCAAAATCTTACTTCAAGCGATGGGCACCAAATTGATCTGCAAAGAGTTGTAGTTCAGAGATTGAATCAGGGTTAAAACCAGCAGCAGATGCACGTGCACAAGCTGTGGTTAAATCCTGCCTAACTGCAACAAGTCGTACATCAATAGCCCTCAAAAGCTCCTTCCTGTAAGAATTTCAACAAGGGAATTGAAAAATGAGAAATCAACTTTGGGAGTGGGAAGGCAGTAAAATACTTTTAAATAGAATATAGTAATATACATCTTAGCATGATTATCTACAGCCATCCTGAATGGTGATGGCAGTGTTATGACCAACTGTTCAAATGAAAGTATAGTCAACTATAATCATTATTGTAGCATGCCAATTTCAACCTAGTAGTGGATTTCAGTAGAGATATAACTACATTTCTTTTTCAATTTCAAGTTTTTCCACAGAAAACTAACATAGAGAGCACTACATCCTAGGTATTTTTAATTTTTTTAATGATTCAACTTTTTTGACATTGAACAACAAATACAAAATGCAAAACAAAGTGGTCAAGAAGATTGTTACCTAGAGCATTAAAAAGAAAATAACAGGAAAATTAAAATAAAAAACGAAACAAAAGACCTCTCCCACAAAGAAACTAACATATAGCTGATTTTCAATTAAGACAGGTAAAAGAGAAAGAGCAGCCCCTAAACTCAGAAGAAAGAGATGCCCAGAAAGCTGACCAATAACACACTTTATCCTAAAGCTCCTCCACCCCTACGTATTAGAGATCATCATACACTATTATGTTCCTCTCCATCCAGACCACCCAAATCACATCCATAACCATAACACCCAAAACCAATTTGTCTTTCCTGCCCTTCCACGGCAGGGCATGACTTCACATAAGGTAAAACCGCCCCTAGAAGGAGCCTGGAGTATATGCATCTCCCCAAGCAGCTTTAGCCATAGGCACAAGCCACAGCACAATGAAGGTATGATCAATAGATTCTGAATTCTTTCTTAAACAAGAAAAATCATTGCAGGGACAAGCACGAGTTCGGATCCATCTTTGAACTATATCATTAGTGTTCATCTCACAGTGGTAGAAGCACTAGACTTCCAAAACTAACCTATATATGAAATAGGGACTCCAAGCCCAGATACAAATATACGGAAAATATGACTTGCTAGTGAACTACAAATAGGATCCAACCTCCAACTAAACAACTCAAACCACAATAGCTTTATATGAAACAGCTTCTGTAACCTCATCTCATGGTAATGGAAAAATTGCAGTCACCACAGGAATCCATCACCTTAAATAACCTTGTACAAAAAATCTTTCCCCACAGCTGACTTCATGGATCCAACACAAAGAAAAATTCAGAATGAGGACAACCTAATGAGTTCAAATATGCTTCTATAACTGTAACTTAACTATAACTCTTACATCACTTGAAACTCTGACAAAAAGAAACTTGAAACTCTGACAACGGTTAACGAACCAAATACTCATTTCAATTATAGGCAACGTTAAGTAAATTATTGAAAAATTTAAACTTAACAGAATATTACTTTGTTGCATCTGCTGCTGCTGTGATACCTCGATCCCCACCTGATCAGATCATCCAAAAGCTAGGTCAGCATCAAAATAAAACTCATGCTTCGTTGAATATCGACATGCGACTAGGTACATCACTACTAAATACTGGATAAAGCTTTCAGAAGCCCAAAAGCACAGGCAAAAAGCTATGACATTCTGAGAGCATGAGAGTAATCGTTTCAGCATTTTCTTCACTGCCACGTTGAAGAATTGAAAATGCCAAGTGCGATTAGCTGTACACTAACCATTGAAAAAAGTAGAAAAAGAATTATAAAAATAGACTGACTTATTTATTGCATGTCAGAACATTTTACTATGCTCTACCTAAATTGCCCATTCACCAGTTCATTACATAGCATTTTGAAAGAAATTTCTTCTTCTATAGTCATTATGGGAGTTCTGGTTATATCTCATATTGTTGGCAACAACCTCCAAACATGTAACCTTGCATTTAACTGATCCGTGGTACCCAAACTACGTCCACAAAACCAGACATAATCTCATCTCACTTCCTCCCATGCCAGGCTAGGAAAGATTCTGCTGGGCCCATTAACTACACTGAACTAATTAAGCACTGTTTATAATGGGAACAACCAAGTATTGCCATCTGGGCAATGTGTGTCTCCAACCAAACAAATATGATACTTCCTTTTCAAGGAACAGAGCCACTGGCACTGCCGAATGAGAAAAGGACATCAAATCTTTTTTTGTAAATAAAAGATTCCCCTTATTCATGTTTGGGACTCAATCCAAACCAATAGCAAGAAAGGATAGAGTACTAGCAAACTTCTAGGCCCCAAAGAGAAAAAACCTTGAGAATCCACCAAAGGGCCCTCCACAGGGAAAAAAACACAGAACAGTGTTAAACTCATATACATAAAAAAACATATTACAAAGGTTCCCATAAGCCCCTCTGTATCCTATACTAGCATTCTTAACTTGGAACTAAATCAACAATAACAACTCCAGAATGAACCTGGAGAATTTTCTTATCTTGGTTTTACTTGACTTTGAACCTAATTAGTGTTTCATAGACTAAAGGGCCCCTGTATCTGGTTTTATTTTTGTACTAAAATTGAAATATTCATCTAGCATGACAGACCTGGGATTCAGGATACATGACTCTGGTTCATAGTCAAACAATATGAAAATAAGAGCATGCTCTAGATCCCCACTGAATATTGTAATAGCCCATTACCTGAGGACTTAATTACAAAACAAATAGAAATTAAGGAATGCATAACTTATAAGTATCTTAATCCACTATAAGGCCTGCTCCTCATAACAGGCCATGCTACACAACACTCCAGAGAGTTTTGGCGAGGATTATAAGATAAAAATGTCAATTAATTCCAGTCAACGAATAACAAAATGCCAAAACAAGTTACTACATATCTATTCAAGTTGTTATCAAGGGGTTGACGCAGAAAAACAAAGAGTTCAACCTGGAAAAAATATTGAAATAGCTAAACTAAAAATTTTATTTTTTTTCTGCTCTGTAAAGTTTCATAATCAGTACAAATCAGTGCCAGCTACATTTCTTCAAAATGAAGGCCAGAGATTTTCATGGTGTGTGGTTATTCGATAGAAAAGAGCCCAGGTCACATGAACATTTTCTTTTGTATGTGTGCACATGTGTGCATTTCCACTTCTATTCCTATGTGATGCATAGAGCTTGTGGAAGACAGTCTACAAGGATATCGAGCATGAATTGGAAATTTGAAAGGGCATGATAGAAAGTACTTGTGGCTTTTCCTTTACGCACTTACTAATCTACAGTGACTCTTCAGTCTGACCTATCAGTAGCAATCTTATATAAGTATTACCTTGAAAAGTAAGCACAAATGAGATGCCAATTAGTAATAAATAAATATCAGATATAGTGTATCCTATCTCAGCCACTCATACAGATACATTCATGACCAGTTAAAACTTATTAGGAAGTAAGGTCAATATGGAAATAGATCCTCTAATATTAAAGCAGATACAATTAAGACCATATTCAACAAGACGTCAGAGACTACATTGCGAGAATACAATCAACTATCAAAAGTACAGTTAGAAGAGATGAACATACCCAATGCACCAGCATGTTGACCTCCCATTCCCTGATATAAGAAAGTTCCTAATTTCAGTTAAAACAGAAAGTATGCTTCCAGTTAGCATTACAATATTAACTAATCAAATGGCTATACCTGAGAATATATCTTCCGTGCGGCCTCCAACTGGGACATCTCTGCGTCAAATGTATTGACCAATTCCAGTACCTCGGGTGTGCTAACAAAGCGCACAAACCTGTACACATTAGTGGCTAACCAAGTCAAAGAAGCCTCAAATATTACAACATAAAAGACCAGAAGGATTTACAATAACTATAAGTATCTCCAAGGGCAACCCAGATAACCTTTCAAGTGTTCCTTTAGTGAACCATGCCTCAGCATATTTACGTTTCTCAAGTTTAATTGACTGAACTGCAAGTGCAACCTGATCCTCTGCAACTTTTAAATGGGTCACAAATGGCTTGACTGAACCAGATGCAAGTTTCTCAGTGTTCCCGCCACTAGAAACAAACAATTCACATCTGCAAAAAGCAACAAAAAAAGATGTGAACAATAATAACTCTAAGTGGAGAAATTAAAAGAAAATGATATGTAAAGAGTAGTAACACTCACCGTGAGTGCTTTGGTGACAATTGGAAAACTGCATAATCAAGAGGCGAATCAGATTTCATTTCCTCTTCACTCTAGTTCTTTTATTCCAAATGGCCTCTTCATATAACAGACTGAACTTCTAAGCCACAAATGCCCGAAATTCTCACAATTCTGATTAATTCATTCACAATGCATAATCTGAACCAAAAGAAGAACAAGAAAACTTTAAAACTCATTATACCGGTTCTTGCAAGTGACAAGAGATTGCCTGAGTCCATAAGCAACGAAAGTTTGAAATTATTAAGGACTAGATGAAACTTTCTATAATTGAATCAAATATGAGAATCCCACAGCGCAAAAGTCCACATTCTAAATCAAAACAGGTTATTTGAAATAAGCATGTGCACAAAGAAAGAAGGAAAAGCCCAGGAGCGAAAACCTACTACTTATAGACCAAAATACTTACCAATAATACAGTACCAGATCTCCATCCAAAAACTCTTGCCAATAGCAAAATGCACCTAAACTCTACTTCTTGTACCAAAATAGAAACCAATACTTCAAATATAGCATTGAAATATTTCTCAGATCTGATTACGCAGAATCCAAACTCAAATGCTAAGCCAACTAAAAAACCCAGATAGTCAAATGCCCAATTCACCCACGAAAAAAATTCAATTGCAAACCCAAACTCACGCAACCCCATAAATTGAAATGCGCACATTTATTTGCACAAAAGCAGCTAAAAAAGGCATGCAATAAATGCAAAAAACCAAACCAAGCGCACCCAAAAATGAAGACGAACGTGAAGCCGATCGTGTGAATAGGAAGCTACCTGAGCTCAACCACTCGGAGATCTTCAATCGCACAATCGGATCCTCGGATATGCTCAGGCTGGTGCCAGCATTTCACAGTGTTTTTATATGTGCCCTCCTTCTGGTCTTTGAGATCAGCTGTTCTTTTTCAAATTTTCCACAATGGCATTTCTGTTTTCAAATTAATATTGGGTTTTTTCTTGTTTTTCTCCTTCAAGTTTTTGGGCTTTAAGAAAACCCTACTAACAGCAATGACAACATAGTTTTTGCTTTACTCATTCCTCAAATGTACCTTTTCTTTTCCCCCTTTTTCTTTCCCAAATTCTTTGTTTTGTGTGTTTGTTTCTCTCTCTACACTCTCCCTGTTTAAAAATACACAGCAGAGCGAGAGGGAGAGAGAGAGCTTTGCTTTGTGTGGGTCGGTGTCTGTGTTTTGAGCCCAAGACAAAATTTTGGCTTTTGTAATTTGTTAAAAATTCTTCCCAACTAGGATTTTGAAAGACAGAGAGAGAGACTCTTTGGTGGCGCTGATTGGAAGTTACAAAAATGGACATCACTGTTGTTGACTCCAAATTTACCATGATGCCATGCCGTTTATATTTATGCCTTTTATTTACTATTTTAATCTAACTTGATTTATGGCAAAGGATTAATTTAAACTTTAATCCAACCAAGAGTGGTGGACAATAATCATAGTTTATGGTCGGAAGAGTTGAATTCCGTTAGTTTTGAAAATTTTGAATAAATTAGATAAAATTGAAAATAAAGGTATTTATTTTAGATGGTAAAAATCAAAATTATTACATCTTGTTCGGTAAATTTAAAAATTGAAAATTAAATTAATTAAATTATCTCTACGAGTTTTGTTGGACCTTATTATTGAAATTGACTCATTACTTTTGTGGATAGCATGAATCTAAATAGTCCCAAGCCCAAAGATCAAGCCCAAACCCCACATTCTTAGCAGTACTTCTCATCTACTAACCCATCAGGTCGATATCTCCTCGTAGCGTCTTAGTCTCTCTCTCATTCTAGTTTCCATCGAAACAACAAATCACAGCAACGCTACATCACCCACATAAAGTGGCATGCATCCTTCAATGTGATACAATACCATAACTCACCCATCAACCTCTATTCAGCATGCTCCTCTAGCTCTTTCGAAGGAAGCCAAGAGCACATGCCACATTAATTATCCAAAAAGCTTCAACCTAGGATCCACGATCACACCCATCATTTTCGTCTTCACACCCATCATCTTCGTCCTCTATTGTGGCTTAAACGGCAATGCAAAACCCACTAAAACTCGAGAACTACTCTAAGAGTTAGACTCACAATACGCATAGATAAATTGATGTAACGACCCGTCCCGAATTTCGGAATTAGATTAGTGACTAATTAAGGATTAGTGAGGTTAATCGGTGATTAGATGGGCGAAATAAGACAAACAACGCAAAATTATCGTTTTGCCCCTAGTCGTGGGCAAAATGTTGACTTTTGACCCAGGAGGTCCGATGGCCGAGGGCCAAGGACCGTTACGTAGATTGGGTCGATACGAGTCCGTAGACAAGCGGCACGCCAAATGACAGGACCCATCCCAAATCCCCAGGGATTAACGTGGGACATGCTTGCTCCAGTCTGACACGAAGTGTCAGACTAGGGATAACTCTGTCATTTGCCCAACCAGGCCTATCAGAGGGCGCTAGGATCTGAAGGAGGAATGTGATATCTCGTCTCTGCTATAGCCTGCATCCGCGATCAACCTGAAGGGCATTCAAAACACAAAAGCTGTGAGTGGACAAAACCAAAGTTTTATAAAAAAAAAATCATAAAAGACCTTTATGCCATTCATTAAAAACATATGCATGCATTCGAAAACATTTCTCAAACAAAGGACGCTGGGCCTTGGCCCAAAATCATCTCAAAGTACCTGGGACCTCAGCCCAAACCAAAACACGTGGGAACTCGTCCCAAATCCAGCTCATATGGGTCGCAGCCCAAAACCAATACGTGTGGGTCTCAGCCCAATTCCGTCTCAGTGAAAACTCGTACACATATACATATATAACCCATCCTAAGCACTTCCGAGAAGATGCCAACTCGGGGCACACAACCCCTAGGGAACTCATCCCCGATATATTTTACGATTTGTAACGCCCCGGAAACTCAAAGGATGTAAATTTGTAAAATGATAAATGAAATGACGTTTATACCCTTGTAAATAGTGAGGTCAAAGTTGACTTTTTACGTGATACGTGTTTTTCACGAACTTCGAGGACCATTAGGTAGGTCTCGATGCCCTGAGCCCGTAGACAGGCGGCATGCTAAAAACGGACCTCGGACAGATAAGTTATGATTCTATAACGAAGAAGGGCATTTTGGTAATTATGTGAATGAGGGGTAAAATGGTAATTTAGATGGTGCAATTTTGAATCAGCTGTAGTGGAATGTTGAAGTGAATTGTTTAACTAATTAAGTGACAATTGTCACTAAGAAAGGCTGGATTGGTGGCTAGATGGGTTGAGTGGAAGCACATGCGTGCTGTTTGTACTGTGAAGACAGAGCACGGGTAGAATTTTGTAATGTTTGGGGTTAAGTGCGGGAAACAGAGTCACAGTGGGACTGAGGGATTCTTTTAGACTGTTGTGAAGGACTGATTGAAAACAGAGGAGTTAGAGTGAATTGAGAGATCATTTTGAGAGGAAAAACCGAGAACCAGAGAGGAGAAACAACCGAAATCGTGAAAACTGGGAAAATGGAGGGAAAATTCGAAATTTAATCTGTGAGTTGAGAGGAGCTAAACAGAGATTAAAAACAGTCTTCTGGACTCATTTCGACTTCAACCACACAAAAATCGAAGGGGATTATCGTGTTTTGGCCAAGAACAGAAGTTCCAGATTCTAGAAAAACTCGCGATTGAGTACGACTACCTACAGGTAAGGATTTGTGAAATTAGTTATTGTAAAACGTTCATTTAAGTCTTAATATGCTTCTGTACCAGTTAATTAGGAAACTAAGTCGATTTGAGGGAGATTCGAAAGTTTAAACCGTTTGTTTGATCATGAGAGAAATGATGGATTAAAAGATTGATCTGTGTAATTACTAATGGAGAACTTAAATTAGGATAGAATGGAAGGATTTCGGTGAAAGAATTGAAAGAAATAAGTTGGAATTGAAGGAGTTTGAACCTGGTCGTGTCACGGGTCCGTAACCCGTTTAGCAGGAAAACGGGTAAGGACGACGACACTGTAGCGTTACTGTGCATGGCGTGTGCCTTTCACGCGCAACCACTTTAGGCGGCGCGTGAGGCCATATCTCCGGTTACAATCAACATGTGATTTGATCCTTTCAATGTAACAAATATTTTGAGATAAGTTTCGAGTCGATCAGACGTCGTTCGGGATAGTTTGGAGAGTTCGAAGGTTTAAGATTTTAATTTAATTACGTTGAAAAATCCCGAAAAAATTAGGGAAATTATTGTAAGCTTAGTGAAAGTGTTTGTGACCCAAATTGTGATCTTTGACAGGCCAGAACATTCTTGAGGCAGCCGAGGAGCGTACGGGACGCGATTGACGCGTTCGAACTTCGGGAGTGGACTTTTGATTTCCAACCGAGCATGCATAACTGTTTTTACTCACTTGTTTTATGTTTCTATATATGAGTTTATGTCTATAATTATGATATTCCTACTTTACGTGATTGCACATTTTTCGATGTGATTTATCGCATTTTACTTATTTCGAGAGTATGGTTTTCCCCGATGATTTGATGATGGTTTGATGAGTGATTTTATATAATTTGTGCATATTGCATTTTAATGATGATTTGATTATAATTTGTGAGTAAGATTCGGGACTTGAACGGGAAATTCGGACATAAGTCCTATTTTGATAAAATGTGATTTCGAATTGGTTTTGGAATTTGGATCACGATGGATCCTAGATTTTGTTATGATTTACACATGATTTTGGGTTTAAAGACCCAGTACGATTGCTGGATCTGGTTTTGGGTTTAAAGACCCGGTTAATTGATGACAGGGGAGGGCCCTTGATTGAGATATGTTGAGTTTAAAGACTCTGTTACTGTGATGTCCCTCGAGGCCTATTGAATGTGTTTTGAGTTTAAAGACTCGTTGATATCCCGGGAAGGCTTGATATATGAGTTTAAAGACTCGGATGGATCCAGCAGATTTGATTCGTTGATGTTACATTCGGTTTTGCATGATTTTATAGTTATCTACTGTAAAGGTTTCCATACGGTTCATGAAAGTGTTTTTCAGATACTTAGTTATGCATGCGTGTTTTGAAACTCGAGGGTGAACCCCGATTTCATTAAAACTGTTTTCTAGAACCATTTGCTTTAGTCCACTCACATTTTTCTGTTTTAATACCCTCCAGGTCGTGGTACAAGTTTTGGAGGCTAACGCCGAGGGAGAGGCAGAGGCAGAGGCACAAAGTTTTCCGTTGCGGTGTAGTTAGTTCACAGAGTAGGGTTTTATCCTTATCTTGTTTTGTAACCATGCTATGTGATACTGTTGACTTGTTGTACAGTTGGTTGTATCGTATGTTCTCCCTGGTCTGACAATGTATGTGGTATAATTATTCTGGTTATTTTTGGTCATTCGTGTTCGGTTGTCAGACGGGAGTAGGATTCTTCCCGATTATCGAGGCTTTCTATATATATAAGTATGCATACTACTCGGGATCTCACTTCGAGTCTTCTCCCAAGAATTCTCCAGATCTGGTCCGGAACCACATCATCACGCCCACTCCTGGAACGGAATCCCTATGGGGATACCCATTCTTGTATGTGAATCGTGACTCTTCAGGTCGAAGTCTGGAGGAGACCAATCAATACGCTCGTAAGGAGGGTATATACATACTAATATACAAAACCATAAACGGGACTCGCGCCCGATAACGCAAAGCAACCGGGCCTCCAGCCCGAACTTGGGACTTAACAGGGCCTCTAACCCAATTTCACAATGAACTAGGACTCAAGCCCGAACTTATAAGTCAACGGGGCATCGAGCCCGATATCTCAGGGTCAATCACAATCTCGATCATAGCGATGCGTGCAACCATTAGTCCAAGACCGCTCTCAATCCTGGTATGTCGCCATGAAAAAATCATTGCCGCGACCACCCCTCGAACATGGTGCACACGTCACCAATCGATCCTCTAAACCGTTAGTAATTTGAAGTCGAGCCTCTAGTGGCTGCTCGAAAATGGGACGTGCATCGTGACCTCTCCGGAGGAAACGCATCCCAATCCGGAGGCGAGCGTCATGTCGTCCGTCGCCGTGCACACAGCACCCGTGGCGACCACAACTCAGACCCGTAGTTCATCAATAGGGCCTCATGCTCGAGTCAAAACCAAATCCAAATGGGTCTCATGCCCGAGTCAAAACCA
Organism: Prinsepia uniflora; assembly: GCA_032719365.1. Lineage (NCBI taxonomy): Eukaryota > Viridiplantae > Streptophyta > Magnoliopsida > Rosales > Rosaceae > Prinsepia > Prinsepia uniflora. The sequence goes on along the minus strand of CM064864.1, from coordinate 6,502,835 downwards.
AATCCAAATGGGTCTCATGCCCGGTTTTACCTTTTCAAAACCATTTCATTAAAATCAAAAGTATAAGCGCGTATAAGCACGTATAAAACCCGAAAATCTCGAAGTACGTGCCCATACGTAAACACACACAAAAAATGTACTCAAGGCATCACAAAACATATATTAAAATATTTATAAAACATCTATGCATGCATCGATTTCAAAAAGAAAGTCCACTCACAGACCGTCCGCACTGCCGCCTCGATACACGCGTTGTACGCCTTCCCGGGTCAATCGTCGTCTCCGGGGTTCCCAAACCTGTCCAAATCACTTTAGAGGGTTACTAACTACTTAATTAACCCCTCACTAAAGCCCCCTAATTTTTTGGGATTTTTAACTATTTTTAAACGTTCTCCTAAACCTTCGGACAGCCCGAACTATATCGAGACGATATCCAATCGACTCGAAACCAGTCCCAAAATGTTCGTTACATCGAATAGATGATTTCACATGTTGGAAGCTTCCCCAAAATCTCCCCCACGTGCCCGTATAGGCCGCCTGAAGTGGCTGCGCATGGGAGCCACGCGCCAGTGCTACAGTCATCTTCAACCTTGGTTAGGCTGGTCCGAACCGACCAGCTCGGTTTTCCCCCAACTTGGACCGGTGTGACCGGTCCAGGCTCCTACACGGTTTAAATCTTCGTCCTTTCTCTTCCTAATCAATCTTATTCTTCCTAATTCGATCTTAAGAACCTAAACATATGAACCAAATCACCTAAAATCTACAAAAATCCAATAACCTGATTTGTCCCTCACGGTTTGATTTTCCCAGAAATCCCCCAAGGCTTCCTCAGCCTCCAACCATCATCAAAACCATCATATTACCTCCCTAATAACCCAATAATCCCATTCTAATCGACTAAAACGATCCATAACGTCACAAATTAAAAATGGAAGGAAATGTGCAAAACCGAGTACCTTGCACTGTTTTCCTCCGCCGTCCACGGCGGCACTGCTCCTGGCTGGCCACCAACATCCTCATGTCCTCCCATCGCTCACTAGGTCTCACATCTGATCATGGGGGTTAAGGGTTTGGATTGGGGTGGAAGGATGGATAGGTTTCTTTGGGAGAATGGACGATGATCGAATAAGGGGAAGGGGATATGCATGAGTTGGTTTGGATAGGCAATGGATGGGTGACACTTGTCCCTCATCCATTGGGCCTGTCCAAAAATATATGGGCCCCACTTGCTGACAAATGACTTCCGTCTCAAAAAACATGCAATAGTACGTTCGAACTTCCGTGAACCGTAACTTCTCCGTCGAACGCCCGAATTCGACGTACCGCCTGTCTACGAATTTGTATGGTCCCGATCTACGTAATGGTTCTTGGCCCTTGGCCATCGGACCTCCCGGGTCAAAAGTCAACTGTTTGCCCTTTTTCAACCAAATTACCAAAATACCCCCGAACTTTCGAACGTCATAACTTCTTCCTCGAACGTCGAAATCGGACATACCACTTATCTATGAACTCGTGACATCCCAAACTACGTCACAGTCATCAGGCAAAGTCCATTTGACCGCCTGAACGAAAAATCAACGTTTCGCCCATTCTAAGGGTAAAATCGTCATTTCGTCCTGAACGTCCGTTAATCCTCGTCTAATCTCTGATTAGTCTTTGATTAGCGAGGCTAATCCATCATTAAGTCTTAATTAATCTCGATAATTTGGAACGGGTCGTTACACCAAAATTGGACGTCGAACGGAGAAGTTATGTTTCACGGAAGTTCGATTTCACTATGCACGCATTACGAGGCAAAAATTAGGTGGCAATATCTGATTGGGCAGATATTTATGTGGGGCCCTTGGATGAGTGACAAGTGTCACTCATCCATTGGTGACTTTTACCCTAAAAAGGGGATCTAGGATGTGATTGGTGGCTTAATTAATTAATTAATTATTTTTAATCCTCATTTTTTTTCATTTCTCTCTCCCCTTCCCCGCGCATCATCCTCTCCATTTCTCCCAAACAAATACACAGCTCAACCCCACGAATGACCCTCAAACCGTAACCAATGGCGCTGAATATTAAAGGAAAGTGAGAGAGTGAAGGGAGAGGAGTCGAACGGTGGCCATGACGCAGGATGTCGTGCACGGTGGCCGAAGAACCCAAAAACGGTGAGTTTTGGTTCGAATTTTGGATGTTGGCTTGTGGTGTTCTTCGAGTGATTCTAATGATTGGGTCGTGTTCCTAGGACTCAGAGGAGTCGAATAGGACTGGCCTTGTGGACTGGGAGGCCGGAAAAGCGAGAACACGGTGGTTGCAAGTGGCCAGTTCAAGCTTCGATCGGGGAGGTGAGTTTTGGCCCTCTTTCTGTGTTTTTAATAGCCTAATCGATTGCAAATGAGGGGATAAAGGTTTAGGAATTAAAAGGGAAAGAAATGGTTGAGAAATGAGGGAGGAATGATGATGGACCGATCGCACCCGTCCGGTCCGGTTCGAACCAGAGGACTCGGTTCGACAGAGGTTATGGGTGACAATGTAACGACCCGTCCTAGAAGTTGGGATTAGGAAAGTGATTAGTGTCAGATTAGCTGAGCTAATCGGTGGTTTAGGTGGTTACTTTTGGACCTTGGGTGTAGAAGGACGATTTTGCCCCTAGTTGGGTAAAATATTAACTTTTAGTTCGGGCGGTCAATTGGGCATTGACCGATGACCGTGACGTAGTTCGGGACGTCACGAGTCCGTAGAGCGGTGGCACGCCCGATTCTGACATCCGAGGAGGAAGTTATGATGTTCGGAAGGTTGAGGGCATTACCGTAATTGGTTAAAATAGGGGGAAGAGTTGACTTTTTACACTACAAGGTTTTTACACGTAGACCGAGGACCGTTAGGTAGATCTCGTCGTCCTGAGTTCAACGACAGGCGGAATGCTTTCATTGGACGTAGGACGAGTGATATAAGGGTCTAGAACGGTGAAGGGCAAAATGGTAATTTTGCAAGGCAAGGGCATTCTGGTCATTGTGCTGCCTTGGGATTTGTGCCCAGTGTGTACTGAACACTTGGCTACTTTGGGGTGTTGTGTCCATCAGATTAGGGACAAGTGTCCCACACTGGAAGGCTGTGGAATGTTGGACGACCGCCTCGATTGTTTTAAACGGGGACTGGTTTTGTGTGTGCACGGTGTAGAGCAGAAAACAGGGGAGACTGAGAGGAGGAGACTAGTTCTTTAAATCCTCAACCTGAGATGAGAGGCGTGAGAGTGCAGGGAAGTGCTAGAACAGATGATGAGTTGGTATTGGTGCCGTCACAAGGGCCACCGTGGGCGGTGGCTGTTAACTGTGAAAAAACATAGCCCAGGATGATCGTGGACCCCAACCTCCTCAAAACTTGATCAGATGCTGATGGTTTGTGAAGGCAAGTTACAAGAAGGGTTGCTCTGAGATGGGTGGTGGTCACGGCTGTAATGACCTGTCCCGAATATCGGGATTGAATATTAATTAATTATCATTTAGAATGACTAATCAGGGATTAGTTGAGTGAAATCGGATGAATTGTGCAAAATGACCGTTTTGCCCCTAGCGTGGGCAAAATGTTGACTTTGATCGATGACTGTGACGTAGTTCGAGACATCACGAGTTCATAGACAGGTGGCACGTTCGATTCCGACATTCGAGGTGAAAGTTATGATGTTCGGAAGTTGAGGGGTATTTTGGTAATTTGGCTGTGACGTAGTTCGAGACATCACGAGTTCATAGACAGGTGGCACGTTCGATTCCGACATTCGAGGTGAAAGTTATGATGTTCGGAAGTTGAGGGGTATTTTGGTAATTTGGCTAAAAGGGGGCCAAATGTTGACTTTTGACCCGGGAAGTCCAATGGACGAGGGCCAAGGACCGTTACGTAGGTCTCGTCGTTACGAATCCAACGACAGGCGGCATGCCGAAATCGGAGATTCGACGACGAATTTATGGTCACGGGAACAGACTCGATTAACCGAACGAACCGGGATTAAAATAATATTTTACTATGAACAGTACTCGGTGACTGAACACACTTGGATGAGTGACAAGTGTCACTCATCCCTTAAATTAGGGCTTAAACACAGATCCATGTTTTTGGGGAAACCTAATTATGATGTTTTATTAATTAATTATGTTTAATTATTTTATATTCCTCCATTAATCTCTTCAGCCTTCTTCAACCCGTGTACAACCAAACTTCAATTTTCTTCCACCCTTAATCTCCTCTCTATCAACTGATCTAAGGAGTGCAAATTGGAGAGAATTCAGAGACTGAATTAGTGAGGGAAACACGAGGGATTGAGGGAAGCTGAGGAACTGGAATTCGGGTTTTAGAAAATTTGGGGGGAAATTCAAATTGGATGAATTGACCCGTGACGATCAAAATGGGGTTCAATTTGAGTCTTCTGGGATTGCCACGATCAGTTTCATCGAAGGAACGAAGGTAATTGAGGTCCATTTGAGGTAGAACAGAAGGACTGTAGTTGCAGAAATTTCGAGCTTGAGTCGAGAGAATTGAGGCTCGGATTGATGCAATTGAGTTGGGGAAAGTGTTTAACGGAATCCATTAAAGCTTCTGGTTGAATCAATTTAAGGAAAACGCTTGACATTGACGACTTTCGAAGATGAACAGTGTTCGGAGTGTTCTTCGAATGTTCATCTTTGATCTTAAGGATTAAGGTAAGGTTTCATGTATTTAATGTTTTAGACCTCTAATTAGACTTATAACGAAGCTGTGTGAATGATCAATTGAAGGAATTAATGTTGAATTGTTAGGAAACTAGTCGGGTCTGTCCGCGGGTTAAAGGGACCCGTTTTACAGACAAACGGGTGAGGAAGACAGTGACTGTAGCAGGCGCGTGGGTTTCACGCGCAGCCACTCACGGCGGCGCGTGAGGGCGCGTCCAGCCTAGTTTCAAGGTGAGGTCAACATGACTTATGATCCTCTCATTGTAACGAACATTTTGACACTGGTTTCGAGGAAATCGGATATTGATTCGATAATGTTCCGCGTATCCGATGTTTTGTTTTATGTGTTAAATACGGATTTAAATTCCGGAAAAATTGGGGAAAATTATATGAAGTATTTTGAGATGTTAGTAACCCTCTATAATGATTTTGGACAGGAGTTGTGATTTCCAGATTTTACGGAAAAACGTGCAGCTCGGAAACGGACCGTTTTGGACGGTGTGTGTGAGTGGACTTTTGTTTTCTAACCGTGATGCATGCATATATGATTTTAAATGTTTTATTATATGATTTTATATGCTTTGGCATGATTGACGTTTCAATCCGGTGATTTCTCGATTTTATGGATTATTATATTATTATATTTGGCACGATTTTTGAGAAATTATGAACTTGGTTAAAAGTGATATTTGGACTCGGGTTATGAGTCCGGTGTTGAATTTGATTGAAAAGAATGTTTGGACTCGGATTATAAGTCATGGATTGAAAATGATGTTGTGACTCGGGAATGAGTCAAGGGTCAATTTCGTGGATTTACGTGAAAATGGCAACGAAGGTTGCAACGCATGGATTTGCGTGATAATGATATTTTGGGCGTGACTTGTGAATTTGATGAAATTAATGATTTTTGTGATTTTATGATTATTTTAATCAGTCTTTCGGGCACGTTTTACAAGGAACGTTCAAATGATGTTTTGGGCTAGGCCCGGAGTTTAAATGATTTCTAAAATGATATTTTGGCTTTGTTGGTGAGTCAATGATGATTTCTGGATTATTTTATTGATTTAAAATGTGATTTTAACGGTTTATGTGTAAATGGTATTTTGGGCTTTGAGACCCAGTCGGAAATTATCTTGACTTTGTATGAAGTCAAGATTTGATTGAAATGTTTTGGGATGTAATTCCCGAGATGGTTTCCTTTATGATTGTGATATGCCCAGACGGTCGGAGCTTGGGGGGGATTACTCAGACGACCGGAGCTTGGGGGATGTGATTGTAGGATCGAGAATTGATCCTATGGTAGTCAGCTTCTCGGAGGTGACTGAGCCTGGATGTACCACTCGGATGGGTCTGAGCCTAGGGATGTGTCGCCCATAGGTGACTAAGCCCGAGGGGGTTGAGCCCAGAGATGTCTGTTCCCGAGAGAGTGACTGGATATTGGCCTACGCGTAGTGCCGCACTTGTGAATAGTACAATTGATGGTTTGATTGTGCACTTGTGAGTAGTGCAGATGTGATTGTGATAGTTTGTGCACTTGTGAGTAGTGCGGATTGATTATGTAACGACCCGTCCCGAGAGCCGGGATTAGTAATGTGATTAAGATGGGATTAGTGAGCTTAATCCGTGGTTAGGTGGTCCCGATAGGTCCGTGAGCCTAGAATAATGGTTTTGCCCCTAGTTCGGGCAAAAAGTTGACTTTTTTGTTCGGATGGTCCAATGGACTTTGACCAGTGATCAGGACGTAGTATAGGATGTCACGACTCCGTAGGCAGGTGGCATGCCCGATTCCGACATCCGAGGAAGAAGTTATGATGTTCGGAAGGTTGAGGGTATAACCGTAGTTTGGGTAAAATAAGGGGAATAGTTGACTTTTTGGACGATCGGGTTTTGGTACGTTGACCGAGGATGGTTAGGTAGATCTAGTTGTCCTGAGTTCGATGACAGGCGGCACGTATTCATCGAACTTACGATGTGGGAGTTATGGGTCTAGGAAGTTAGTGGCAAAATTGTAAAATTGGGTAAAAATGAGGGGCAGTTTAATCTTTAGGTGTTTGGGGATTTATGCACAGAGAAGGCAAATGAAGGGCTGAGATTGGGCCATGTGGGGAGAGAAAGGGAGAGGATGGTGACACGTGTTGGGGGGCTAGAGGTTTCTGGTGTGCACGGTCCCAATTATTTGTGGTGCCCGTGCTATGTGTGTCGTGTGTGTATGGTGGGAGAACAGAAATAGAGGGAGATCGTGAGGAAAAATTGAGGGGTGATCGTGGTTGTTGAAGGTTTCTGGTGAGTGAGGAGTGATCAGAAGAAGGTTGAGAGATGCTGGGGTGGTGTTGCTAAGGTTAGACAGGTGCTGGTGGTGTGTGAGTGAGTTGAGAACTCACGGGGAAAATCAGAGGAAACAGGGAGGAGGTGCAAGCTTGTGGTGGTGCTGTGGCCGTGTACGGTGTAATTGACCTCGAGAGGAGGCTGAGGCGGCTTTGTGGACCCCAGGGAAAGCGGCGGCGAGCACGACGGTGACCGATTGCAGGTAATTCCTAAGTCCTGTGTTCGATGCTCTGTTTTCCCGTCAAGTTTCAAAGTGGAAGTCGTGAGTCTAAGGGTTGAATCGATGGGCCTAGAGTGGTCTAGGGAGTTCAGTTGAGTCCAGGGGGTCTTTTGGTTGTGCTGCCGTGACGGGCGGTGCACGGTGGTGGTTGGCACGACGGAGGGACTCTGTGTGCTCTGTTTTTGCCGTGAGTTTCAGACAGGAAGTCGTGGACTTAGGGAGTGAGTCGAGGGTTTCTGTGAGTTGGGTGTGACTCAGTGAAGTCTTAGGAAGAGTTTAGGGTAGACACCGTGAAGGGGGAAGACCTGGGTGGCCGGAGAAGGAAACAGGGGTTTATCGGGTTCTGGTTTCGAGCTTCAGTCGACAAGGATGAGGCCGTGTCGAGGTATTTGGAGTTGGGGAAAAGATAGGGTAGGACTGGACGAAGCTGTTGGTGAAGAAAGGAGGTGTTTTGGTGCAGGCACGGCGGCGAACCGCTGACGCCGGTTCAAGTTGCAGGCTACTGTGCTGAACCGGGTCGACGTGAGGTTGAAGGTGCACTGTAGCAGGCGCGTGAGGGCCACGTGCAGCCACTTTGGGCTGTGCGTGGGGGCGCGTACGGCGGTTCTGGGGAAAATGGTCAACATGGTTTTTGGTCCAGGAGTTTTGTTGAGTTCATTGGAATTGGTTTCGGATTAATCGGACGTCAAATCGAAGTAGTTCCGCGAGGGTGAAGGTTTAGGATTCCAGTTCGTTACGTTTAGGACCTGGGGATTTGTGAGGGAATGTAGGGGAATCCTCGTGGATGTGTTAGTAACGTACTTTGATGGTTGTTGACAGGATCGGGACTTCCCGAGGAAGCCGAGGAACGTGTTGGACGTTCAGGACGCGATTGAGGGCTCGGTACTGTGAGTGGACCCTTTCCTTAAACTCGAGCATGCATAACTGTTTTCTATAATCGTTTTGTGGTTTTCTATGTGATTTTATGATTTTTAAATATGCTTTGTTGATTTTATATGATTGCACGTTTTTCGAGGAAGTTCGGTTTTAGCACGTTTTACGAGAAAGTGTGAATCCTGCATAAAAAGCTATGGTTTTAGGGTTTCAAATGTTAAATGATTTTCAATGATTATAAAGGGGTTTTGGAACATGATTTCGATGATCAAGGTTTTCGGTTTTAGAATCGGATTTCGTAAAGCGGAATTTGGTTTTAAGATTGAAACGTGGATTCCGGATTTGGGTTCGGAATGGTTCTGAACGCCGGAAGAGCTTCGGACCGGTGATTTCGAATTCGGGTTTGGATGAGGATTATAAAATGGTTTTCAAATGGTTTTGGATTGGATTTGCTGGATCTGGTTATTGGGTTTAAAGACCCGGATATTGTGATTGACGGGGGACGGGCCCAGATTGGGTTTAAAGACCCGGATTGAGTTTAAAGACTCGGGAGTTTAAAGACTCGGATATATTGATATTTCCCCCGTAGGCCTGTTGAGTTTAAAGACTCGGGAGTTTAAAGACTCGGATATTATTGAGGCCTGGATTGAGTTTAAAGACTCGGGAGTTTAAAGACTCGGATAGGTCCAGCAGGTTTGATCGAAAAATAATGATTGATGTTCATGGTTTTTGACACGGTTTTATGATTCACATGTTGTGGTTTCTATAACTGTTTTATAGTATTTCTGTTTCTTATGATGTGGCTTATGGAATTTGGTTTATAACTGTTTTATGAACTGGGTTATGCATGTGGTTTTAAAACGGAGGGCTAAACCCGGCTTTTCTTATAAATGGTTTTAGAACCTTTCCTGTTAGTATGGTCCACTCACACTTTCTGTTTTAAATTGCCCTCCAGGTTGTGGAGCTAGCGCGAGGTCTTGACGTCGAGGCAGTGTCTGGGGCATAGAAGTGACGAGCAGGGTCCCAGAGTGCTTAAGTTTTCTTCCTCGTGCGTGTAATTATCATCGGATTTTATTTCTTTGTAATTCGTACTATGCTCTGTAAAACTTTAACTTCGGGATTTATTGAGTGTTTTCTCCTGCGTCTGACTGCTTTGTATCGGGGTGTCAAACGGGAGCAGAATTTACCTCGGGTTTCGGGGTGAAACCGGGGTGGGTCCTGACAGATTGGACTGATATATTTATTGTGCACTTGTGATTAGTGCTGATTGATGTTGTTTGTGATGACGTACTGGTATTGAGTACAGATTTTTGGTCTTTGTGGCCAGTGATTATGTTTTCACATGTTTTGGCCTGAGAGCCGGGATTTGATGTTTTATAACATGAACTGATTTGATGAACATGAGTTTTTATGGACCATGGGAAAACGTGTTTTGATTTTATCAGTCCACTGTTCATACTTGAATGATTTCATACTATTACTCATATTTTACGATATGCATGCAAGTTTGCGAAAACTGGAGGGTAAGAATGTATTTTGGGAAATGTTTTTATAAGAGGTCTTTTTTGTCCACTCACACCTTTTCTGTTTTGTGACCCTCCAGGCCGTGGTACGACGTTCGGAACTGATCGTGAGGCAGTGGCAGCAGCAGAAATCAGCGCAAACATCCCTTGTCTAGCAAGCACTGAAGGGTAGTTTCGGACCTTTAGTTGACTTGTCAGACGGGAGCAGGACCGGGCACGGTTTTTGACGTCCAGTTGGGACGGGTCCTGTCAACGGCGTAGTTCGACAGCGGAGGACGGCAGCGAAAGGGAGAGAACCCTGTACATCCTCTGTTTTGAGTTTCAATGTGGACGATGAAGAGAATGGTTTAGGAGCCTAATTGAGGACTTGAGTATGACTCTGAGGTGTCTGGGACTTGAATGAACACGACTGGGTGGCTCGCCGTGGACGGCGAACCCAATACGGTATGTTTTGGATTTCAAAAAATCGATTATGGATTTGTAGCCCTTGTTGATAATTATTAATGACTCAAACGTGATGTGGGAAGGAAAACAAGTCGTTTGGGACAAATTGGAGGCTGGAGGAAGCCGGAAAAACCTTGGACAACGAGGGTGCAGAGTGCGGGTTGAACGTTTGAACGGGAAGGTAAAATTTTGTGGTTTTTGTTACAAATTGATTAGGTTAGTAGATTAAGACGAGAAGGACGAAACTAATGGACTAATCAGGTTTTAAAACGGATTAAAAATGGGAAAAAACCACTCACGCTGGCTTGGTCAAACCGGACCGGTTCGAACCGGTCTGAACCGGGTCGGCGAGAGGATGAAGGTGACACTGTTCACGCGCTTGGGTTTCACGAGCAGAAGCCTCTAGACGCGCGTGAGGGGTAGTTTGGGAAATCTTCCAACATGAATTTTAAAGTAATTAATGTAACGAACATTTTAACACTGGTTTCGAGACGATCAGACATCGTCTCGATATGTTTCGGGAGGTCCGAAGGTTTTAGGCCTCGGTTAAAAATAGTTAAAAATACGAGAAAATTATGGGGCTTTAGTATGACCCTTGTGAAGTAACTAGTGACATCGTTATGGGTTTTGGACAGGTTTGGGAAAGCCGAGGATAGCGAACTGGCCGGGAACGGCGTAAGTGCGCGCGTATCGAGGCGACGTTGGAATGGTCTGTGAGTGGACTTTGCTTTCTAACTCTTGATGCATGCATATATGTTTTTATATGTTTTCTATACTTGATTCTATGATTTGATTTATGATTCTGATGGTTTATGGTTTTTGCACGTTTTTTGAGAAAAGTACAGTATTTCACGTTTTACGAGATTTGATGGATATTGTGATTTGAACCTGGTTTTAATGATTTGATGTTGGGATTTGAAATACGTTTTGATTTCAATGAAATTAAAGAGATTTTGGAAAATGACTTCGGGCTTAGAGGCCCAGTTCAATAAAAGTGGTTTTGAGAAACGTGATTTCGGGTTTTTGAATCGGGATTCCAGATGACGATTCGGGGTTCGATTTGGGACTTGGAATGGATTTCAGGTTTGGGTTCGGAATGGTTATTCCGGATGCCAGCTTACGGAATGACGGCTACGGACTCGGATCTGGAAATGAGGTGGATATGATTCTGGATTTGGATTCGGAATGACGGTTCTGGATGCCGGAAGGGCTTCGGACCAGTGGTTTTGGATTCGGGTTTGGATGTGGATTTTGAAATGGTTTTCAAATGGTTTTGGATTGGATTTCTGGATCTGGTTATTGGGTTTAAAGACCCGAATTATGATTGACGGGGGACGGGCCCAGATTGGGTTTAAAGACCATGATTGAGTTTAAAGACTCGGGAGTTTAAAGACTCGGATATTAATATTTTCCCCCGTAGGCCTGTTGAGTTTAAAGACTTGGTGGTTAAAGACTCGGTTTATTGAGGCCTGGATTGAGTTTATAGACTCGGGAGTTTAACGACTCGGATAGATCCAGCAGGTTCGGTGAATGGAAATATGATGTGGTTTTCAATAATGGGTTTTCAATGGTTTTGGGCTGAGGCCCGGGATTTGAGAAAAAGGAAAATGTGTTTGGTTTTCTTTCATGGTTTTACGACATGAAATTAATATGCATGCATTGGTTTTGAAACGGAGGGTATAAATGTCATTGTTTTATGAAATTTTTTTGAACTTAAACTTTATTTTTGTCCACTCACAGTCTTTTCGTGTTTTCGATACCCTCCAGGTTGTTGTGGTGCGGGCTGTTGGTCGAGAGAGACGGAGACATCACACACACGATCCATAGTAGATTCGGCGCACTCTGAGAAGTCCGGAAGCTTCGGTACGGTTGGATCGAGAATCCCTTGTCCGACTTACGTGTCACATGAAGGTTGGACGTCATTTTAGCCTTCGTGTCATGCGTAAGTTAGACGGGATCGAGATTTAGCCCTTAATCCCGGGGGATTAGGGGTGGGTCCTGACAGACAATGTAGCTAGGCGCGTGGCTTTCACGCGAAGCCCCTTTGGGCGGCGCGTAAGGGCGCGTGGTGGGTCTTTTGGGGTAGTGTTCAACATGTGATTTAATCTATTCGATGTAACGAACATTTTGGGACTGGTTTCGTGTTGATCGGACACCGTTTCGATATTTTTCGGGACGTCCGAATGTTTAGGAACGAGTTTAAAAATACTTAAAAATTCAGGAAAATTACGGGGCTTTAGTGAGGGGTTAATTAAGTAGTTAGTAACCCTCTATTACGATTTGGACATGTTTGGAAGTCCCGGTGATGGTGTTTGGCCCGGGAGAGCAGTATGGCACGCATATCGAGGCTACAGCTCGGACGGTTTCTGAGTGCACCTTGTTTTCTAAATTGATGCATGCATAAATGTTTATTATGTGTTTTAATACTGGTTTTGTGATTACATGAGTGCAGTTGTGTGTGTTCACGTATTGGCACGTATTTCGAGGTTTCGGCCTTATATGGTGCTTATACGGATTTGTACTTCTACGTTGGTTTAAATGAAATGGTTTTAGATTTTAAAAGGGATAAACTCAGGCATGAGACCCATTTGGTTTTGTTTCGGGCATGTGGCCCCATTGATGACATACGAGTCTGAGTCGTGGTCGCGATGAGTGTTATGTGCACGGCGACGGACGATACGATGCTCACCTCCTGTGTAACGACCCGTCCTAAATTCCTAGATTAGATTAGTGGCTAATCACGATTAGTGAGGTTAATCGGTGATTAGTTGAGCGAAATCGGATGAACGATGCAAAATGACCGTTTTGCCCCTAGTCGTGGCAAAATGTTGACTTTTCATTCTGGCGGTCAAATGGACTTTGACCAATGATCGTGACATAGTTCATGACGTCACGAGTTCATAGACAGGTGGCACATTCAATTTCGACGTTCGAGGAAGAAGTTATGACGTCGGAAGTTTAGGGGCATTTTGGTAATTTTAGTTAAAAGGAGCGAAAATTTGACTTTTTGACCGGGAGGTCCGATGGTCGAGGGCCAAAGACCGTTACGTAGATCGGGACGATGCGAACCCATAGGCAGGCGGCACGCTAAATTCGGACGTTCGACGGCGAAGTTACAGTTCACGGAAGTTCAAGTGCACTATTGCACGAATTACGAGATAACTTCACTTTTGGACTCTAGTGGGCCCCAGATATTTTATAGAGGCCCAATTGATGAGTGACACTTGTCACCCATCCACAGGCCTCCCAAACTAATACATGCATCGATCATTCTTTCTTCATTTCAAACATCCCGATCTCAGTTTGAACCCAAACCCATCCAACCATTTCCATCTGATCTTGAGTGAGACCAGGGAGTGAGAGAGAGGCTGAGGAAGCTAAGGACGGTGGCTGGGAGCGTCTGGACCGCCGCACACGGCCGTGAAGGCCCAGGTAACCCGATTACCCGACCAATGCTCATTTTTCCATTATTTTCGAATTGGACATTATGGTTAGTTGTGGGTGATTAGGAGATGATTAGGGAGTTGCTAGGATGATTTTAGCATGGTTTGGAGGGTGGTTCACGGTGGAGGAAGCCGTGAGGGTGGCCGGGAAAATTCTGAAACTTTGGGTCGAGAGGTTCAAGAATCAAACCTCGAATTCTTTGTGTTTTTCTTTGTTTTGATCATCCAAATAAGTTCCTAGGATCAAAATAGGAATTTAGGGATTGATTAGGAAGGGAATCGGACCAAAATGAGAAGGGAGGAGCCGTGAACCGATCACGCCGGTCCAACTGGACCGGCCAACTAGTGAATCGGCCAGTTCGACTGCTGGAGAAGATGAACAGTGCACCGTCCCTTCTTGGGGCGCGTGAGGGCCAGTGGCCTATAATTTGGGGAAGTGTTCAACATACGAAATCTTCTATTCGATGTAACGAACATTTTGGGACTGGTTTCGTGTTAATCGGACACCGTCTCGATATGTTTCGGGGCATCAGAAGGTTTAGGGTCGGTTTAAAAATACTTAAAAATATCAAAAAATTACGGGGCTTTGGTAAGAGGTTAATAAGGTAGTTAGTAACCTTCTATTACGATTTGGACATGTTCTGGAGTCCCGGTGACAGTGATCAGCTCGGGAGAGCCTATGGCACGCAAATCGAGACGGCCTGTGAGTGGACCTTGGTTTTCTAAATTGGTGCATGCATAAATGTTTATTATATGTTTTAATACATGTTTGGTAATGCCATGGGTGCATTTGTATGTGGTTACGTATAAGCACGTACTTCGAGGTTTCGACCTTATACGTTGCTTATACGGGTCTGTATTTCTTCAATGGTTTAAATGATTTGGATTTGGATTTCCAAAAGGATAAACTCGGGTATGAGACCCATTTGGTTTTGTCTCGGGCATACGACCTCAGATATCGGGCACGGTGTAACGACCCGTCCCGAATTCCGGGATTAGATTAGTGACTAATCTTGATTAGTGAGGTTGATCGGTGGTTAGTGGGACAAAATCGGACAAAATGTGCAAAATGACCGTTTTGCCCCTGGTCGTGGGCAAAATGTTGACTTTTTGATCGGACGGTCAAACAGACTTTGACCAATGACCGTGACGTAGTTCGGGACATCACGAGTTCATAGACAGGTGGCACGTTCGATTCCGACATTTGAGGAGAAAGTTCTGATGTTCGGAAGTCGAGGGGCATTTTGGTAATTTGGCATATTAGGGGGCCAAATGTTGACTTTTTGACCGGGAGGTCTGATGGATGATGGCCAAGGACTGTTACGTAGGTCTCGTCGATGCGAATCCAATGACAGGCGGCATGCCGAAATCGGAGTTTCGACGACGAAGTTATGGTCACGGGAACGAATTCAATTAACCGAACAAACCGAGACTCCGATTAAAATAATAATAAAATAATGAATAGTGACTGTTGAATGTGCACACCTGGATGAGTGACAAGTGCCACCCATCCCCTATTTTAAGCCCTAGAATCTGCTCCATGTTTCCCTCCCAACACCATCATTATGTCCTAATATTGTTAATTACCCTTATCCTCCATTAATCATCTAATTATTTTCAAACCGTGAGCATTGGGCATCAGAATTGGGAGAATTGAGCTCCCTTTCACAACCAGTTGTGAGGGGAAAATTGAGAGCTTTGAGAGACAGAATTAACGAGGGAATTACGGGGACAAAGGGAGAGCTGGGAAATCAAAATCGAAAATTTAGAAAAATTGGGGGGAAATTCGAATATTGAGAGATAGGCCCTGAGGATCAAAATTGAGTTCAATTTGAGTCTTCTGGGATTGCCACGATGAGTTTCGTCGAAAGAATGAAGGAAATTGGTGCCCAATTCACTCTAAACGGGCCTGGTAACAGAGAGCTTGAGTTGAGGTTAAGTCGTGATCATTGAGTGATCAAACGACAAAATTGATGAAGGGAAACTGTTTCTCATGGTCCGGTGATGCTTCTGGGTGCATCAATTGAAACAAATTAGAAGGAATTGAGGAATTTCGATGAAGGAACAGTGGCGGGTGTTCTTCATTGTTCATCGTCTAATCATTGGGTTTAAGGTGAGTTTTGATAGAATTAAGTGTACAGAACTTAAATTGAACTTAAAACGAAGCTAACTGAATGATCAATTGAAGTAATTAAGGCTGAATTGACAGAGAACTGATCAAATGTGTTCGCGGGTCGCGGGGATCCGTTTACCAGACAAACGGGTTGGGACGATGACACTGTAGCATGCGCGTGGATTTCACGCGCAGCCACTCACGGCGGCGCGTGGACATGAATCTCGAGGTGAGGTCAACATGACTTCTGTCCTATTTAATGTAACGAACATTTTGGGTTTGGTTTCGTGTCGATCGGACACCGTCTCGATATTGTTCGGGACGTCCGAAGGTTTTAAATCGAGTTTAAAAATAGTTAAAAATTCGGAAAAATTACGGGACTTAAATAGGAGGTTAATGATCAGGTTAGTGACCCTCTAATGTGATTTGGACAGGATTGGGAGTCCCAGTGATAGTGGTGTGGCCCGGGAAGGCCTATGGCACGCGTATCGAGACGTATCGTTAAACGGTCTGTGAGTGGACTTTGGTTTTATAAATTATATGCATGCTTAACTGTTTTATATGGATTATGATTGTGATTGTATGTTGTTGATTTGGATGTTGGTAAATTATACGGTTTCACGTATTTCGAGGTGATTTACGTGCTTGCACGTAAATCGAGGTTTTTCCGGTTTTGCACTGATTTTCCATGTTTATGGTCTTGGATAAGATTTGATGAAATGATTTTAAAATTGGAAAGATAAACTCGGGCTTGAGGCCCACTTGTTTGGAAACCTCGGACTTGAAGTCCAATTGAGTTACGTAATCGGGTCAGGGGCCCAATTGCTTTATGAAATCGGGCCAGGGGCCCAGTTGTTTATGAAAACGGGCTAAGGCCCATTTGAGTGATATTATCGGGCCAGGAGCCCAGTTGATTTACGAACTAGGGCCGTGGGCCCAATGGTTTATAAAATCGGGTCGTGGGCCCAGTAGTTATAAAATCGGGCATGAGGCCGAGTTGGGTTATAAATGTGATTTCGGGTCTGGGACCCTATGTTTAATAAATGTGATTTCGGGTCAGGGACCCTAAATGGAATTGTGATGTTTTATGGAGATTTCGGGCAGGGCCCATTGTAATGTTGTGAAATGATTTAATGAAACTGTTTTCCATATACCATCTGGATACGAGGATATAGGATGGTCTCCTCCAGATGTCTGGGACACTGGGGAAGTCACGGTGCATTGCCTGCGAGGGGTCAATGTACGGAGTTACCGGACCGTATAGTGACTCAGGAGCAGGATTGCTATAATTGACGTCTAGGACGTCAGACATCTGTGATGTCAGAGATATGGACCCGGAGAGAACCCCGGGCAGCACGCGTCGCTTATTATACCGTGAGATATGACGTCTGGGACGTCAAGCGTCTGGGACGCTAAGCATCTGGGATGCTGGAGATGGTAATGTGGTAAATATGGATTAATGAATCTATGAAATGGATTTTCGGTTGGATTTGTGTTTGTGTGGTAAAAATGGATTATTGGTTGATGAAATGGTATTTCGGGTCGGGGACCCTAAATGGTTTTGGAATTATGGATTTATATTTATGGATTTAGGCGGTGGCCCACATGGTTTTGATTGTATGAATGTGGTATTCCACAGTTTTGGGCTGAGTTCCCACACTGGGTTTTGAGTTACGGTTTTTGGGCTAAGACCCTAATGACTTGGTTGAACAAACGTTTTGGTTATTGGTTTTCGTGGCATGCATACGTTTTTATTGGAGGACATAAATGTCTTATAACTGTATTTACTAAACTTAATGATTTTCGTCCACTCACAGCTTTTATTGGTTTTGATGCTCTTCAGGTTGATTACGGATGCGACTGCAGCAGAGACTGGGACATTGCACGCCTCCTCCATCGATCCTTGCGCACTCTGGAAGCCCTGTTCGGGCAGTGACTCTTGGTTATCCCTTGTCTGACACCCCTTGTTGGACGGGAGCAGGGGACATTCCATGGTAATCCTGGGGGGATTGGGATGGGTCCTGTCAACTTGGTATCAGAGTAGGGTTGCTCTTTTTGTGCCCGCAGGTCGAGGGTGTGATGTATCTTTGGGCTGCAATTCGTTATCAACCTGATAGATCGTTTTTGGGTTTTAATCATGGATAGAGTGTGTTTCGCCCGATACCCCGTGCGTTAATGTGATTCGAGCCAAGTGGGGTTGATTGTGATGAACTGGTAATGTGGGACCGTCGGTTCGGTCATGTAATATTAGATTGTTGTGCTGCTAGGTGCAGCTAGGTTCGAGGAACCTCGTTTGAGTAATGGCCTAAAAATGTGAACCCTAGTGGTGATTGCTAGTGTGAGGGATGTTAGTACATCGGAGTTAGCCGATGACCTTAGTGGTGGAACCTACGTTGAGTGGATGGTAGGTTTGGATTTGACGTCTATATGATGTCTAGACAAACTGACAAACCTGACAAACTCGACAAACCTATACTCTGATACCAATTGTCAGGACCCACCCCGGTTTCACCCCGAAACCCG
Source organism: Prinsepia uniflora (assembly GCA_032719365.1). NCBI lineage: Eukaryota > Viridiplantae > Streptophyta > Magnoliopsida > Rosales > Rosaceae > Prinsepia > Prinsepia uniflora. Next base: position 6,484,680 of record CM064864.1, on the reverse strand, counting down.
AGGTAAATCCTGCTCCCATCTGACACCCCGACACAACACTAACGTAAACTACTAAACTACCCCGTCAGAGGCAGGAGAAACGATACAAAACTTTCCAAAGTTAAAAGGTTTACAGAGCATAGTACTAAGTACAAAAGAAAGAAAACCAGTAACTAGATACACGCGCACGGAAAAGTTAAAAACACTTCGGGGTCGCTCTCCCGACTTCTATGCCTCAGACGCTGCCTCGACGCCGAAACCCCGCGCTAGCTCCACGACCTGGAGGGCAATTGAAAACAGAAGGTGTGAGTGGACCAGAATAAAAGAAAAGTTTCCAAAACCATTTTATAGGAAAACCGGGTTTAGCCCTCCGTTTTGAAATCACATACATAACCCAGTTACCAAAACAGTTATAAATCACATAAACCTCATCATAAAAACATTTACAGAAACACTATAAAAACAGTTATAGAAATCATATCATCAGCGTCATAAAACATAAATATCGAGTCGTCATTCTCCGATCAAACCTGCAGGACCTATCCGAGTCTTTAAACTCCCGAGTCTTTAAACTCAATCCAGGCCTCGATAATATCCGAGTCTTTAAACGCCCGAGTCTTTAAACTCAATCCGGGCCCGTCCCCCGTCAAATATAATCCAGGTCTTTAAACCCAATAACCAGATCCAGCAAATCCAATCAAAAACCGTGTGAAAAACCATTTCTAAATCCATCTCCAAACCCGAATCCGAAATCACCGGTTTGAAGCCCTTCCGGAGTCCAGAACCGTCATTCCGAACCCAAATCCGGAATTCCACTTTCCAACTTTAAAACCAAATCCCGTTACCGAAATCCGATTTCAAAATCGAAAACCCTTTAATCACCAAATCATGTTTCAAAATCCCTTTGTGAACATTTAAACCACTTATCCATTGAAATCCCAAATCCATAGCATCATATTCAGAAATCACACTTTTCTCATAAAACGTGCTGAAAACCGAACTTCCTCAAATAAAACGTGCAATTATGTAAAATCAACAAAGCATATTCACTAAACATAGAATCATGATTAAAACCATAAAACAATTATAGAAAAACAGTTATGCATGCTCGAGTTTAGAGAAGGGGTCCACTCACAGTACCGAGCCCTCAATCGCGTCCCGTACGTTCCTCAGCTTCCTCGGGAAGTCCCGATCCTGTCAAAAATCACCCAAGAACGTTACTAACACATCTACAAAGGTCCACCTAAGTTTCCACAAAAAATCCCCAGGTCCTAACCGTAACGAACCGGAACCCTAAACCTTCGACCTCGCGGAACTAACTTCAAACGACGTCCGAACAACCCGAAACCAATCCTATTAGACTCGTCTCAACACCTAGACCAAAAGTACCCCCACGAACGTGCCGCCAAAAGTGGCTGCGTGTGGCCCTCACGCATCTGTTACAGTGTCAACAACAACCTCTGGTCGACCCGGTTCGAAACAGTCACTGCAACTCAAACCGGCGTGACCGGTTCACCGCTGTCCGTCCACGAAATCAACTCCTTTCTTCACCATCTCCTTCGTCCAGTCCTAAGCTATCCCTTCCCCTAACTCAAACACCTCGACACAGTCTCTAAGTCCTCGACTCAAACTCGATCAAAATCCGAACCAGTCCCCTGTTCTTCCTCCCGGCCAACCAGGTCTTCCCCCATCACGGCAACCACCGTAGACGGTTCCTAGGACCTCACGGATACTCACCCAACTCACCAAAACCGTCGAATCACTCCCTAAGTCCACGACTCAACGTTTGAACCCAGACTGAAAAACAGAGAACGCCGTGTACTCTCCGTCGTTCTGGACTCCGCTGTGCACTCCCCCGTCACGGCTGCACAACCAGAACATACCTAGGACCCTACTGAGTCCCCTAGACCTCACCGGACTCCTCGATTCAACCCCAAAAGCCACGACTTGGCGTCTGAACCTAGACAGCAAAAAAGAGCACTTACACTGGGAGAAGGAATTACATGCCGTCGAGCGCCGCCGTGCTCACCACCGCACTCCCTGAGGTCCATAGAGTCGTCCTTGTTCCCTGTCGAGTCCAATTACACCACACACGACCACACCACCACCACGATCTCCCACTTCTTCTCTGTTTTCTCTGATTTCCCCGTGAGCTCACACCTAGCACACACACCAATTCCTCACCTCCCAACCTTCTCACTGTCTCCCTCTCACTCTCTGATCACTCCTCACTCATCAATTCACACAACACACACACAATCACCGTCCCATTCTCCCAACTCTCTCCCTCTGTTTCTGTTCTTCGAACATCCACGAACAAAGCCCAAATAATTGGGACCGTGCACACGCCTAGAACCAACCAGACTCCCTACACGTGTCACCATCTTCCATCTCCTCTCCCAAGTGGCTCAATCTCAGCCCTCCATTTGTCCCTCTCTGTTGCACAAACCCCAATGTGCAAAAGACCAAAATAACCTTCTTTTAAACCAAAATTACGATTGTGCCACTACCTTTCTAGACCCGTAACTCACACATCGTAAGTCCGATGAATACGTGATGCCTGTCGTTGAACTCAGGACGATGAGATCTACCTAACAGTCCTAGGTCAACGTGCCCAAAAACCGATCGTACAAAAAGTCAACTTTCCCCCTACTTTATCCAAATTACGGTTATGCCCTTAACCTTTCGAACATCATAACTTCCTCCTCGGATGTCGGAATCGGGCGTGCCACCTGCCTACGAATTCGTGACGTCCTAAACTACGTCCTGGTCATCGGTCAATACCCAATTGACCACCCAAACTAAAAGTCAACTATTTGCCCAGACTAGGGGCAAAATCGTCATTCTAGGCTAACGACCTTATCGGGACCAACTAACCCCCGATTAAGCTCACTAATCCCACGTTAATCACTGTATTAATCCTAATTCTCGGGACGGGTCGTTACAAACCGGGCATGGAGGATGTTTTATATATATATATATATGAACGGAATGGATATTATGGATCATGACGGTTCAGGGGAACCGGGCATGAATGTTATGTTATGTATATATATGTTCATATACCTTCCTTTACTTCTATTATCTCCTCTGGGGAGGGTCGTTGACCTGGGTGGACCCCGGAGTAGTCACGGAGCACCGACTGAGTGGAGTCACCCCCAGTTGGGTTCCTTACTCTTAGGAAGGCTATGGTTACTATAACCTCGAGTAGGATCAGTGGTCTGCGGTCATTGACCTTGACTTTGAGAAGACTCGGATTGAGACCCGGGTAGCATGCGCGTAGCTTTGGATACCGTGACATGATTGGTTGTGCGACTTATATGTATATATGATATATGATATGATATATGGATGTGATGTGTGGTTACACAGGTTTTGGTTGACTCTTTATGATTCTTTGATATGTGGTGTGCACAGGTGTGCACAGGATTTGAGCAGTGGCTCGTGTCTTTGGTTTCAGTATGGTTATGGTTTTGGGCTGAGTCCCTTATTGGTTTTCTTATGGATTTGGGCAGTGGCGTGTATATTTGATTTGATTATGGTTTTGGGCTTAGTTCCCACAGATGGTTCCATTTGGTTAAATGGTTTTCGAATGCATGCATGCTTTTTAGTGAATGGTACAAATGTATTTATAGAATTGTTTTTATAAACTCTTGTTTTGTCCACTCACAGCTTTTAATGTTTTGGCTGCTGTTCAGATTGACATCGGGTGTGGACTGTAGCAGAGACCGAGATATCGCATACTTCCTCCGGATCCTGGCGTACTCTAATAGCCTGGGAGGGCAAAGGTCGAAAATATCCTTTGTCTGACACTTCGTGTCAGACGGGAGTAGGGTCATCCTGCGTTAATCTGGGGGGGATTGGGATGGGTTCTGTCATCCGGACTGGGATGTGTTCCTTCTGGAGAGGTCACAATACACGAATCGTTGTCGAACAGCCACTGGAGGCCCGACTTTGGTGTGCTGATGGTTCAGGATATCGATCGGTGATGTGTGCACCATGATCTAGTGGTGGTCGCGTCGGTTGATTCGTTCACGATAACATACCGGGATTGAGGGCGGTCCTGGACGGATGATTGCACACATCACTACGATTGGAATCGTGACTGACCCTGAGATATCGGGCATGATGCCCAGTTGAGTCATGAGTTCGGGCTTGAGGCACAGTTACTTTACGTTTATGATATCGGGTCGAGAACCCTAAATGGATTTTCGGGTTCATGACAGTTTATGGGAATCAGGCATGAATCCTTTGGAAGGTTTTAAGAACGTTTTCGATATATGTATATATATTCATATATCTTCCTTTATTTGGATTGTCTCCTCTGGGGAGGGTCGTTCGCCTGGGTGGACCCCGGAGTAGTCACGGAGCACTAACTGAGTAGAGTCGCCCCCGTTGGGTACCTTACTCTCAGAAAAGCTTATGGATTATAACCCCCAGGGAGGGACATTGATCTACGAACATTGACCTGGGTGGACCCTGGGGAGACATGGGCTTTGAGACCCCAGGTAGCACGCGCGTGGCTTTAGAAACTGTGACAGGATTGGTTTTGTGTTATATATTATATGATCTATGTATTGGTTTTGGGCTGAGTCCCACATGGATTTGGGTAGTGGCCCGTATGATTGGTTTCATCTACGATTTTGGGCCAAGGCCCTAATGGTTTGTTAACTGCTTTTCGAATGCATGCATGCTTTTTAGTGAAGGGTACAAATGTCTTTATGAAAATGTTTTTATAAATTATTGTTTTGTCCACTTACAGCTTTTAAATGTTTTTACTGCCCTTCAGGTTGATCGCGGATGCAGGCTGTAACAGAGACCGAGACATCACATATCTCCTCCGGATCCTGGCGTACTCTGAAGCCCCGGGTGGGCTAAAGTCGGAATTTCTCTTGTCTGACACTTCTTGTCAAACGGGATCAGGAACGTCCCGCGTTAATCCCGGGGGGATTGGGACGGGGCTTGACAATTGAGGTAAAGTCGAACCCTCTAAACTTAACCTTAAGTTTATTTGTGAGATCTTCTTCTTGTACTGATTGCAAGTTGGTTTGGGTGAGGATTGACAATGGTTACATCGTCGGAAGTTACAGAGTACACGAACCTCCTGATAATTTCAAATGGGTTTTCCAACTAGACAAGGTATGATTTCACCCGTAGGATTTCACCATTGAGTTCTCTCATTGAAACCTTCAATCTGACATATTTGTGTAACACCCCGGAAATTCAAGATTTTAATATTGTAATTTAATGTTTGAATTGCCGTTTTTACCCTTGTGAATGGTATGACCAAATTGTTGACTTTTTGATTGGTGGGTCAAATGGACTTTGACCAGTGACCGTGATGTAGTTTGGGATGCCACGAGTTCATAGACGGGTGGCACGTCCAATTCGGACGATCAGGGAAAAAGTTATGACTATCGGAAGTTCAGGGGCACTACCGTAATTTTGACAGTTGGGGCGAAAATGTTGACTTTTCGTTTGACAATTAATTTTCACGCGACTCAAGGACCGATAGGTAGGTCTCGACGTCCTGAGTCCGTAGACAGGCGGCACGCCGAAATCGGACTTCGTATGGCTGAGTTACGGGTCTAGGAAGTGAGGGGCAGTTTGGTAATTTTTGAACCAGGGGCATTTTGGTCTTTTTTCCCTGGTTACTGTAGCAGATCGCGGGGGACATGGGCGGCACCACCATGTGCGGTGGTTCTATCGTGTAATTGATTATGCTAACATGTGCTGGAAAGTCTAGGCTGTCTTTTGCTTTTGAACGTGGCCTGAGCCGTCCAGCCTGCACGATCAATTGATTAATTCAAGTTCGAAGCTTTTCGGGGAGCATTTTTCAGTGGACAATTGGACACCCACGAGCCTCTGGGACGGCTTGAAATTGTTTATAACTAATTAGAACGTGTGTGAGCATCACTCTGATGTTGTTATAACTGAGAACAGGTGAGGAAAACCAGAGAAGCCATTTCTGGAAAATTGGAGGGAAAAATCAGAGTTTAATTTCTACGGTGTGTTGGACCAATCTAATTTCAGATTAAGCTTTCTGGGAGTGTTTAGAACACAACCATATCAAAATCGAAGGCAACCAGCCATGGGTGAGCTGGGACGATGACTGCCGTGTTCAGAAGATTTTCAGAGGTTTGGACGACTACTTCCATGTGAGTGTTGGTTCAATTGAGTGTGTTTTCCAGTTCGTTGTGATACTATGATGCTTCATGTAAAGTTAATTTGATTTTGGTTTAGAAACCAGTGAGTTGGGGTGATCAACCCGTTTGGATGATCACGGGTCGAAGGGCCATTTAAGGATTCGATTTGGCTAATTAATAACTCAGAACTTAAATTAGATGTTTAAATAACATGTTAGGATCAAATTGGATTGAAATCGAGTGGGAATTGATGGGTAATTAACCGGGTCAAGCCGCGGGTGGCAGGCCCGAATTACAGACAAACGGGTGAAGGTGCTGACACTGTAGCTACAGTGTCAGGCGCGTGACTTTCACGTGCAGCCACTTTGGGCGGCGCGTGAGGGCGCGTTGGGGCTTATCTCCGATCACGATCAACATGACTTTTATTCCTCTCATCATTCTGAACATTTTTGGTGAATTAACCATGTTGATCTGAGATAGTTTTGATGGGTCAGTTTAGGGCCGGTTGCCTCGGGAAACGTGTTGGACGTCTTCCCCGAGCCGGTTTCTATTTCGGAGCTTGTGGTTAAACGTTTAAGACTTGTAGTGACACTTACATGTGATTTGGACTGACAGGAATTGTACGATAATCCCAATACAAGTTCGTACGCGCAGGTTCACCGCGGGATCGTACAGTGAGTGGGCCATTTTCTTAAACCCTTGCGTGCATAAATGTTTCCGATTTACTTATTTATTCACATGCTAAAATCGAATAAACGGTTCTGATGATATGGAAATTATGGTTATGACACGTTTCACGGTATTTGGGCTGGAGCATCAATGAACACAAGGATGTCATCAATGAACACGATCACGAACTTATCCAAATAAGATCTGAAGACCCTATTCATCAGATCCATGAATGCTGCTGGAGCATTCGTCAAGCCGAAAGGCATCACAAAGAATTCATAATGCCCGTATCTGGTCCGAAACGCTGTCTTCGGAACATCCCCCTCAGTAATCTTCAACTGGTGATAACCAGATCGTAAATCAATCTTTGAGAAATACTGTGCTCCCCGCAGTTGATCAAAAAGATCGTCAATCCTGGGTAAGGGGTACTGGTTCCTTACCGTGACCTTGTTGAGCTGTCGATAATCCACACACAAACGGAGGCTCCCCTCTTTCTTCTTCACAAATAATACCGGTGCTCCCCACGGTGGTGTACTCGGTCGGATGAATCCCAAGTCCACCAACTCCTGCAATTGGATCTTCAGTTCCCGTAACTCTGCTGGTGCCATCCGATATGGTGCCTGCGATATAGGTCGTGTGCCGGGAAGTAGTTCAATCGTGAACTCAATCTCCCGATGTGGTGGTAAACCAGACAAATCTTCCGGGAACACATCCGGAAATTCTCGCACCACAGGTATATCATCGGCACTCGGAGTATCACTCTGCGTCGTCACAACATGCGCCAGATAACCTTGGCATCCCTTCTGTAGAAGCTTATTAGCGGCAAGTGAAGAAATTACTTCAGGTAGCGAACCGTCGCGCTCTCCCTGAAAAGTAACCTCCGGTAAACCCGGACTTCGCAGAATCACCCGCCTACTACAACAGTCGATGAGCGAACCGTGCTCCGTCAACCAATCCATTCCCAAGATAACATCAAAGTCATGGATATCCATAAGGATTAGATCAGCTAGCAGATCTACATCCTCCACCCTTACTGGGCATCTCCGGATCACCTGATTCACTATGTACACTACGCCCATCGGTGTACCAACACCCATTTCACTATCCAAGGCTGACACCTCGCGATCTAACATACCCGCACAACTTTTTGAAATGAAAGAATGAGTAGCCCCAGCATCCATTAACACCCGTACTACAAGATTTGAGATATGAAGAGTACCTGTAACCACACCAGGGGCTGACCTCGCCTGCTGCTGAGTCGCTGCAAAAACACGAGCCCTGGGTCCCGCAATCTGTCCGCGCCCACGCGCGCCACGCTCAGCACTCTGTCCTCGGCCTCCGGCAGGGTGGGAAGCCGAACTCTGTGTCACACTAACACCTTTAGTCTCGTTGTTCCTTGACAGTAAAGGGCAATCTCGGGCATAGTGGCCCGCTCCTCCACAAGCAAAGCAATTAACTGTCCTCGGTCCATCCCAAGACCCTCCTGATGCACCACTCCAAGCCTGATGCTGTCCAGAACTGAATCTCGATCCGCCCCTCTGAGAGCTCCCATGTCGACCTGACCAGCCACGACCACGTAAAGATGAGGGTGCTCCTCGGTAATTTCCCCCCTCAGAGATCTTTGGGCCGGTTGGTCCAGGATGTGGATAATCCCGGCGCTGCCCCTCGCCTGATGATTGTCGCGCCTGGTGTGCCGCCAGACTGGCCTCGACACGAACTGCAGCATCGACCATGTCCCTCAGAGTCGCGTAACTGGTAGCCGTCACACTTGCCCGTAACTCTCCTCGGAGTCCCAGCTCAAATCTTGACATTTTTCCTCCTCAGTACTCACAAAAGCTGCGGCAAAACGGGAAAGCTTCCCGAAAGTCTGCTCGTAATCTGCCACTGACATATCTCCCTGTTCCAGCCGCAGGATCGTGCCATGTGAAATGAACGCGGGTAATACTGATCTAAGAATCGGGCACGAAAGACCTCCCATGTGGTGGTGTGAACAGTCCACCCTGACATCTCAAGACCATGCCACAATTGATAAGCCCCGCCTTTCAGTAAGAAGGCCGCCAGTGCCACCCGCTCGCTAGGTGGGCAGTGCATCACGGTGAAGATTCTTTCCCATTTCGCAATCCACTCATGGGCATCCTCGGGGTTTGATCCCCCGCTGAAAGGTGTGGCTCCCAACCTTTGAGCCCGCTCAATGCTAGCACATTCCATCTCTCTCGCGATTTCCTCGTCAGTTCGTGTTTGAGGAATTCTCCTTGGAGGCATAACCCATTGTTAAGAGGCATAGATTAGATACTGACATCTTTGAAACTAAGTACTGACCACTAGTCTAGCATGTTGACCACAACCTAGTGCTCTGATACCCAGTTGACAGGACCCGCCCCGATCCCCCTAGGACCACCCGGGACGTGCCCTGCTCCCGTCTGACACCCGACATTAAAATATCATAATTTCCCTTATTGAAAGTAAAATGCATAAAGAAAATCGGTAGTTAAGTCATACATAGCACGCCACACAAATACTCGAATACAAATATTGTCAGACAAGGGATAGTTTCCGAATACAGTTTATTGAGCACGACTCTAGACACACTACGTGCCAACCTACCCAGCAGTAGGGTTCAGGTGCGCAACGTAAACCTATGCCTCTTCCTCGGGATCCTCCTCCTCTTCCTCGGGATCCTCCTCCTCAATAGCACTACCTGGATGGGTAGTAAAACAACAAGGGTGAGTGGGCCGAAACTCAAGGTTTACAAAATAGTTTACCAATCCGAAAACATATAGATTCTCCCCTCCTTTTTCCGAAAAGACATGCATTAGTATCATAAACCACAAAATCATATAATCATAAGCAGAATAATATCAACATAATATAATCTTAGTCACTGCACTATACATCCCAACCCTGACATCCCAGATGCCCGACGTCCCAGACGCCCAATAAGGTCACAGTCTCAAGGCTACGCGTGCCACCCGGGGTCTCAATCCCGAAGTCCAAATCCCGAACCTAGTCCGAGCATGGCATTCTAGATGCCTGACGTCCCAGACGTCCAATAGTAGCAATCCTGCTCCTGAGTCACTCTACGGTCCGGTCCCTCCGTAGAATGACTCCTCACAGGCAATGCGCCGTGACCACTCTGGTGTACCTACATCCGGAGGAGATAGAATCCTAGGGTAGATCTATACAGTGCAGTACCACAGATAATATCGAGATCCATTATACATATACATGACTCAAAACCATTCATAAACAACCAGACGGGTCTCATGCCCAAACATCGAAATACGTGCCATAAATCATACTCAAGATAAATAGATACTTTACTTGAATCACATATAGATATAATAGAAAGTAAAACAGTTATGCATGCCGAAGTTTAGTGAAATCAAAGGCCCACTCACAGTACAATCCCGCTGTAATCCCGAGCGTAATGCCCCGTCCAAGGGTTAAAGTACAATTCCTGTCATGCCCAAAACATACGTAAAGGTCACTTTAAGTCCCTACTAAATAACTGAGAAACCCTAGTATGAAACCGGCCCGGGTAAGCCGTCCGAACACGCTTCCCAAGGCATCAGATCCCAATTTGACCAACCTAACGATCTCCGATCGACACGAAACCACTGCCATTGGATCCGTATCGTCGAAACTATGAAAATGGCACTGGTCCCACACAAAATACTGTTCACACGCGCCCCCCACGCGCCGGTCAACCCTCTGGTCAACGGTGCTACAGTAATGATGACGTCACTGCTGACGTCAGCATGACGTCATCACTGACAATGTCAGAGGACACGTGTCAACAACCTATTGGTCCCTGGTCTGACAATATTCTAACATGATGACGTCATCATGACGTCACTGCTGACGTCAGCATGATGACATCATCAGCTACAGTAACCGGGTCTGAGAACCGGGTCACCGTAGACCCACGGTTCGACCCGACCAGTTCTCATCAACCCGACCACCAAAATCGATGGGATTTGTTCCTATGAACTCGTCTAATCATGTTCTATGGTTCTATGGACTCAAAACTAGTTTTTAGGTTCAAAGATCTACCTGAAAATCGACAGAAAACCTGCTGCCGGCTCTGGTTCGTCTTCTCCGGCGAGTCGTCAAGCTTCCAGCCGCGAACTTAGGTCTGAAACGATCGTCTAGGTCCCTTGAGTGTGTCTCAAAAACAACCAGACAAGTTTAACGTTAAAAACGAACGTTTTGAGACAGGGAAGGAAAATCGGTCTTCTCGGGTTTGCAGGCTTACCGCCGCCATGTCGCTGCCGTGGGCTGCCCAGTCCAGTCCTGAGTCGTCCAGCCGTCACAATGGTCCTAGCCCTAGGTTTGTTCGAGCCCAGAAGTCATGGTTTGGACGGTTGGATGGTTTTGGGCCGATCGGGTTCTCCTCGGGTTTGTGGGTTTTCCGGCCGTGCAGGACGGTCGTGGTGGTGTTGGCTGGTGTCTGGTGGAGGTGGTGGACGGTCTGGTGCTGCCTGGTTCATGAGTTGAGGCTGAGAGGCTGTGAGGTGTTTGTTCGAAGGATGAGAGTTAGCCACGGTTTGAAGGAATAGGAATGAGAGAATGAATTCTCTGATGGTTTTTAAAACAGAGTGATCAGATGGAATGGAGGGCTGAGATTCAATCAGAGTATAGGATGAAGGGTGAGGATTTAAGGGAGTTTAATTAATTAATTAATTAAATGGCAAACACAGATCCTGGTTTTAGGGGATGATGTGGATGAGGTAGATGAGTGACATGTGTCACTCATCAAGGGTCCAGATTGATTGGGTTAAAGAAATCAGATTCTAATATTTTATTATTATTTTATTCCGAGTCTCGGTTAGTTCGGTTTAATCGTAATTACGTTCTTGACCATAACTTTTTTTCGGCGTGCCGCCTGTCTACGGATTCGTATCGACGGGACCTACGTAACGGTCCTTGGCCCTCGTCCGTCGGACTTCCCGGGTCAAAAGTCAACATTTGGCCCCTAATTGACCAAATTACCAAAATACCGCTAGACTTCCGAACGTCACAACTTCTTCCTCGAACATCGGAATCGAACGTGCCATCTGTCTATGAACTCGTGACGTCCTAAACTACGTCACGGTCACGGGTAAAAGTCCTAAATATTTCCCGAGGCAAAAGTCAACTTTTCCCCCCTTTCAGGGGCAAAACGGTCATTTTACAATAAAATAAGAATTACGAAAGTTCGGGTCGTTACAATATATGCCTTGCATGTGGATATCAATAAAATGTATTTGTTACTGCACTGTATAGATCCATTCATATGATACTGTCTCCTCCGGATGAGGTACCCCGGAGAAGTCACGGACGTCTAGAACGTCCAGCGTCTATGACGCTAAGCATCGGGGATGCTGTAACCGAACAGGGTTCGGGGATTGAACTCGGAATTGAGACCCGAGTGGCACGCGTAGCCTTGTGATAGTGACCTTATTTGACGTCAGGGACGTCAGACATCAGGGATGTCGGGATTGGAGTGTATAGTGCAGCAACTAAAATTATACTTATGGTTTTATTACATGCCTTATGGTTCATAGTATATGACTTATGATTTTAAATACGGTTGCATGCATGTTTGGAAAACAGAGGGGTAAATTATATGTTTTACTTATCAAATGATTTTATAAACTTGAGTTTCGGTCCACTCGCCCTTAATGTTTTTGGTAACCCCTCCAAGTCGTGATACTGAGGTAGAGGAGGAACCTGAGGCTGAGGCATAGATCTACTTCTGCGTACCTGAACCCCTGCTGGGTGGTTTACCCGCAGGTTTATGTTAGAGTCGTGCTCGCAACTTGTAATTTTGGACTTCATCCCTTGTCTGACATCTGTTTAATTCGGATTCGATGTATAACTTTATTTTGGGTTATTTATGCATTTGATGTTTTGAGGTTAAAATTGGTATGAATTATTGGGTGTCAGACGGGAGCAGGGCACGTCCCCTTGTGGTCCCTGTGGGATCGGGGCGGGTCCTGTCAATTTGCATGTAGGATTCGAAGGGAGATTGATGATGAACGAATCTTGCCGGAAAAATGGACATGTTTGAACTACCAAGGTTTTCCTGTAATGACCCGAACATCGTTTTATTTGTAATTTCTGTTATCTAATGCAAAATGACCATTTTGCCACTAGTGGGGAAAAAGTTGACTTTTGACCATATTCTTTTTGGACTTTGACATATGATCGTGACGTAGATAGAGACGTCACGAGTCCGTAGACATGTGGCACGTCAAAATCGGACGTCGGATGGGGAAGTTGTTGTCACGAGATCGAAATCGGTTATTTTTACGCCTCGGGATTCAAATTAATTAATACTAAAATTTGATTGGTTGAAGATTTAATGTGGGCCCTTGGATGACTTGTCACTCATCCCATTGGTGGGTTTCCTTAAAAAGTGGATCTATGTCTGATTAGTTAGGGTTATTTAATTCATTTTCACTCATCTCTCTCTCTCCCTACTGTGGTATCATCATCTTCATTTTCTTCCTAAAGACTAAACACACAACTAAAACTACACAAACACCACAACCTTACCACCCTACCTTCATTAGTTGCTGTGATCATTTGGGTAAGGCTAGAAAGACGTGAAGGACGAATGGGTGAGGCTGAGCATGACAGAGCTACGACAGAGAGGTGAGAAACCCGAAAACCCGAAACCGTACTTTTGGCCCAAAAATGGAAGTTGGGTTTTCGACGTTTGTTTATCAATTTGATGGACCCTAATGTGTTCTAGGGACCCCAAACGATCTCAGTGGGCTGGTTTTCGAAGCAAACAATGGCCAGAATTGAAAGATATCAACGGGGGAAGTTACGGGCTAATGTTCATCGAATTCACAGGTAAGATCTAGTCTGTTTTTAGTGTTCTTAGTCACGTAGATCTCTTACTGAGACTGAGACGAACACCTAGGATGAAACGATATCAAATTTGGTTGAGAAATGGAGGAATGGTGGCTGGGTCAGGTCGCGGGTCTGTGCGACCCGGTTGCAGACATTTGGGTTGACCCGTCGCGAGGTAGGGGATGATGACATTAGCGTGTCAGACTTGTTAGACAAGTGGCCAATCCTGGAGTGACATGTGTCACCTGTCAATGCCCAATTAGCATTGACATGTCGGTGACTTGAACCAATCAGATGGTGCCACGTGTCAGACAATAATATCTATTACAGGTGTGTTTACTTAGGAATGATGATAATTAAATGAAAGTCAATAATTTATATTACGGAGTACATATGCTTTTACTTACAAAATTAGATTTTTTTAACAAGTGGATCTCACATGAAATCCTTAATGACATTATTTCAAAATGAGTAATGTGATTAACTAAGGGGCATTAATGAAGAGTTTAATGTGGAAAATGCCTAACCTGGAAATACTTTTGAATAATTAGGCCGTTACTAAAATTGCATGCTTGTTTTTTTTATTATATTTAAATTTTAATATATTATTTATTTTTTATATCCTTCTCGTATCGTATCCTTTGATTTTTTAATTTTGACGTATCAAAGTATCGCGTCGTATCGTATCCTCGTATCTGTATCCATTTCAGTGTGACTTAGGTAAAAAATTGGATCATTTTTAAGCTGGTTATTATTTTGGATTTGTGTTGACTTGTCTTGCATTTTTTTTTAAAAAAAAAATCTCTTTTATTTGTTCATTATGAATTCAATCCAACCTATAACTTACAAGTCAATGACTTCATAGCCAAAAAGGTCACAAGGATAGAGGCCTCCAGTTTTTTTTTTTTTTTAATGGAAGAGTCTATAATTGTGGTAGGATGAGAAGTAAAGCAAACCAATCAACTCCATACTTTTTGATGTTGCTAGTCTTCAAGCATGTTGCAGCGACTCATTGTAACTAGCAGTCACTACACAACCAGTCGCCTTGTGAAAATTCATTGAATTAATTCTATCATTATAGTCTCTGAAAGCTAGCTCAACTTTCATACTTTGAATAATTTAATCAGTTAGCTCGATGAAGACCTTGTCTTCTCTTTCTGATCCCCCAGCCATCTGAAATTGGTAGATAAGGTGTTGGGTATGACACATTCCAATTAGTTGAGAATTTCAGTGATTGGAGAAGATGAATTTCTGGTTTAGAGGATTGAGCTTTTTGCTTTTGGTTTATTTGTGATATCAATTTCACAAAAAAAATACCATATATAAATATATTATATATATAATGAGAAATGGAAATATATTATATATATAATGAGAAATGGAAATAGACCGAGAAGACGAAGATATAGTGACAACATGTAGTGAAGGAAGAACCAGTGAGCCCCAAAAAAAAAGATTGGTCAAAGAATACCACCAAATATTGAATAGAATTATAAATTATAAATTCATCAAATTCTCTAGATATAAATTTTTATAAATTCTCAAAATTCCACTCATATCTTATAAATTTTATACAATTTCATAAATTCATCACTTGAAAACAATTTTTCAAAATTCTCAATAATTCTAATTGATTGAATACATCTCCCTAAGTACGGTTTAAATATTAATTTTATCTTAATATTTTATATCAAGCCATAATAATAAATCAGGGTCGGCCCCATATTATCTTAATGTTAAAATGCCAAAAAACTTTAAGTTAAAAGACTTTTGAAATTATGAAATTTTAAATGATAGGATTGATAAATTAACTTATTTAGCTAATCAATTAAGTGGAGGGATTCGATAACGAGATTTATAAATTAACTTATTTGTCTAACCACCAAATATTCACCCTCCTAAGATGAAAACCGGTGCGAATCTATTTTATAGCATCTTTGAATTTGATGTGACATTATATGCAAGAATAGTTATTTTTGTATTTGGTTTGCTTTTGTTCATTAATTCAATTTTAATTTACTTAATTTGGCAGTTTAAAAAAATTTATATAAAAAAAACAAAAATTCTGATTTTTAGAATGGTTATTTTCGTATTTGGTTTGCTTCTGTTCGTTAATTCGGTTTTAATTTACTTAATTTGGCGGATTAAAAAGAATTATAGAAAGAAAATAAAAATGTGATTTTTTAATAAAAGATCAAAAAGCTAATAGGCCATTGGCCCATTAAAAAGTGAACACCAGAATTGCCCGGAATTCAATTCCGAAGTTGGTGGGTGCTGACCACAGCGGTAATTGCAAGGGAAATACCATGGAGATTTCCGTCAATTCATATCTACTCAAGATGCATATATACAGCCAACCAAGTCCCGCATGACGCCGGTGACGGGGACTCCAGCCCAACCCCCCCAATCAAATCCCGCCATTTCGACAAACGGGTCCCTCAACCTTCGCCATGTGGTCGACCTTCTGTGCCCCTCGACGGGCGCCGTCAAACCTCTCTTTCCCCTCAGCTTTTTCCGTCAACCCAGAAAACGCAACCCAACAAATTACTCGCAAATTAACGTTTTCCGTAAACGCGAAAAGCCGGTCAACTCAAGATACCCCTCCCTCCCACTCTCTACTCTCCCACACTAAAAACACCCCTGTCCCAAAACCTAACATTCACATGGCCGATACCTCATATCATACCACCTCCGGCGCGCGATAGCACCCGCCAGAACGCCAACTCTTTATCCTTCCTAGACAGTCTCATCTGTCAGATTTGACATTTTTGGTGTTATCCTGCGCACTGGTGCGTATTTCACAACAGAGTCGGATCCAGACCGGACCGATCTCAAAATTTCACCCTCCGAGATCGGCGCACGATGCAATTGCATCGATGGAAGAAGACGACGAGATCCAGTCACCGGAGTCCAGGGGGAGCGGATCGCCGAGGCAGAACGGTCGGATAACGGTGACGGTGGATGTGCCGCCGGCACAAACTCCGGCTCCGCCGCCTCAGAACAAAATCCTGACTCTGGCTCTCCCGTCGCAAGCTCACCCAGGTCGGAGCAGCGGTGGCGGAAGAGAAGATTGTTGGAGCGAAGGAGCGACGGCAGTGCTGATCGAGGCGTGGGGGGACAGGTACTTGCAGCTGAGCAGGGGGAATTTGAAGCAGAGGCACTGGACGGAAGTGGCGGACGTCTTGAGAAGCAGAGAGGACTATGGTAAGATTCCCAGGACTGATATTCAGTGTAAGAATAGAATTGATACTGTGAAGAAGAAATATAAGCTTGAAAAATCAAAGATGGCTGCCGGAGGAGGACCCAGCAAGTGGCCTTTCTTTGAGAGGCTTGATCATTTGATTGGTCCCTCTTCTGCTAAGATGGGTTCTGGCGGTGGCGGTAGTGGTAGTGGTAGTGGGGGCGGTGGGTTTTTGGGGCAAAACCCGAAAGTTACGGTGGGGACGCCGGTAGGGGTTCGGTCGGGTCAGTATTTGCGGGACCCGAAACGAGAGCAGAGGGAGGTATTGGTTAGGCCGCGAGGTTTGGTTGACTGGGACTCGGATGAGTCCGGCGAGATGTCGCCATTTTCAATTGATAATGAGGTATTTGAGCGGAAGAGGCGGAGGAGCACAAATCCAACCCCAAATGTGAATGCGGGTGTGGGGAAGGGATGGGTTGGAACAAGAGATGGTGCGGAGGGGACGGAGAAAGGAGGGTGGGGGAGTTCAATGAGGGAATTGACTCAAGCGATATTAAAGTTTGGGGAAGCTTATGAGCATGCTGAGACTGCTAAGTTGCAGCAGGTGGTGGAGATGGAGAAGCAGAGGATGAAGTTTGTGCAGGAGTTGGAGTTGCAAAGGATGCATTTTTTTATGAAGATGCAGGTAGAGATTTCTCAGCTCAAGCATGGAAGTGGGAAAAGGAGTGGGAATGGGACTGGAAACGGGGTTGCGAATACTAGTAATCGTCATAGTAACAATCGCAATAACAGTGATTGTAGTAACTAGGAGGGGAAAAAAAGAAAAAACCAATCCCAGGTTGCGGATTTGTTTTGCGAAAAGGTAAGTTTGAAGTTGAAACTTGGAACTTGGCAGTGTATGATCTGTGTTTGTTGTGTTGTGAAATAGTTGTTCACTTGTGATATGATTTTAGAAGACCAGTGGTCATAAGTAAGTGGTTGATTAGAATTTAGAATTGGATTGGATTCGTGTCAGCGATATTGGCTAGTGAATCGAGTCTGAATGACTGTATTGTGGATGATGATGGTTTACATTATGAAATAGTGTAGTTATTTTGAATACATTGCTGCTTAACAAGTGTTGTCATGAACTTCATGCATTTTCATGGCTTGTATGAAATGCTGTTGCCTAGGCTGTTGCCATGGCTAGTAGGGTAGTTAAACGTTGATCCAGAAAATTGTGTAAGAAATAAGAAAAGATGTTCAGACTTTCCCATAGCAGATGTTGAATGCCAGGAATGAATGCTTGTTTAGAATCATTTGATATTTTATTTTGGGGTATGCATCATTCATGGCTGCTTTGCTTTTTGTATCTTTCCCTTTGCTTTCTCTCCTTTTCAGGGAAATTGTGTTACAATGTTATATGATAAATGAACTCGCCAGTATTCGCTCCAGGCATGAAATCAAGATTAAAGTGAGAGACAGTAGAAAACTTTACAAAGAATTTTTATTTAAACAACATGGCTTAACCTTAACAAGAGCACGAATAATCGCAATTCTTATCACAAAAAAAAATTATTTACACAAGTAGTAAAAGATAATAATCTTCAACTCATGAATGTACGAAATCTATGGAAAATGTGAAGGCCTCATGTTAATTCTCCACCTTTGGACATCAAATGATAATGGTGGTGGGAGGTGGCGGCGGCAACAATGATGGCTGGCTATTGGCGGGACAACTGTGGTCGGTGGGAGGTGGCAGCGGCAGCAATGATGGCTGGGTATTGGCGGTGGCGGGACAACTGTGGTCGAGATGATGGGATTGCAACCATGACATGAGTATGAATCCATAATCTTATTCGTGCTCAAAACTACCAACTTTTGTTGATTCCGGACCAAAATCATGTATGCACGGATAATAAATGATTACAATCAAATTTCTCTTCGAAATATTGAAAAAATTCTTACATTCAAATATCTCATCCCGGTCCAGTTCATAAAAAGAAAAACAGATTAATGTGTACCATATTTTGATGACCCCTGGCATGGTAGAGCACCATATTTTGCTTGGTGTATGTTTGTCTTTGACGAAGGGCTTGACGTTGGTCTACTTAAAGCCAGCTTTACAAGCACAAGGGACACAAGACATGGTACAATCCGCCGATTACCATACCCTTTATTGTTCTCATCGACCGAACCCTAGCTAGCTAGGTCCTTTTCATTTACCATCTTTGCCTTATAAATCAGACAAACCCATAACCGCTTTCATCTTAGGCAATTACAAGCAGCAGCATTCTTCTTTGTAGTTGTTAACAACCGCCGTATCATGGCTTCTTTCGCTTCGATTTCCCCCGTTGCCGCCACCATACCATACTCCGGCCACAGCAGAAGCACAACCTGCCAACTCAATGCCCTATCTAGCTTTGTAAGTGAACTTTTGGTGGTGCATTAGTAGTATTCTTGTTGGAATTAAGAGATGAGGGAGCCTGGCCTTTCCACTATTTTGTCCACAACGATGCTTAATAAACGGGATTATATACATTAGATGTCGACTTTTCCTTTTATGAAGTCGAACACAAAATCAGAACATCACTAAAATGTAATAGGAGTACTACTGACGATTTTTCACTAATTGTATGATATTTTGAATGCAGGGAGGTCCAGTGGTTAAGGGGCTAAGACTTATGCCGACGACCAAGATCACTAAGGCAGCAGAAAAATCATTTCCAATTCCTAGTTGCTTTAAGACTACAATCTCATGCTCCATTGTAAGTGAATATATATATATATATATATATAACTTGCTTGGGGTTTTTTTTTTCTTCTTGTAAAATCGTTATATTCAGTCAGCCAAATATTATCAGAAGTGATTGTATTACTTAAAACATTTTATGTTTTGGAGTACCCTTAAAAAAAATAAGGACACTTACAAGAATGGCCTTAATTATTAATCTAATTAAGTTGTTTTGATTTTATGCATACCTCTAATTAATTCATTCATTAATATAATCACTTACTATCTGGTTTGATTGCCATATGCAGGCTCAGCCAGAGACCCTGCTAACTGTGCAGAGCACCATTGCCAATCAACTCTCCATTGATGAAAGTACCGTCACACCCGAAACTAAGTTCGTCGATTTGGGGGCAGATTCTCTCGACACAGTAAGTTCTTCATTAATCTTTTTAATCATTATATATAGTAGATTATATATATATATATATGCTCGAATTAAATATTTCTAATCGCAGTTTAGTTTAAATTAAATAGATTATCACTTCCATGATAAAATAGATAAGGAATGGGATAAATCAAATCAATGATATCAACATCGAGGATGTCATTCATTAGACTCATTACTTTATTAGGATTGATTCCCACTTGTTTTAGATTATATAATCCTCTTCGTGTCATCATTAGCCCATTAAACTTGTCTATTAAAGGATTGGAAAACATGAGTTAGAAAAATCAGGATTGACTTAAGTTGGGAATATTTCTAGAAGACGCAGATAATCACATTGTTTAAGGTGACTATATTAGGCTATTATACACACCCAAATCGAAATATTTCTGCTTGAAATTTATATTAACTTAAAAAGTAAAAAATCATTTTGGGAAAAAAAATAGCAATCTCTCTCTCGGCCCCAAGAATGAAAATATCGTTTTTTCTTTAATGAAAATATCTACAATTTAATTTATAAAAAAAATATTGGAAATTTAACTTAAAATTTGAAAATCTTGAATGAAATTTTAGAAAAAAACTCAAAATATTTACATAAGACTAATATGAGTATATTGATCGAAATATTACGGATATTTTTTCCCCTATTTTAATGTCAATATCTCAAAATACGGATATAGACAGAAGTTTTATCGATATTACGGATATTTTCATCCATACTCGGCCCACAATATATATATATATATATATATATATATAAGGTAGTAAATTTAGAAATTTGAAAAGGAACGAAAATATCAATCAAGTGACATATGGTCCTAACTCGATACCCCAATCGACTCCTCTACGGAAATACCAGTTTATCATATAGGTCCATTCAATCATTGAATCATTCATTTGGTTGACTAATTAGTTTAATTAGTCTCTAATATTGATAATAATTATGTGATGAATATGAAACAGGTTGAAATCCTGATGGCTTTGGAGGAGAAGTTTGGTGTGTCTGTTGGAGAAGGAGGAGCTGAGAACATCGCAACCGTTCAAGATGCTGCTGATCTGATCGAGAAAGTCAAATCAGATTCAACTTAATTAAGAGGTCTCGAGAATAATAATCCAGAGATATTAAGGAAATCAAATTAATTTCTTCAGTCAAGTTTTGTTTTACAATTTTCCCTATAGACTATATGTCAAAACTCAGAACCAGAGATCATATAATTTTCACTTGAAATGAAATGAAATGCACTTTTGTTGACAAATAAATATATGTATCAAACTTTTACTTCTGATTTTTTCTTCTATTTGTTTGATTATTTAATGTTTTTTTAGAATATGCGAAATTTAATTAATAGAATTAAGATACAAAATAAAAATAAGTTATACTGTAATAGTTTGGCAATAATCATGGGTAAATACCTCCAATGACCAGGCTCGATATCTGTCGAAACGATCTAAAGGAAATAATCAACGCTCAAAATAATATAACTTGAATCTCGTAAGTATCCTCAAGAACATTGTTATCCAAACAACTAATCATTCCTATCCCACAAAGGGGAAAATCTAACACAGTCAATCTGAATATAAGAGTTGATGAATTGATTTGCACAAAGCAAACTAAAAAGAAAAAAATAAGTAACCCAACAAAATGTACAAATGGGCCACTAGCTTCTACCATTTTCATTGTCAATCACTTCCTTTATTACCATCTCGGCGAAATTCCGAAGGCGACATGAATCCCATCGACCCATATCACATATGTTTTAATCCACATGATTGACACTACCACCAATGGAGGACCGCGATGGTTCGATCAAAACCTACCAAACCGCATCATAAGTAAAAAACCCGTGAAGGTAGATCAAGTTCACGAAGACAAGAGTTTTACCAACAATCGTACTCGTCAGGACGCCAAAACATGAGATCATAATCGACACAATGACGATAGATAATAAAATGAAGTTTAAAGACGAACAAATTTGGGTGAAATCGACACAAAAGTCACTTGAATTATCCGATTTATTCAATTATGGATACCAGGGTGAAGTCCCCTTCCTAAAAAAAATCAGTCGAAGAAATTTTTCTTGAAGGTAGATTTCTTTTGAAGATGAGGCTAGGGCTTAAAACTTATTTGCTTACATTTGATTATTTAATGTTAGATTAACCACCAATGTATAAACATTTTTATTCCTATTTGGTAAAAAAAAAAAATTATAGTTTGGAAACAAAATATAGGAGATTTTAAGCGTATTATAAAAAATACAAATACGAGAATAATATGAAGAATATATATATATATATACGATAAATATGAAAAGTAAAAATACAAATAAATTAATAAATTATTACCAACATATATAACATAATCTTTAATTTTAATAACATAATTGAAATTAAAAGATGAGACATATTACTGCTATTAATCATTTAGGAAGATGAAACTACGATCTTATTTCTTTTAAAATACTGAAAATACATGATATATATGAAAGATGAGCGAAAAAAAACAGAGAGCTAGAGAAGTACATAATGTACATTACAATTCATTGTTTACCTTGGACCTCTTCATCATAGTGTAAAATGCTATATATAGTCCCCTTTCAACTCTATACAAATATATCCATTAGATCCACATCCGCTACTATATGTATGATGATTCAAATATGAGCATATTTATGGTGGGGTTATTTAGGTAGGGTGATGGTGGAAGAGCTTGTGATTTATAGAGACCGTATTGAACTTAGATTTATAGAGATAATTGTAGAGTTGTTGAAGTTATTGACTTTTATAGATTTGACTGATTCTTATCGATTTATATTAACTTTTATAGAGTTAATGATGAAATTATATAAAGTTATATCACAAAGTTTTGTAAATTTTTGTATTGAGATTTATAGAATTTGACAGAGTTTTGCTAAATTCTAGATTGGGTGTTGTAGAGTTTGATATAATTTTTTCAATTTGAGATTTTTTTCATTTCAGTTAATTTGATGAGTTTTATAAACAGAACATAATAGTTTGATTAATTATTTCTGATAAAACCTGACAGGACCTGTCCCAACTGGACTTTGATAACCGTGTCCGGTCCTACTCCCGTCTGACAAGTCAACTACCTCTCAACACCTGTCAGACAAGGGATGACTGGATCGATTTCTGCTCATGCCTCCGCCTCTCGATTTGCCCCGAATCTCGTGCCACGGCCTGAAGGGTCATCAAAACAGAAAGGGTGTGAGTGGACAAAAATAATATCATTTAAAACACATTTCAAAATACATCATTTACTCTCCAGTTTATCAAACCATGCATGCATAGAATCAAACATATGAATCATTTCACGAAACCATTTTATCATAAAATAAAGCACATAACTCGGGAATTACACATCCGAGGGTCCTCTGAGAATTACACATTCAGAGTTATCATCCTGATGGGAATTACACATCCAGCCTCACCGGGAATTACACATCTGGTCCCTCCGGGAATTACGCATCCGGAGTCCCTCTGAGAATTACACATCCGATGTCTACCCAGGAATTACACATCTGGGGGCACTAAATGACAGGACCCATCCCAATCCCCCCGGGATTACCGTGGAATGTGCCCTGCTCCCGTCCAACAAGGGGTGTCAGACAAGGGATAACCAAGAGCTACTGCCCAAACGGGCCATCCAGAGTGCGCAAGGACCGATGGAGGAGGTGTGCAATGTCCCAGTCTCTGCTGCAATCGCATCCGTAATCAACCTGAAGGGCATTAAAACCAAAAGCTGTGAGTGGACAAAAACCAATAAGTTTACCAAATACATTTATAAGACATTTATGCCCTCCAATAAAAACGTATGCATGCCACCAAAAACCAGTAACCAAAACGTTTGCTCAACCGAGCCATTAGGGCCTTAGCCCGAAAACCGTTAACCAAAAACCAAGTGTGGGAACTCAGCCCAAAACCGTGGAATACCACCACCATACATATTAAAACCATGTGGGTCACCACCCACGACCATAGATGAACATCAATTCAAAAATCCAAAACCATTTAGGGTCCCTGACCCGACATACCATTTCATAACCAATAATCCATTTTTACCACATAACACATATCCAACCAATAAGCCATTTTATTCATTAATCCATATTTTACCATTACCATCACCAGCATCCCAGATGCTTAGCGTCCCAGACGCTAGACGTCCCTGACGTCATATCTCACGGTTTCATAAGCTACGCGTGCTGCCCGGGGTCTCTCCGGGTCCATATATCTGACATCCCTGATGTCTGACGTCCCTGACGTCAATCATAGCAATCCTGCTCCTGAGTCATCATACGGTCCGGCTGCTCCGTATAATGACCCCTCGCAGGCAATGCACCGTGACTTCCCCAGTGTCCCAGACATCTGGAGGAGACCATCATATATCCTTGTATCCAGATGGTATATGGAAAAACAGTTTTATTAAATCCTTTTATCACATTATTACCATTGGGCCCTGCCCGAAATTTCCATAAAACCACATAATTCCATTTAGGGTCCTTGACCCAAAATCACAATTATTAAATATAGGGTCCCTGACCCGAAATCACCATTATAATCCAATTGGGCCTCATGCCCGATTTTATGAACCACTGGGCCCACGACCCGATTTGTAAACCAACTGGGCCCGCAGCCCGACTTATAAACCCACTGGGCCCACGGCCCAAATTCGTAAATCAACTGGGCCCCTGGCCCGATAACATAACTCAAATGGGTCTCAGCCCGATTTCATACCAACTGGGCCCCTGACCCGATTTCATTAACCAACTGGGCCCCCGGCCCGATTCTCAAATGGACTCCAAGTCCGAAATTTCCAAAACAAGTGGGCCTCAAGCCCGAGTTCATATTTCCAATTTCAAAACCATTTCATCACATTATATCCAAGTCATAAATATGGAAAATCCATGTAAAACCGGAAAACCTCGATTTACGTGCAAGTACGTAAATCGCCTCGAAATACGTGAAACCGTACAATTTACCAACAACCAAATCAACATCACACAATCACAACCATAATCCATATAAAACATTTAAGCATGCATAGAATTTATAAAACCAAAGTCCACTCACAGACCGTTTTAACCGTGTGCCTCGATACGCGTGCCACCGGCCCTCCCGGGCCACACCACTATCACCGGGACTCCCAATCCTGTCCAAATCACATTAGAGGGTCACTAACCTCATCATTAACATCCTATCAAAGTCCCGTAATTTTCCCGAATTTTTACTTATTTTTAAACTTATTTTAAAACCTTCGGACATCCCGAACAATATCGAGACGGTGTCCGATCGACACGAAACCAATTCCAAAATGTCCGTTACATTAAATAGGACAGAAGTCATGTTGACCTCACCTCAAGATTCCCAATCACGCGCCCCCACGCGCCGCCGCAAGAGGCTGCGCGTGGAAGCCACGCGCCAGCTACAGTACCAGCACAGTCATCCCCTTCGCCCGTTTGTCTGGTAAACGGGTTGAAAAACCCGCGAACAGACCCGATTCAATCTCATTCAATTTAACCTCAATTCGATCCGTTCTTTCAACTGATTCCTTCCAATCCAACTTTAATTAAGTTCTGCAAGTTCAATTTCTCGAATCGTGGTCTAAATCCTCACGACACTCGATCGATCCTCGACGGGTCTCCGATTCGGGTTCATAGATTTCGACCCTGTTTTTCAAATTAATTAACACAGTGAGTATCGTGAGAGTGTAAGGATCATTTCTACAAGATTAATTTCGTACAATCTCACCTCTAACCCAATGAACTCAAGCTCGAATGTAACACCCCGGAAATTCGAGGATTCTCATTTTGTAATTTAATGTGTGATTTGACGATTTTACCCTTGAGAATGGTATGGTCAAATTATTGACTTTTTGATTGATGAACTAAATGGACTTTAACCTATGACCGTGACGTAGTTCGGGACGTCACGAGTTCATAGACAGGTGGCACGTCCGATTCGGACGATCAGGGTGAAAGTTATGGCTATCGGAAGTTCAGGGGCATTACCGTAATTTGGACTCTCGGGGGAAAATGTTGACTTTTCTTTTGACAACTAATTTTCAGTTGACTCAAGGACCGTTGGGTAGGCCTCGACGTCCTGAGTCCGTAGACAGGCGGCACGCCGAAATCGGACTTCGTACGAGGAAGTTATGGTCAGAAACGTGAATTCGGGAAGTTCGTGTCTCGGTTTTCGTGTCGAATATTATATTCAGGAAATCTGGTTGGAGGACACCTGGTGAGTGACAAGTGTCACTCACCCATTGGCTAGATTGGATCAGATCCACTATTGGATTAATTAAACATTTGAACCAGCTTTAAATTTCAGCCTTTGGATTGAAAACCCCAGATCAGATCTCAGCCCTTGATCTAATCTGGAGATTCAATCTGAGCCATCCATTTCCTTCCCTCCATTTCTTTATAATTCATACCCGCAGAGCACTTTCAGCCATTTCGATCAAAGTATCCCAGCCAGCTACCCACTCTTTGTGTCTGTGTGTTGCTGGACTCACGGGGAAGGACGGAGGCACGGCGGTGGACGGCGGCAGACGGCGGCGCGGAAGGAAGCAGGGGAAACCCGTGGCGGTTTCAACCCAGATTTCTGGTAAATCTTTTCCCACGTTTAAACTGGTCAGTGATCAATCCTAATCCACTCTAGGAACATCCAGGAACCTTCTGGAATCGATCTCGTGGCCGGTAGAGCTCAGGGAGGTAGCAAAACGGCGACGGGAGGCCAGGGCTGTTCTTCGAGGTAGGCCTTCGATTCAATCCGTTTTTCTCAATTTTAATTACGTGGAACTAATCTAGGATTTAAGGCGAGTAATTAGGAATTGGAAGGAATGAAAATGATTCAGAAATGAAGGAATGGCAACCGGGTCATGATCGCGGGTCTGATCGACCCGAGTTGCAGGAAAACGGGTCAACCCGTCTGAGGACAGTGGTGCTGACGTGGCACCCTGTCAGCCTGTCAGATGACGTGGACCAACCGTGAGCCGACACGTGTCACATGTCAGTGCACAGTCAGCACTGACATGTCAGTGACGTGGACCAGTCAGGGACTGCCACGTGTCACTGACATGTCAGTGACGTGGATCAGTGCCGTGCTGACACGTGGCACATGTCAGATCTGACACGTGGTCTGACAGATCAGTGAGGTGGACCAATTGGATGTTGACACGTGGCACCTGTCAGAGTCTGACACGTCAGACCTGACAGCTGTCAGATGACGTCAGCATGACGTCATGCTGACGTCAGCAGTGACGTCAGCGATGACGTCAGCAGGAACTGTTCCTGCGTTGACCGCCACGTTGACCGGCGCGTGGGGGCGCGTGTGAACAGTGTTTCTGGTGGGACCACCACCATTCTTTAGGTTTCGACGATCCGGATCCAATGGCGGTGGTTTCGGGTCGATCGGAGATCATTAAGTTGGTCAAAATAAGGTTTATTGCCTTGGGAAGCGCGTTCGGGCGGCTTTCCCGGGTCGGTTTCGACCTAGGCTTTCATGGTTGAATGTTGGGGGTTTAATTTGACCTTTACGAATACTTGGATTTGACAGGGATTGTACATTTGTACCAGGACGAGGGTATACGTTCGGTTTCTAGCAGGATTGTACTGTGAGTGGGCCATTTTCTTAAACCCTTGTGTGCATAAATGTTTTCTGGTTTTATTTATTCACATGCTAAAACAATGATGGTTTTGATGATATGGAAAATGTGGTTATGGCACGTTTCACGGTATTTGGGCTTGAGACCCGTTTGATGAAACTTAATGATTGATTCTGTATATATATATGTTTGCATGTGGATATCAATAAAATGTATTTGTTACTGCACTGTATAGATCCTTCCATATTGTATTGTCTCCTCCGGATGAGGTACCCCGGAGAGGTCACGGACGTCTAGTACGTCCAGCGTCTATGACGCTAAGCATCGGGGATGCTGTACCCGAACGGGGTTCGGGGATTGAACTCGGAAATTGAGACCCGAGTGGCACGCGTAGCCTTGTGATTGTGACCTATTGGACGTCAGGGACGTCAGACATCAGGGATGTCGGGATTGGGGTGTATAGTGCAGCAACTAAAATTATGGTTATGGTTTTGCTATATGCCTTATGGTTCATATTATATGGTTTATGATTTTGGAATTATGGTGCACGCATATTTGGAAAACGGAGGGGTAAATTATATGTTTTACTTATCAAACGATTTCATAAACTTGTGTTTCGGTCCACTCACCCTTACTGTTTGATAACCCCTCCAGGTCGGGAAACTGAGGTAGAGGAGGAACCAGAGGCTGAGGCATAGATCTACTTCTGCGTACCTGAACCCCTGCTGGGCGGTGTACCCGCAGGATTACTTTAGAGTCGTGCTCGCAAATTTGTAATTTTGGATTATATCCCTTGTCTGACATTCGTTTAATTCGGATTTTATGTATGACTTTAATTTGGTTATTTATGCTTTTAAATGTTTTGAGGTTAAAATTGGTATGAATTATTGGGTGTCAGACGGGAGCAGGGCACGTCCCCTTGTGGTCCCTGTGGGATCGGGGCGGGTCCTGTCAGCTTGGTATCAGAGCACTAGGTTGTGGTCAGTACTAGGGTTTTGGTCTGCATGCTAGACTAGCGATTAGTACTAGTTACTTTTCGACTTTTAAGAATATTGTTTTCTGATCTATGCCTCTTGACAGTTGGTTATGCCTCCTAGGAGAATTCCGCATACTCGAACGGACGAGGATCTAGAAAGAGAGATGGAATGCGCGAGCATCGAAAGGGCTCAACGTTTGGGAGCCACTCCTTTCTGCGGGGGATCAAACCCCGAGGATGCTCACGACTGGATCACCAAGTGGGAGAGGATCTTCTCGGTGATGCACTGCCCTCCGGGCGAACGAGTGACTCTGGCGGCCTTCTTACTGGAGGGAGGAGCCTACCAGTGGTGGCATGGACTCGAAATGTCCGGGTGGTCTGTCCATACCACTACCTGGGAAGCTTTTCGTTCCAGGTTTCTGGACCAGTACTACCCGCGATCCTTTCGCGCGGCGCGAGAGGCGGAATTCCTGCGGCTGGAGCAGGGTGACATGTCTGTTTCAGACTACGAGCAAACATTCGGGAGACTTTCCCGGTTCGCTGCCTCATTCGTAAGCACGGAGGAGGACAAATGCCAGCGGTTTGAGCTTGGACTCCGAGGGGAGATCCGGGCCAGTGTGACTGCTACCACTCATGCTTCTCTGAGGGATATGGTCGACGCAGCGGTGCGTGTCGAGGCCAGTCTGGCGGCACACCAATCACGACAACCTTCGGGGGAGGGGCGACGTCAGGATCGCCCACATCATGGGCCATCAGGCCGGAAGAACAACAGGGGAGGGAGCTACAGAGGAGCACCCTCATCCTTCAAGGGTCGTGGCTGGTCGGGTCGACGTGGAGGCTCTCAGGGCAGAGGATCTGGACACAATTCTGGGCAGCACTCATCTTGGAGTGGTGCAACTGGTGGGCATTCGGGCAGGCCAAGGCCAGTAACTTGTTTTGCTTGCGGAGAGGAAGGCCACTATGCCTGCGATTGTCCGCAGTTGTCCAAAAACAACGACGCTGGGGGCTCGAGTGTGGTGCAGAGCACGGCGTCCCACACTAACGGAGGTCGCGGTCAGGGAGGTGACCGTGGTGCTGGACGTGGCGCGCGCGGGCGCGGACGGAACGGAGGGCCGAGGGCCCAAGTGTTTGCAATGACCCAGCAGCAGGCGAGGACTGCTCCAGGCGTGGTCACAGGTACACTACATATCCTTAATTTTCTTGTACGTGTATTAATGGATGCGGGGGCTACACATTCTTTTATTTCGAGGAGTTGTGCTGGTTTGCTTGATTGTGTGGTATCAGCCTTAGATTGCGAAATGGGTGTTGGCACCCCGATGGGTACCGTGTACCTTGTGAATCAGGTGATTCGGAGGTGCCCGGTAAGAATTGAGGATGTGGATTTACCAGCAGACTTAATTATTCTGGATATCCACGACTTCGATATAATCCTAGGGATGGATTGGCTGTCGGAGCACAGATCGCTCATCGACTGCTGTAGCAAGCAAGTAATTTTGCGGAGCCCGGGTTTGCCGGAAGTTATCTTTCAGGGGGAACGTGATGGTTCGCCTCCTGAAGTGATTTCGTCACTTACTGCTACCAAACTTCTACGGAAGGGATGCCAGGGTTATCTGGCGCATGTCGTGTCGGAACGGGTCGATACTCCGGTTATCGACGAAATACCGGTGGTCTGTGAGTTTCCGGACGTATTCCCGGAAGACTTACCTGGATTGCCACCATCGCGGGAGATTGAGTTTACTATTGAACTACTCCCGGGTACCCGACCTATATCCCAGGCACCATACCGGATGGCGCCGGCCGAGTTACGGGAACTCAAGACTCAATTGCAGGAGTTGGTAGATTTGGGATATGTCCGACCGAGCACTTCACCGTGGGGAGCACCGGTGTTGTTCGTGAAGAAGAAGGAAGGAAGTCTCCGTTTATGTATTGATTATCGACAACTCAACAAGGTGACATTGAGGAACCAGTATCCTCTACCCAGGATTGATGACCTTTTCGACCAGTTGCGGGGAGCTCAGTGCTTCTCGAAAATTGATTTGCGATCTGGGTATCACCAACTGAGGATTTCGGAGGAGGATATTCCGAAAACTGCTTTTCGAACCCGTTACGGGCACTACGAGTTCCTTGTTATGCCATTTGGTTTGACGAATGCTCCAGCAGCATTCATGGATCTGATGAACCGGGTCTTCCGACCCTACCTGGATAAGTTCGTGATTGTGTTCATCGATGATATTTTGGTATACTCGAGGAGTGCCCGTGCACATGAAGAACATCTACGGCTGGTCTTGGAGAAACTGAGACAAGAACAATTGTATGCCAAGCTGAGCAAGTGTCAGTTTTGGCTGAGCAGTATTGGTTTTCTGGGACACGTGATATCAACGGATGGGATTTGCGTGGATCCCCAGAAAACAGAAGCGGTGACCAACTGGGCTAGACCGACAACGGTGACCGAGGTGCGGAGTTTCGTCGGATTAGCAGGCTACTACCGGAGATTCGTGGAGGGTTTCTCCAAAATTGCTGCACCATTGACTCGTCTGACTCGGAAAGGAGTAAAGTTTATCTGGGACGAGCAGTGCGATCGGAGCTTTCAAGAGTTGAAGGATCGATTGACCACTGCACCTGTCCTTGCATTGCCGGACGACAGTGGAGAGTTTGTAGTTTTCAGTGATGCTTCACTGCAAGGTCTGGGCTGCGTGTTGATGCAAACTGGCAAGGTTATCGCCTATGCATCCCGGCAGCTGAAGACTCATGAGTTGAACTACCCTACCCATGATTTGGAGTTGGCGGCGGTGGTTCATGCTCTCAAGATCTGGAGACATTATCTGTTCGGCGCAACGTGTCGAATATACACCGATCACCAGAGTCTTAAATATTTATTCACTCAGAAGGAGCTCAACATGAGACAACGGAGATGGTTGGAGCTACTGAAGGACTATGACTGTACGATCGAGTACCATCCGGGTAAGGCCAATGTGGTGGCGGATGCACTCAGCAGGAAATCAGCAGGAACTATTGCACACCTTGGGGTGGTGTATCTTCCCTTGCTGGTGGAACTCCGGAAGGCGGGAGTTATTTTGGGTACTGACGAGCATGGAGCTTTGTTGGCCAGCTTCCATGTGCGACCAGTACTGATTGATCGGATCATTGAAGCACAACTGCAGGATCCGATACTCTGTATTTACAGAATTGAGGTCGATGCGGATGGGAGACAGGATTTTACCATCCGGGACGATGGAGCACTGGTGAAATTGGGCCGTTTGTGCGTACCTGCAGTGGCAGAGTTACGGGCCGAGATACTTGAAGAGGCCCACAGTTCGGCCTATGCTATGCATCCGGGAGGTACAAAGATGTACCGTACCCTCCGGAACCATTATTGGTGGCCAGGAATGAAGAAGGATATTGCTGAGTTCGTGAGCAAATGCTTAACCTGTCAGCAGGTTAAGGCGGAACGGCAGAGACCGTATGGGGCTATGCAGCCACTTCCGATTCCTGAGTGGAAGTGGGATCACATCACCATGGACTTCGTCTTTAAGTTACCGAGGACTCAGAGTGGAGTGGACGGAGTATGGGTGATCGTGGATCGGTTAACCAAATCAGCCCATTTTCTGCCAGTTCTGGAAACCTATAAACCTAACCGACTGGCTCAGCTGTTTGTGAAGGAAATCATACGACTTCATGGTACGCCGGAATCGATCGTGTCTGATCGTGATCCGCGTTTCACTTCCAGGTTCTGGCGGAGTTTGCAAGCTACTTTGGGAACAAACCTACGTTTCAGTACTGCTTTCCATCCACAGACCGATGGACAGTCTGAGAGAACCATTCAAACCCTGGAGGACATGATGAGGTCATGTGTACTACAGTTTCAAGACTCTTGGGATACTCATTTGCCATTGATGGAATTCGCTTACAACAACAGCTATCAGGCAAGCATCGGGATGGCACCTTATGAGGCACTGTATGGCCGACAGTGCAGGACACCTATCTGCTGGACGGAGGTAGGGGAGCGAGCGGCTGTAGGGCCGGAGATAATGGACTTAACCATGGAAACTGTTCGCGTGATCAAGGAAAGATTGAAGGTGGCACAGGATCGCCAGAAGAGTTATGCCGACCGACGGATTCGAGACTTGGAGTTTGAAGTGGGAGATTTTGTCTTCCTGAAGTTGTCTCCGTGGAGGGGGATTATCCGTTTTGGCCGACGGGGGAAACTGAGTCCGCGTTTTATCGGACCTTATGAAATCGTGGAGAGAATTGGCAGAGTTGCATACAGATTGGCACTACCCCCAGAACTATCAAGAGTTCACGATGTTTTCCACGTATCGATGTTGCGGATGTACGTACGTGATGCTTCTCATGTACTTAGGGAACAACCTGTCGAACTACGGGAGGATTTGAGCTTTGAAGAACAACCAGTACAGATCTTGGATCGGAAGGACAAGGTACTACGTCGAAAGACGATCCCTCTCGTGAAAATTCTCTGGAGAAACCAGGATGTGGAAGAAGCCACATGGGAGCCTGAGGCTCAGATGCGAGAACAATTTCCTCATTTGTTTCTTTGAAATTTCGGGACGAAATTTCTTAAGGGGGGAAGGTTGTAACACCCCGGAAATTCGAGGATTCTCATTTTGTAATTTAATGTGTGATTTGACGATTTTACCCTTGAGAATGGTATGGTCAAATTATTGACTTTTTGATTGATGAACTAAATGGACTTTAACCTATGACCGTGACGTAGTTCGGGACGTCACGAGTTCATAGACAGGTGGCACGTCCGATTCGGACGATCAGGGTGAAAGTTATGGCTATCGGAAGTTCAGGGGCATTACCGTAATTTGGACTCTCGGGGGAAAATGTTGACTTTTCTTTTGACAACTAATTTTCAGTTGACTCAAGGACCGTTGGGTAGGCCTCGACGTCCTGAGTCCGTAGACAGGCGGCACGCCGAAATCGGACTTCGTACGAGGAAGTTATGGTTAGAAACGTGAATTCGGGATGTTCGTGTCTCGGTTTTCGTGTCGAATATTATATTCAGGAAATCTGGTTGGAGGACACCTGGTGAGTGACAAGTGTCACTCACCCATTGGCTAGATTGGATCAGATCCACTATTGGATTAATTAAACATTTGAACCAGCTTTAAATTTCAGCCTTTGGATTGAAAACCCCAGATCAGATCTCAGCCCTTGATCTAATCTGGAGATTCAATCTGAGCCATCCATTTCCTTCCCTCCATTTCTTTATAATTCATACCCGCAGAGCACTTTCAGCCATTTCGATCAAAGTATCCCAGCCAGCTACCCACTCTTTGTGTCTGTGTGTTGCTGGACTCACGGGGAAGGACGGAGGCACGGCGGTGGACGGCGGCAGACGGCGGCGCGGAAGGAAGCAGGGGAAACCCGTGGCGGTTTCAACCCAGATTTCTGGTAAATCTTTTCCCACGTTTAAACTGGTCAGTGATCAATCCTAATCCACTCTAGGAACATCCAGGAACCTTCTGGAATCGATCTCGTGGCCGGTAGAGCTCAGGGAGGTAGCAAAACGGCGACGGGAGGCCAGGGCTGTTCTTCGAGGTAGGCCTTCGATTCAATCCGTTTTTCTCAATTTTAATTACGTGGAACTAATCTAGGATTTAAGGCGAGTAATTAGGAATTGGAAGGAATGAAAATGATTCAGAAATGAAGGAATGGCAACCGGGTCATGATCGCGGGTCTGATCGACCCGAGTTGCAGGAAAACGGGTCAACCCGTCTGAGGACAGTGGTGCTGACGTGGCACCCTGTCAGCCTGTCAGATGACGTGGACCAACCGTGAGCCGACACGTGTCACATGTCAGTGCACAGTCAGCACTGACATGTCAGTGACGTGGACCAGTCAGGGACTGCCACGTGTCACTGACATGTCAGTGACGTGGATCAGTGCCGTGCTGACACGTGGCACATGTCAGATCTGACACGTGGTCTGACAGATCAGTGAGGTGGACCAATTGGATGTTGACACGTGGCACCTGTCAGAGTCTGACACGTCAGACCTGACAGCTGTCAGATGACGTCAGCATGACGTCATGCTGACGTCAGCAGGAACTGTTCCTGCGTTGACCGCCACGTTGACCGGCGCGTGGGGGCGCGTGTGAACAGTGTTTCTGGTGGGACCACCACCATTCTTTAGGTTTCGACGATCCGGATCCAATGGCGGTGGTTTCGGGTCGATCGGAGATCATTAAGTTGGTCAAAATAAGGTTTATTGCCTTGGGAAGCGCGTTCGGGCGGCTTTCCCGGGTCGGTTTCGACCTAGGCTTTCATGGTTGAATGTTGGGGGTTTAATTTGACCTTTACGAATACTTGGATTTGACAGGGATTGTACATTTGTACCAGGACGAGGGTATACGTTCGGTTTCTAGCAGGATTGTACTGTGAGTGGGCCATTTTCTTAAACCCTTGTGTGCATAAATGTTTTCTGGTTTTATTTATTCACATGCTAAAACAATGATGGTTTTGATGATATGGAAAATGTGGTTATGGCACGTTTCACGGTATTTGGGCTTGAGACCCGTTTGATGAAACTTAATGATTGATTCTGTATATATATATGTTTGCATGTGGATATCAATAAAATGTATTTGTTACTGCACTGTATAGATCCTTCCATATTGTATTGTCTCCTCCGGATGAGGTACCCCGGAGAGGTCACGGACGTCTAGTACGTCCAGCGTCTATGACGCTAAGCATCGGGGATGCTGTACCCGAACGGGGTTCGGGGATTGAACTCGGAAATTGAGACCCGAGTGGCACGCGTAGCCTTGTGATTGTGACCTATTGGACGTCAGGGACGTCAGACATCAGGGATGTCGGGATTGGGGTGTATAGTGCAGCAACTAAAATTATGGTTATGGTTTTGCTATATGCCTTATGGTTCATATTATATGGTTTATGATTTTGGAATTATGGTGCACGCATATTTGGAAAACGGAGGGGTAAATTATATGTTTTACTTATCAAACGATTTCATAAACTTGTGTTTCGGTCCACTCACCCTTACTGTTTGATAACCCCTCCAGGTCGGGAAACTGAGGTAGAGGAGGAACCAGAGGCTGAGGCATAGATCTACTTCTGCGTACCTGAACCCCTGCTGGGCGGTGTACCCGCAGGATTACTTTAGAGTCGTGCTCGCAAATTTGTAATTTTGGATTATATCCCTTGTCTGACATTCGTTTAATTCGGATTTTATGTATGACTTTAATTTGGTTATTTATGCTTTTAAATGTTTTGAGGTTAAAATTGGTATGAATTATTGGGTGTCAGACGGGAGCAGGGCACGTCCCCTTGTGGTCCCTGTGGGATCGGGGCGGGTCCTGTCATCGAACACAGTCACTGTTCAAGCATGGAGTTTCGTCAACCACGACCGTTTCCTTTCAATTGACGAACCCAGAAGCATCGTGGGATCATGATAGGCAGTTTCCCCACCTCAATTTCATCCAACGAAGCCTCCAATTTCACGACTCAGCTTCGAAATTCCTCCTCTGTCACCAAGCTCGTTCAGAGTCAAAACGGCACCAATTCCCTTCGTTCTTTCGACGTTTCTGATCGTGGCATTCCCAGAAGGCTGAATGTAACCTCCAATTCGATCCTCACGGCCTTAGGATTTGATTTCGAATTTTCCCTCCCATAATCTAATTTTCGAATTTTCTGTCTCACCACCCACACTCAGTCCCAGTGTTTCCCGAAATGAATCCAGTCTCCCTAGCCTCTCAATTCCCTCAATTCTGCCGTGAGAAGGCAGCCAAATCCTCCAGCCCTCACACTCTCTGTTTTGAAATCGTCCACGGGTAAGAAAAACAAAGAATAAGGAAATGGGGGAAAAAGATGGAGAAGGAATGATGGTGTAGGAATGATTGTGTTTGGAGGGAAACAAGGATCAGAATTCAGGGGATGGGTGACACTTGTCACTCATCCGGATGTGCATAGTCAACGGTCACTATTCACTATTATATTATTATTTTAATCCCGGCCTCGGTTCGTTAGTTCGTTTCCTTGACCATAACGTCGTCGTCGGATCTCCGATTTCGGCATGCCGCCTGTCGTTGGATTCGTATCGACGATACCTACGTAACGGTCCTTGGCCATCGTCCATCGGACCTCCCGATCAAAAAGTCAACATTTGGCCCCTAATAAGCCAAATTACCAAAATGCCCCTCAACTTCCGAACACCATAACTTTCTCTACGAATATCGGAATCGAACGTGCCACCTGTCTATGAACTCGTGACGTCCCGAACTACGTCACGGTCATCGGTCAAAGTCCGTTTGACCGCCCGATCAAAAAGTCAACATTTTGCCCACGACCAGGGGCAAAACGGTCATTTTGCACAATTTGTCCGATTCCGCCCTACTAACCACCGTTCAACCTCACTAATCAAGATTAGTGACTAATCTAATCCCGGAATTCAGGACGGGTCGTTACAACCTTCCCTCCTTAATAAATTTCGTCCTCGAAATTCCAACCGCTCTAATCTCAACGTACTTCCCTCCTTAATAAATTTCGTCCTCGAAACTCGACTATCCTGATTCCACAAACACCCGCGGAAAGTGGAATCGACCACGCAACACGTGTACACCCGTACACTAACTGCTTAGACAAAACTTGTCTACACCCAAACGTACCACTAGTACTCAAAACGCAACGATTACATTCGACCCCGTCGAATGACTGAAACTACTTGTTTCGAATTTGACACCACTTGTCAAATCAACCCTCTCGTTGACGCAACAACTCGACGGTTCCTTTCCCACTCCCACTAGGAGTCAGCTGACCCCACTCAACAATCTATGTTGACACATCCTGACAAACTGTCACCACACAGTTGTTGTCAGTCGAAAACTGACACTAGACTCACTCGTGGCTACACATGCCACCAACGTACTTAACTTAGTAAACGATTACCGACCTTTCAAACGACCTGTGTGTGATTAAACACATCGGAATTACCATGACCCATTGCATAGTAATGTCCGGTCCACAACCAATCCCATGGTATCGGAACCAATCCGACTACCAACACGTTCACCAACACACCTCGGGTATATCCCGTATACCGTAGCTAGACATCACAAGTCTACAAGGTATTGTACCTCGAACCATGTACGAAGTACACACATCTACCTAATAACCAGACTACAACCACCTAGGTTATAGCCGAACACGTTCCAATAATGGAGTACGTTTGCCCAATCCAGCATGAGACAAATCGAAACTCCACCCAACATCTAGTTCCAATTCCGAATCTGAATCCGCAATTTCGTAAGAAATCCCGGATTCAAACCCAGACATCACATTTTAATTCATATCCAAATCCGAATCCGAAATCATTATTCCGTAAGCTAGCATTTGGAATAACCATTCCGTACCCAAATCCGGAAATATACTTTCAAGTTCCAAAATCGATTCCTGAATCGTCACCCAGAAATTCGATTCCAAATCCCGAAATCTCGTTCACAATTACCAAGACACACCAAAACCGAACCTATCGGTTACCCGTTCAATACACTTGATTGACTTCATAGGGAAGCCAATCCAACCTCCACACGTCTAAGGTTGACAAAATTCAACTACCTTGAAAACCTACTCACCCGAGTAGAATACCATACGGGCCCCCACTTCGAAAAGAAGTTCAATCTCGTCATTTACGACTCACACACCCAAGTTCGTATCGATCCTTGTCATTCCACCTAGGAAAACCAAGGATGATCCAAAATGATGACGTCAAAACTCATCCTACGTGGATGCAACAAAACTCATTGCACTCGCCACGCCATGTACCCCAACATCGTCTGCCACCAAGCAGAAAACGAAAAATCTCGTTTACCTAATTTCGAACACGTAGCTCCTCCTAATGACCTCGCAACACACAAGAGCTCACCAACCAATACACGCTCAACGTACTGGTAACTACAGTCGATGTCTGCCAGGGTAGAAAGCAAGAATTCAACCCCAATGACTTCGGAATACCAATCACCAAGAACGAACACCACTCTCGTTCCCCAATCACAACGCTTCTCGAATTTAAGGTTCCAACCACGTTGGAAACAGACATGCTCCCAACAAGACGTCAAGTCCAACCACTAGACTTCCTACCTCCTCAATTCACTTGGACAACCCCGTGTCCACAATCAATCCGTTATTGTTCCGTTCGCACATCCCGAGCTTTACAGGTTCGACACTCGGTTTCCCAAGTTCTCAATTACAAATTCCTACCTTTATACCACTAATGGTTTTCCTCGTCTTTTCCAGTTTTAATCATTTCCATGTACATTTTAGGGATATTAACACATAAATCACACAAATTTTGGAGTTGCCAACAACTCCCCCAAATCCACTAATCATCCCAAAATTTCTTAAGTCTTAATTATACCATTTTAATCCACTCCTTACTGGTTATCTCACCACTATTGGAACTTATCCCAACACAGCACAGTCTTATCTGGATCCCATCCAGTCCATCACTCAACCACTATCGAATCTCAAAGACCGAACATATGTTCATCATGACGGAGTCACACCCCAACTTGTGGCTCATCGTCAACACCATTACCGACACTAGCACCAGCGCTAGTACCAGCACCAACACACTATCAACAACACTAGTATCAGCACGCAGGCATCCATACTAGCATCAGCACAAAAGTACCAACCCCGCAAACATCCATACTGCACACCGTGTGCAAATACGACAATCCTGGATCTCCGTTCATACCGAACGACGATCCCGTACCTCACGACTATGGGTACCACCACTGACAATCCACATCAGGAAAATGAACGTTCCCTGAACGTCCCCTGATCCCCAAGTATCAGAACCACACTAATTACCCTCGATAGCCAGTCATCTCCATATGACTACCGACCAACTGTCATTGCTATCGAGATCCGCATCCATACCTCACACTAATACCCGATCCAACACGGGATTCCATAATTTATCTCAGAACCGTATCCGTAAATCGAATCCCATAGTTCTGCCTAGACTCACCAGAGCCATCCACATGGTCATCCATGACCTCCGCCGCTCGTCGCAGCACAAGTTCTCATCCATTAGCCACAATTAAGGTTTACCTTGTTAATACTAGGGTTCCACAATCACACCCTATGGTTCCCCCGAACCCAACCACTTTCCGTAATATAAAATTCACAACCTGACCGACCCCGCGGTCTAGACATCGAATAGACGTCAAATCCAATCCTACCATCCCATCAACGTGGGTTCCACCATTAGGTCATCGGCCAACTCCGATGAACCAACATCCCGCACACTAGAAACCACCACAAGGGTTCACATTTTTAAACCATTACTCACATGAGGTTCCCCGAACCTGGCTGCACCTAGCAGCACAACAATCCAATCTCACATGACCGAACCGACGGTCCCACTATACCAGTTCACCACAATCAACCCCACTTGGGTCGAATCACATTAATGCACGGCATATCGGGCCAATCACACTCCATCCACTATCCAAACCCAAAAACTATCTATCAGGTTGGTAACGAATTGCAGCCCAAAGAGACATCACACCCTCGACCTGCGCACACAAAAGAGCAACCGTGCTCTGATACCAAGTTGACAGGACCCATCCCAATCCCCCCGGGATTACCATGGAATGTGCCCTGCTCCCGTCCAACAAGGGGTGTCAGACAAGGGATAACCAAGAGCTACTGCCCAAACGGGCCATCCAGAGTGCGCAAGGACCGATGGAGGAGGTGTGCAATGTCCCAGTCTCTGCTGCAATCGCATCCGTAATCAACCTGAAGGGCATTAAAACCAAAAGCTGTGAGTGGACAAAAACCAATAAGTTTACCAAATACATTTATAAGACATTTATGCCCTCCAATAAAAACGTATGCATGCCACCAAAAACCAGTAACCAAAACGTTTGCTCAACCGAGCCATTAGGGCCTTAGCCCGAAAACCGTTAACCAAAAACCAAGTGTGGGAACTCAGCCCAAAACCGTGGAATACCACCACCATACATATTAAAACCATGTGGGTCACCACCCACGACCATAGATGAACATCAATTCAAAAATCCAAAACCATTTAGGGTCCCTGACCCGACATACCATTTCATAACCAATAATCCATTTTTACCACATAACACATATCCAACCAATAAGCCATTTTATTCATTAATCCATATTTTACCATTACCATCACCAGCATCCCAGATGCTTAGCGTCCCAGACGCTAGACGTCCCTGACGTCATATCTCACGGTTTCATAAGCTACGCGTGCTGCCCGGGGTCTCTCCGGGTCCATATATCTGACATCCCTGATGTCTGACGTCCCTGACGTCAATCATAGCAATCCTGCTCCTGAGTCATCATACGGTCCGGCTGCTCCGTATAATGACCCCTCGCAGGCAATGCACCGTGACTTCCCTAGTGTCCCAGACATCTGGAGGAGACCATCATATATCCTTGTATCCAGATGGTATATGGAAAAACAGTTTTATTAAATCCTTTTATCACATTATTACCATTGGGCCCTGCCCGAAATTTCCATAAAACCACATAATTCCATTTAGGGTCCTTGACCCAAAATCACAATTATTAAATATAGGGTCCCTGACCCGAAATCACCATTATAATCCAATTGGGCCTCATGCCCGATTTTATGAACCACTGGGCCCACGACCCGATTTATAAACCAACTGGGCCCGCAGCCCGACTTATAAACCCACTGGGCCCACGGCCCAAATTCGTAAATCAACTGGGCCCCTGGCCCGATAACATAACTCAAATGAGTCTCAGCCCGATTTCATACCAACTGGGCCCCCGGCCCGATTCTCAAATGGACTCCAAGTCCGAAATTTCCAAAACAAGTGGGCCTCAAGCCCGAGTTCATATTTCCAATTTCAAAACCATTTCATCACATTATATCCAAGTCATAAATATGGAAAATCCATGTAAAACCGGAAAACCTCGATTTACGTGCAAGTACGTAAATCGCCTCGAAATACGTGAAACCGTACAATTTACCAACAACCAAATCAACATCACACAATCACAACCATAATCCATATAAAACATTTAAGCATGCATAGAATTTATAAAACCAAAGTCCACTCACAGACCGTTTTAACCGTGTGCCTCGATACGCGTGCCACCGGCCCTCCCGGGCCACACCACTATCACCGGGACTCCCAATCCTGTCCAAATCACATTAGAGGGTCACTAACCTCATCATTAACATCCTATCAAAGTCCCGTAATTTTCCCGAATTTTTACTTATTTTTAAACTTATTTTAAAACCTTCGGACATCCCGAACAATATCGAGACGGTGTCCGATCGACACGAAACCAATTCCAAAATGTCCGTTACATTAAATAGGACAGAAGTCATGTTGACCTCACCTCAAGATTCCCAATCACGCGCCCCCACGCGCCGCCGCAAGCGGCTGCGCGTGGAAGCCACGCGCCAGCTACAGTACCAGCACAGTCATCCCCTTCGCCCGTTTGTCTGGTAAACGGGTTGAAAAACCCGCGAACAGACCCGATTCAATCTCATTCAATTTAACCTCAATTCGATCCGTTCTTTCAACTGATTCCTTCCAATCCAACTTTAATTAAGTTCTGCAAGTTCAATTTCTCGAATCGTGGTCTAAATCCTCACGACACTCGATCGATCCTCGACGGGTCTCCGATTCGGGTTCATAGATTTCGACCCTGTTTTTCAAATTAATTAACACAGTGAGTATCGTGAGAGTGTAAGGATCATTTCTACAAGATTAATTTCGTACAATCTCACCTCTAACCCAATGAACTCAAGCTCGAACACAGTCACTGTTCAAGCATGGAGTTTCGTCAACCACGACCGTTTCCTTTCAATTGACGAACCCAGAAGCATCGTGGGATCATGATAGGCAGTTTCCCCACCTCAATTTCATCCAACGAAGCCTCCAATTTCACGACTCAGCTTCGAAATTCCTCCTCTGTCACCAAGCTCGTTCAGAGTCAAAACGGCACCAATTCCCTTCGTTCTTTCGACGTTTCTGATCGTGGCATTCC
The DNA here is from genome assembly GCA_032719365.1 of Prinsepia uniflora. Classification (NCBI taxonomy): domain Eukaryota; kingdom Viridiplantae; phylum Streptophyta; class Magnoliopsida; order Rosales; family Rosaceae; genus Prinsepia; species Prinsepia uniflora. The sequence goes on along the minus strand of CM064864.1, from coordinate 6,442,056 downwards.
CAGAAGGCTGAATGTAACCTCCAATTCGATCCTCACGGCCTTAGGATTTGATTTCGAATTTTCCCTCCCATAATCTAATTTTCGAATTTTCTGTCTCACCACCCACACTCAGTCCCAGTGTTTCCCGAAATGAATCCAGTCTCCCTAGCCTCTCAATTCCCTCAATTCTGCCGTGAGAAGGCAGCCAAATCCTCCAGCCCTCACACTCTCTGTTTTGAAATCGTCCACGGGTAAGAAAAACAAAGAATAAGGAAATGGGGAAAAAAGATGGAGAAGGAATGATGGTGTAGGAATGATTGTGTTTGGAGGGAAACAAGGATCAGAATTCAGGGGATGGGTGACACTTGTCACTCATCCGGATGTGCATAGTCAACGGTCACTATTCACTATTATATTATTATTTTAATCCCGGTCTCGGTTCGTTAGTTCGTTTCCTTGACCATAACGTCGTAGTCGGATCTCCGATTTCGGCATGCCGCCTGTCGTTGGATTCGTATCGACGATACCTACGTAACGGTCCTTGGCCCTCGTCCATCGGACCTCCCGATCAAAAAGTCAACATTTGGCCCCTAATAAGCCAAATTACCAAAATGCCCCTCAACTTCCGAACACCATAACTTTCTCTACGAATATCGGAATCGAACGTGCCACCTGTCTATGAACTCGTGACGTCCCGAACTACGTCACGGTCATCGGTCAAAGTCCGTTTGACCGCCCGATCAAAAAGTCAACATTTTGCCCACGACCAGGGGTAAAACGGTCATTTTGCACAATTTGTCCGATTCCGCCCTACTAACCACCGTTCAACCTCACTAATCAAGATTAGTGACTAATCTAATCCCGAAATTCGGGACGGGTCGTTACACTAAACATAAATACAATTTCAAAATCTTTATTTCAAAACCATCATTAAAACCATGTCAAAACCATTTATCACGGGGTCTCAAACTCAAATCTCATTTCTCGTAAATCCGTAAATTTATTAAATAATTCAATGCATGTAAATCCGTTAAATCATATCCGAAAACCATTCAATTCCATAAAATCATCTTTAACTCACACTCACACACCGTCCAAACCGCTCGCTTTCTGAGCTGCACGCGTTTCCGTAATTTCCGGTACTTTCCAGGAATCTCGAATCCTATCCAAAATTATTATTCAGGGTCACTAATGACTTAATTAAAATCATATTAATTTCCCATAATTTTTCAGGAATTATTTACGAATTAAAAACGTAACATAAACCTTCGGATCCTCGAAACAATATCGAAATGGTGTCCGATTGACTCGAAACCAACGCTAAAATGTTCGTTACATTAAACGGAACAAAAGTCATGTTGACCTCAGCTCGGGAATCGTGCCCACGCGCCCTCACGCGCCGCCATGAGTGGTTGCGCGTGAAACTCACGCGCCAGCTACAGGACCCTGCACAGTCGTCTCCTTCATCCGTTTAACTGATAAACGAATCCTACAACCCGCGAGACGACCCAGTTGAATCTCCTTCAATTTTTGCTTGATTTCTACAATTAAACCGTCCATTAGCATCATTTACATATGAATTAGAGATCTGTAAACTCAATTTGTATCAAACTTACCTTAATCCTTTAATTCGAACTCGTGTTTCGAAGAACACCGAATACTATTCATCCCTTAATCTCCATAAATTCTCATTGTTTTCTTTCAATTGATGCATCAGGAAGCTTCGTGGGATTCTATTAACCATATTTCCAACATCAATTACATCGTTCCATGTCTCCAATTCCTCGACTCAAGCTCAAAAATCCAAAGTCTTCATCCTCTCTGTTCTAGCCCAAAACGACTCCAATTTCCTTCAAGTTTAATTAGGTTTGACTCGGTTTGAGCTCAATAACCTTAATCCAAGGTCAATTTCACTCATGGATGTCCACAATTTCAATTTCGACCCTAAGGTTCATCAAAGGTTTTCAGGTTTTTAAGTTTAGGTTCAGCTGGGTTCAAAGTTCAGAATTCATCATTTAATTCTCTTTCTTTTCCTCTCTTGATATCCCACTCAATCTCTCTGTCTCTGGTGTTAATTAAATCCGGTTATATATGATGATTGTCCCTCAAACAGCAAAACGATTTTGTTGTTATCGTTTTTGAATATTCAAACAACAATTTGCCACTAATTGTTGTTTGCACAGTGACATGTGTCACTTGATCACATAAGTGACTCACCCATAAGTTGAATCAGCCCATTTAACCGCTCAATTTACCCTGCTGCCCTAAATTACCATTTTGCCCTTCCTTGGCTAATTACCAAAATACCCCTTACAATTATAGACCCATAACTTTCACATCCGACCTCCGATTGACGCATGCCGCCTGTTTATGGATTCAGCGTCCCGAGACTTATCCAACGGTCCTCCCGGAAAGTCCAAATAAGGTCCCGATCAAAAAGTCAACTTTTGCCCCCACCATTACCAAGGGCAAAATAGTCATTTCTTTCCAATTTTTCCTTTTTCGAATTTCCGGGTCGTCACAAAACCAATGAAAGGCTAACAAATCAATCTGAAAAAAAAAAAATATAAGCAAGTAATAGTTTTATAAAAAAAATCAAACCGAGGAAAAAAATTATTAACACTAAAAACCCTAACAATTAACGAGAGACTAGCCATCATTGTAATGTATGCTAATTTGACATCATCATAAAAGTAACCGGTTCTATAGGCAATTGATAATAATTGATGATTAGATTCTAACTAGAACTATATGAGATAAATATTTCACATGATAAAGAAATAATAGTATATATGAAAACAATAGTATGTATATATATATATATATATATATATATGAGAAGAAATTCTTTTTACAAGATGAAAACAAAAATACACACAACAATAAGGTCTAATAATTGAACACCACAAGATTCCTTTGATGCCTATATAATAATAGGTCACTAACAATTTCTTATACAGTTAATAAATCCAATTTATTCAAAAGATATTATATATATACACACTAATTGAATTGATCATTCTAAATCGATCATGAAGATAATAAAATTTGGTTCACAAATCCATATTGATCAATCTCACCCAATTTTTTTTTCCAACTTGTGATTAGGGTGTTACAGTTTGGATTTTTTCCCACATGTGATTATGGTTTTGAAGTAGAAAAACAATTATTCCACGTACGAAGGATATTCTAATTAGTTGAAACCCTAATTATGAAAACAAACACCCTAGAAATTGTTCTCATCATGAGAAAAAAGGCTCAAATGGAATGACCAGTTCAACGAACAAGATAGAAATGTCCCCATGAAAAAAAAATCACATGAAAAATGTCCATGAAAGTATTTGGGGGTAGAGGTAAGAAAGTGAAATGGCATTGGTATGTATATTTTACATATCTAAATCTACAAAAGTTGACAATTTAATTGATTTAATAAATGTCAATCTAGTTTTGAATATCACTCGATCAACTTGTAGTGACTCTTGAAAAATCTGAATTGAATATTTTTCAACTTTCATAACGTTTTTGAAAATTTTAAAAAATCTGAATTGAATACCTAGGGAGTTATATAAACTCTTAAAAACTCTAAATTGAATACACATAGAATTAGAAATCAACAAAAACTCTATAAAAGTTGATAAAATCATAAGTGATTATCATTTAAGGACAATATTTAAATTTTGTGTTAAGTGACTTAGTGGTAGTTTCTTTGGACATTTTGTATAAGTTAAATTTCTTAAATATGAGTAGAATTTATATTAAGGTTTGACAAAATATAAATAAAAAGCTCTAGAATCGTACTAATTGTTCCGCAATGGAGGGCAGCAGTACAGGGCTGAAAAGATTTAAAGGGCGGGGGTTTTGCATGTTACACTAGTTTTATATATAAGAGGTCAAGGACCGGAAAATTTCAAATATTAGCACGCTTCATATTGAATGTATCTATCAAGTATCAATCCAATACAAGATTGATTCATCAATTTTATGGCGTTTGTAAGAGCTAGCTAGGGTTCTATACAAATATCCATTAGAAGTTACCATTTAATTAATTCTTTTTCATTAACTACTTACGATTTAATCATATGTAAGAGCTAGTTAGGTTCATTTAAGAGGAAGATTTTTTGCCACACAAATACATTATATATAGTACAATGACTACCCCAAATAAATACAAGAGAAACCTTGAAGATCAGCATCACTTGGAGACATGACAAAGGAAAAATGACGAACCCTAATTTAGTTCCTGCATAAAACAATCCCCAAGCTAGGTTGGTAGGAGCCCTAGTTTAGTTTCTGCATAAACCAATCTCCAAGCTAGGTTGGTAGGAGCATTGGTCGCTCGATTCATATATCGTACGTTGATCTGCTGAAGCTGTTCCTCATTTCAATGAACCACCTTATTATTGTATGTACTGTTCATCACTTTAATTACATCTCTTTACGTACATTATATGCATCAAGTTCCCACTCTCTACGTACAATAGTTACTGTCTGAGTCGTCTGTCAAGAAAAACGGTAATATATATGCTAAAGAAACCATATATAAAAATCACATTAGAGACCACATTTCTAATACAAGTAGCGTCTACTTGTATTAAACATGTGACTTATAATATGATTTATAAATTGATCTCCCTATCATTTTTCTTTGGAAAAATCTTCGTTCTCTTCATCACTTCATCACTTCCTCTCTCAGCGATCCAAAGCAGTAATTACCATCCTGCAACACAAAACAATACCACATAATTAGCTGAAAATCAACAAGGAAGGTTAACGTACGCAACAATCTCTAATTAAGAAAAAACTATATTATATCATTATCCTTAATGAAGATAACAGATATCGATGGCCTAACAATATAACATCTACGTACGTCAAATAAACTTATAAACCCTAAATCATACTTGAATATATGGGTAACAATTTCCTTTCCTAAGATTAGTGAGAGACATCTGATCAAAAAAAAAAAAAAGATTAGTGAGAGACTTGATTAGTGACTAGACCCTACACAATTACTAGTATACAAAACTTCTCAATTAAGCATTCAATATAGATAGTATTTATATGAAACTAAACAAAATGTACGTAAGATAGATCTATAAAGTTTCGAAGTTTTATGTAGTCCATCAAATATTACAGCGGAGTTTTCAAAGAGTGGAAGTAGTTGAAAAGTAAGAAAAATTCCTTTGTTTTGCTTCCTAGCTAGAAGGAAGTGAAGCAAAGGACATGACATACGCATATGTATGATTCTAAACACACTAATTAAACAGTAAACAACCAATCATAACCAGTCGGATTTCGAGGTTCGGCGTGTTGCACAGCATCAGTGGATGATTTCCTCCGAGTTAATTTCTTGAAATTCCTTGCACTTGCTGTTCCCCCCGCTACATGTAATTAAACCAAAAACACCAACGAAAATGAGTATAAATTACTTATTGTGTTCTAAAATAAAAATAAAAATCATTGTATTCCAAAAAAAATAAAATAGAAATTATGGAAAAAGTGAAATCACATATATACATCAAAATTCTTCCGTAAAAACCAAAAAGTAACACTAGCTATGCATATAGCACCTAAAAAAAACACTGCTTAATTACAAAAGGAAAATGAAACAAGACTTAATTAAAATCGATTTGCATGATCCAATACTTTTTCTTTTAAATTCCTTTAATTTTGTGTAAATTGAAAAATAATTAATTTATTTATGATTTTCATTTACAGTCCAACAATATAATATCATAATATGAGACAAGAAATAAAAACTAACGTGTGACGGGGGTCTTCGGAGTACCCGGCGTGGTTGGAGAGTCCGAGGGAGAGCCCGAAACAGGTGAAAGGTTTCCGAGGCAGGCGGAGTTAGTCCTTAGAATTGTAATGCTCCGAGTGACGGGCACTTCTTCGGAGACCATCGGCGGCGAAGTCTGAACAGACAAGGAGTTGTACTTACGGAGCTTGCCGAGGCCGGATTCCGGCGCCGGTCCGGCTACTGTTTCATCCCAAAGCTTGTGAAGAAAACTCATGACGACTTTACTTTTTTATTTTTTATTTTTTTTTCTTTTTCTATATATAATTCGTCTCTCTGTAACAACCGCGCGCAGAAGGTGGCTGGCGTTGGTGGTTAACAATGGAAGTTATATATAATAGATGTATAGTTATAGGTTTGTGACCGAGGCTATACCGACTGTTACAAAGAGATTGGGAAAACGAAGCAAATGAGAGCGAGAGAGAGAAAAGATGTGAAAATAATTTATGTTGAAAGAAGCTTCTTTCTGTAAACAGAAGCTGTTGGGGGGTTCTTATAATTTAGAACAAGGGAGAAAGAGAGGGAGAGAGAGAGAGAGAGAGAGAGAGAGAGAGAGAGAGACGATTGACTCATTAGGTTGAGGTTGTGATGGCTAAAGCTAAATTCAGCCACCGGCTAAAATGGCTTAATTACTTTGGAGCCATCCAAATTTACTCTCTTTTTTGGAAACTTATTTTTGAGTAATTAACTATATCTTGTTTCTAATTTTCTTTTCTTAAAAATAGGAAGACAACTCATAAATTAAAAGAAAACCAATATTTAAAATGAAAACTAATAATTAAATAACAATTAAACCTCTGCAACTTTTCTATTAATTTATTGAGATATTAATGAATAAAACCGATCAATGATGAAGTTGAATATGATAATTCTAATAATGAGCCCGTTTTGTGAAAAGAAGTTTTCAAAGCAATTCATAATATTGAATAATTTTTTGTTGCAGTATAATAAAGTCACATAAAAATTTCTTACCTTTTTTTTTATCAAAGTAATATCATTCATTCCGATAAGAAAAAGTAATATCATTCATTAAAAATGAGAAATATTACAAGAGAAGAAAGTAAAGTACAAAGACCTAAAATAAAAATACAAGAAAAATAAGGCATATTTTATGTCCAAATACAAAATACCCAGAATAACACAAAACAAAAAACCCTAAAGTAAAAGTGCAGTTGAGCAAATCACACCATCAACATCACATCAACAAGACCACAATTACCCTAGTAGAGAACCTTGTAACCAGACAAACTAGATACCCAAATAGAAAATGTAGGTGAGCTAGCCACCCGCGCAAATTGTGCTCCCATAATCCAACCATATAGTGCATCTTGCACTTTAGACACCATCCAATACCAAATTGCGCAAATCAAAGAAGAAAGCACGCATTGAGTTAAAGAGTGAAGGAAGGTGGTTGAGTACCAACAAAGAAGAGTTGGCGTTGATGTAGATTGGAGAACATCATCACAGAGGGAGAATGAGAAAAATAGAGAAGTAGGAGGTGGAGGTTGAGACATCATGTTTGTGAATGAGGAAGAAGAGAGGATGAGAAGATGTTAACTTGAGATTTCAAAATTGGGCAAAAAGGAAAGAAAGCTGGAAAAACAAAATTAAAAGAGAAGAGATATTTCAGCATCATATTTGAGAAAAAAGTTCAAGAAAACACTCACAAAGGGGTGAAAATAACCACCGACTCTCAAAACTAGAGATTGGGGCTCGACAGAAATTTTCTATTGTAGGAGAAGAAGAGCGGCGACTGTTAGATTTTTTCGCTCTCCTTTCGACCTCCTTTGAAACTCTAGCCACCCTAATTTTTTCCCCAATTCGAAATACAAAAATCTCTTACTATGTTAAGAAAAATTAGAGATAAAGTCAAATGTAACATTATTTCAAGAAGAAACAAATAGGATTGAGTCTTATTATAAAAGTATAATAATGTATTATGTATTAGAAATTGTAAGTTCATATATTACATTGAAGTTTTGAATTATTCATAATATATTATTTTATAAATTTAATAAGTTATTAATTGAATATGCTATCTACAAATCAGAATCAATCAAAATATTGTTTAATGAGCCCTAAATTATGAAGGTCCTACTATACTGAGAGAATGAAATGTGAAAACAAACTTATGAGCCGAACCAAATGTTGGGAAGCCTAAAGCCAGATAGAAGAAACGCAGGGTGAATGGGTCAAGTAGGTCGACAAGTATCCCACGGGCCCACCCCATTTAAAGATAAGTTTACACGTCACTGGATAAGCTTGAAGACAATCAGATACACCAAATACTCGATGTTGAGGTGCGTTGTGGGCCACCCAATGTCACGTGATAAGATCGTGCTTCGCTTTCTTGAATTCGGACAAATTTTGATGCTACAATATTGATGGGAATTATTAATTATACATAATATAGATCTCATTTTGATACTACAATACTACAATTACGGATTTAATCCTTATTTTAAGTTAATATTATTTAAATACATTAAATTGATATATTTAATATAATAATAAATAAATATAAAAAATATATAAAATTGAAATTCTAACGAATTTTTTAAAATTCATTTTATAAATTAATATTCGAAAGGGAGACTACATTATACACATTAAATAATTCAATAAACTTGAGATATATTATTTAGAATGTGGAAAAAAATTTCACTATATTATAACATTGTAATAAGAATTATTATAAAGTTTACTTAATCAAATATGTCAATAAGATTGGTTTAATTTTTTTTTTTTTTGCATCAAGATTGGTTTAATTTAAAGAGAACGTTTTACGGAGAAAATCTACTTTCCCAAAATACCAATATATAGTAGGAATGGTATGCAATGTAATCATCCTTTTGCATGTAAAAAGATGACGAACTTATTACAGCACTAAATAATGCATCTTCCTCCTCTAAATCTTCGGCCTTCGGCCAACCAACTCTAAGGAAAGTGCTCCAACCTAAATATTCATTACCATAAATCCTACAAATTCGACCAAAAAAACAAAAAATCCTGCAATAATAATAACATGAGCAACAATATATATAGCGACATAAATTTAAGTATTCATTATTTAAACGCTAGGTTTATCGATGGTTAATAATTGGCTTATTACCTCCAATGTATTAAGAACAAAAAAATTGAATTTCAAACTACACCATGAACATAAATTTACCTCAGTTTGTACTTGGAGTAATAGCAAGAGTAATGCTATTTGAACACACTAAATTGACCATATTTAGTGACTATGTTGATGTGTCAATTAATGAATGATGTAATATAAATCTAAAATAATTGAACTTATTAAAATAACACCATTCATTGATTGTCACATCAACATGGTCACTAAATGTGATCAATTTAGTGTGTTCAAATAGCAGCATTCTAATAGTAATGTCAAAGATACTGCACCATTCGTCAGTCTCTATTTCTAATGCCGTTAAAAGTACTGATGTGTCTGTAATATTACAAAATGTATAGGGACAATGAAGACATTTGTTATATTTTATTAAATTTATGTTAACAAAGCTAAAGTTACCCAAGATGTCCCAATCCACCCATTCGATAGTTACCCACCGATAATCTCATCTTCATCGTCTTCGGGTCTGCCTCCATTGATGGATTCTTCACTTGACAGTACTAGGACCAACAAGCTTGCCTCTAAGTCTCCTTAGATGTCCTGTTAGGACCCGTCCCAAATCCCTCGGGATTAACGTGGGACGCACCTGATCCCGTCTGACACGAAGTGTCAGACTAGGGAAGTTTTCGTCTCTAGTCTTCACCGGGCTTCCAGAGTACGCCACGATCATAGAAGGAGGAGTGTGATGTCTCGTCTCTGCTACAGTGACAAGACCCATCCCAATCCCCCCGGGATTACCGTGGAATGTGCCCTGCTCCCGTCCAACAAGAGGTGTCAGACAAGGGATAACCAAGAGCCACTGCCCAACGGGGCATCCAGAGTGCGCAAGGATCGATGAAGGAGGTGTGCAATGTCCCAGTCTCTGCTGCAATCGCATCCGTAATCAACCTGAAGGGCATTAAAACCAAAAGATGTGAGTGGACAAAAACCAATAAGTTTACCAAATACAATTATAAGACATTTATGCCCTCCAATAAAAACATATGCATGCCATGAAAACCAGTAACCAAAACGTTTGCTCAACCGAGCCATTAGGGCCTTAGCCCAAAAACCGTTAACCAAAAACCAAGTGTGGGAACTCAGCCCAAAACAGTGGAATACCACAACCATACATATTAAAACCATGTGGGCCACCGCCCAAAGCCATAAATATAAATCCATAAATCCAAAACCATTTAGGGTCCCCGACCCGACATACCATTTCATAACCAATAATCAATTTTTACCACATAACACATATCCAACCGAAAAGCCATTTCATAGATCCATTAATCCATATTTTACCATTACCATCACCAGCATCCCAGATGCTTAGCGTCCCAGACGCTTGACGTCCCTGACGTCATATCCCACGGTTTCATAAGCTACGCGTGCTGCCCGGGGTCTCTTCGGGTCCATATATCTGACATCCCTGATGTCTGACGTCCCTGACGTCAATCATAGCAATCCTGCTCCTGAGTCATCATACGGTCCGGCTGCTCCGTATAATGACCCCTCGCAGGCAATGCACCGTGACTTCCCCAGTGTCCCAGACATCTGGAGGAGACCATCATATATCCTTGTATCCATATGGTATATGGAAAAACAGTTTTATTAAATCCTTTTATCACATCATTACCATTGGGCCCTGCCCGAAATTTCCATAAAACCACATAATTCCATTTAGGGTCCCTGACCCAAAATCACAATTATTAAACATAGGGTCCCTGGCCCGAAATCACATTTATTAAACATAGGGTCCCTGACCCGAAATCACATTTATAATCCAACTGGGCCTCATGCCCGATTTTATGAACCACTGGGCCCACGACCCGATTTGTAAACCAACTGGGCCCGCAGCCCGACTTATAAACCCACTGGGCCCACGGCCCGAATTCGTAAATCAACTGGGCCCCTGGCCCGATAACATAACTCAAATGGGTCTCAGCCCGATTTCATATCAACTAGGCCCCTGGCCCGATTTCATTAACCAACTGGGCCCCCGGCCCGATTCTCAAATGGACCCCAAGTCCGAAATTTCCAACATAATTGGGCCTCAAGCCCGAGTTCATATTTCCAATTTCAAAACCATTTTATCATATTATATCCAAGTCATAAATATGGAAAATCCATGTGAAACCGGAAAACCTCGATTTACGTGCAAGCACGTAAATCGCCTCGAAATACGTGAAACCGTACAATTTAACAACAACCAAATCAACATCACACAATCACAACCATAATCCATATAAAACATTTAAGCATGCATAGAATTTATAAAACCAAAGTCCACTCACAGACCGTTTTAACGGTATGCCTTGATACGCGTGCCACCGGCCCTCCCGGGCCTCACCACTATCACTGGGACTCCCAATCCTGTCCAAATCACATTAGAGGGTTACTAACCTCATCATTAACATCCTATCAAAGTCCCGTAATTTTCCCGAATTTTTACTTATTTTTAAACTTAATTTAAAACCTTCGGACATCCCGAACAATATCGAGACGGTGTCCGATCGACACGAAACCAATCCCAAAATGTCCGTTACATTAAATAGGACAGAAGTCATGTTGATCTCACCTCGAGATTCGTGTCCACGTGCCGTCATGCGCCGCCGTGAGTGGCTGCGCGTGAAACCCACGCGCCTGCTACAGTGTCACCAGCCCAACCCGTATGTCTGGTAAACGGGTCCAATTCACCCGCGAGACGACCCGGTTCCAATCCTATCAATTCGACCTTAAATCTTCCAATTGATCATTCAGTTAGTTTCTTTATAAGTTAAATTAAGGTTCTGTAACGTCAATTACACGATAACTTACCCAAATTCCCACGATTCGATGATGAACACCAAGAACACTCCGAACACTGTTCATTCATGGAATCCCTTCAATGGCTACAGGTTTCATCCAATTGATGATCCCAGAAGCATCAACGGACCCTAAGGAACAATTCCCCCATATCAATTGCCTCAATCCTGTGCTCAATCGTCACGACTCAAGCTCGAGCACCGTCAATGTTCAACAATGGAGTTCTGTCAACCATAGCCGTTTTCCTTCAATTGACGAACCCAGAAGCATCGTGGGATCATGAGAAGCAGTTTCCCCACCTCAATTTCGTCCATCGAAGCCTCCAACTTCACGACTCAAGGTCGAATTTCCTTCTCTATCACCAAGTGTGATCAGAGCCAAAACAGTACCATTTCATCTCGTTTCTTCGACAATTATGATCGTTGTGATCCCAGGAAGCTCGAAGTAATCACCAATTCGATCCTCACGGCTCAAATCCTCCAATTCAAATTTCCCCCCCAATTTTCCCGAAATCCAAAATCCCAAATTCAGCCCTCACACAACCCCTCGTGTTTCCCCGTTAATTCAATCATCTTAGTCTCTCAGTTTTCTCTCAGGAACGGCAGAGGAAGGGAGCCAATTCTCCCAGTTCATCCTCTCCCCAAATCGTGCACAGTTTGAAAGAAAATCAAAGGAAAAGGAAGGAAAATGATGGATAAGGAATAATGATGTTGTAATGATAGTGTTGGGAGGGAAACATGGATCAGAATTCAGGGGATGGGTGACACTTGTCACTCATCCAGATGTGCACAGTCAATGGTCACTATTCATTATTATATTATTATTTTAATCCGAGCCTCGGTTCGTTAGTTCGTTTCCTTGACCATAACGTTGTCGTCGAATCTCCGATTTCGGCATGCCGCCTGTCGTTCGATTCGTATCGACGAGACCTACGTAACGGCCCTTGGCCCTCGTCCATCGGACCTCCCGGTCAAAAAGTCAACCTTTGGCCCCAAACATGCCAAATTACCAAAATACCCCTCAACTTCCGAACACCATAACTTTCTCTACGAATATCGGAATCGAACGTGCCACCTGTCTATGAACTCGTGACGTTCCGAACTACGTCACGGTCATCGGTCAAAGTCCGTTTGACCGCCCGATCAAAAAGTCAACATTTTACCCACGACCAGGGGCAAAACGGTCATTTTGCACAATTTGTCCGATTCCGCCCTACTAACCACCGTTCAACCTCACTAATCAAGATTAGTCACTAAACTAATCCCGGAATTCGGGACGGGTCGTTACAATCTTCCCTCCTTAATAAATTTCGTCCTCGAAATTCCAACCGATCTAATCTCAACGTACTTCCCTCCTTAATAAGTTTCGCTCTCGAAACTCGATTACCCTGATTCCACAAACACCCCGTGGAAAGTGGAATCGACCACACAACACGTGTACACCCGTACACCAACTACTTAGACAAAACTTGTCTACGCCCAAACGTACCACTAGTACTCAAAACGCAACGACTACATTCGACCCCGTCGAATGACTGAAACTACTTGTTTCGAATTTGACACCACTTGTCAAATCAACCCTCTCGTTGACGCAACAACTCGACGGTTCCTTTCCCACTCCCACTAGGAGTCAGCTGACCCCACTCAACAATCTATGTTGACACATCCTGACAATCTGTCACCACACAGTTGTTGTCAGTCGAAAACTGACACTAGACTCACTCGTGGCCACACATGCCATCAACGTACTTGACTTAGTAAACATTTACCGACCTTTCACACGACCTGTGTGTAATTAAACACATTGGAATTACCATGACCCATTGCATAGTAATGTCCGGTCCACAACCAATCCCATGGTATCGGAACCAATCCGACTACCAACACGTTCACCGACACACCTCGGGTATATCCCGTATACCGCAACTAGACATCACAAGTCTACACGGTATTGTACCTCGACCCATGTACGAAGCACACACATCTAACTAATAACCAGACTACAACCACCTAGGTCATAGCCGAACGCGTTCCAATAATGGAGTACGTTTGCCCAATCCAGCATGGAACAAAACGAAACTCCACCCATCATCTAGTTCTAATTCCAAATCCGAATCCGCAATTTCGTAAGAAATCCCGGATCCAAGCCCAGACATCAAATTTTAATTTATTTCCAAATCCAAATCCGAAATCATTATTCCGTAAGCTAGCATTTGGAATAATCATTCCGTACCCAAATCCAGAAATATACTTTCAAGTTCCAAAATCGAATCCTGAATCGTCACCCAGAAATTCGATTCCAAATCCCGAAATCTCATTCACATTTACCAAGACACACCCAAAACCGAACCTATCGGTCACCCGTTCAATACACTTGATTGACTTCATAGGGAAGCCAATCCAACCTCCACACGTCTAAGGTTGACAAAATTCAACTACCTTGAAAACCTACTCACCCGAGTAGAATACCATACGGGCCCCACTTCGAAAAGAAGTTCAACCCCATCATTTACGACTCACATGCCCAAGTTCGTATCGATCCTTGTCATTCCACCTAGGAAAAACCAAGGATGATCCAACACAATGACGCCAAAACTCATCCTACGTGGATGCAACAAAACTCACTGCACTCACCACGCCATGTGACACCACATCGTCTGCCACCAAGTAGAAAATGAGAAATCTCGTTTACCTAATTTCGAATACGTAGCTCCTCCTAATGACCTCGCAACACACATGAGCTCACCAACCAATACACGCTCAACGTACTGGTAACTACAGTCAATGTCTGCCAGGGCAGAAAACAAGAAGTCAACCCCAATGACTTCGGAATACCAATCACCAAGAACGAACACCACTCTCGTTCCCCAATCACAACGCTTCTCGAATCTAAGGTTCCAACCATGTTGGAAACAGACATGCTCCCAACAAGACGTCAAGTCTAACCACTAGACTTCCTACCTCCTCAATTCACTTGGACAACCCCGTGTCCACAATCAATCCGTTATTGTTCCGTTCGCACATCCCGACCTTTACAGGTTCAACACGCGGTTTCCCAAGTTCTCAATTATACCTTTTTCATCCACTCCTTACTGGTTATCTCACCACCATTGGGACTTATCCCAACACAGCACAATCTTAACTGGATCCCATCCAGTCCACCACTCAACCACTACCGAATCTCGAAGACCGAACATATGTTCATCATGACGGAGTCACACCCCGACTTGTGGCTCATCGTCAACACCATTACCGACACTAGCACCAGCGCTAGTACCAGCACCAACACACTATCAACAACACTAGTATCAGCACAAAAGTACCAACCCACAAACATCCATACTGCACACCGCGTGCAAATACGACAACCCTGGATCTCCGCTCATACGGAACGACGATCTCGTACCTCACGACTATGGGTACCACTACTCTGACAATCCACATCAGGAAAATGAACGTTCCCTGAACGTCCCCTGATCCCCAAGTATTATAACCACACAAATTACCCTCGATAGCCAGTCATCTCCATATGACTACCGACTAACTGTCATTGCTATCGAGATCTGCATCCATACCTCACACTAATACCCGATCCAACACGGGATTCCATAATTTATCTCAGAACCGTATCCGTAAATCGAATCCCAGAGTTCTGCCTAGACTCACCAGAGCCATCCACATGGTGATCCACGACCTCAGCCACTCGTCGCAGCTTAAGTTCTCATCCACTAGTCACAATTAAGGTTTACCTTTTTAATACTAGGGTTCCACAATCACACCCTATGGTTCAACCGAACCAAACAGCTTTCCGTAATATAAAATCCACGACCTGACCGACCCCGCGGTCCTGACATCGAATAGACGTCAAATCCAATCCTACCATCCCATCAACGTGGGTTCCACCACTAGGTCATCGGCCAACTCCGATGAATCAACATCCCTCACACTAGAAACCACCACAAGGGTTCACATTTTTAAACCATTACTCACATGAGGTTCCCCGAACCTAGCTGCACCTAGCAGCACAAAAATTAAATATTACATGACCGAACCGTCGGTCCCACAATACCAGTTCATCACAATCAACCCCACTTGGGTCGAATCACATTAACACACGGCGTATCGGGCCAATCACACTCCATCCACTATCCAAACCCAAAAACTATCTATCAGGTTGATAACGAATTGCAGCCCAAAGAGACATCACACCCTCGACCTGCGCGCACCAATAGAGCAACCGTGCTCTGATACCAAGTTGACAAGACCCATCCCAATCCCCCCGGGATTACTGTGGAATGTGCCCTGCTCCCGTCCAACAAGAGGTGTCAGACAAGGGATAACCAAGAGCCACTGCCCAACGGGGCATCCAGAGTGCGCAAGGATCGATGGAGGAGGTGTGCAATGTCCCAGTCTCTGCTGCAATCGCATCCGTAATCAACCTGAAGGGCATTAAAACCAAAAGCTGTGAGTGGACAAAAACCAATAAGTTTACCAAATACATTTATAAGACATTTATGCCCTCCAATAAAAACATATGCATGCCACGAAAACCAGTAACCAAAACGTTTGCTCAACCGAGCCATTAGGGCCTTAGCCCAAAAACCGTTAACCAAAAACCAAGTGTGGGAACTCAGCCCAAAACAGTGGAATACCACAACCATACATATTAAAACCATGTGGGCCACCGCCCAAAGCCATAAATATAAATCCATAAATCCAAAACCATTTAGGGTCTCCGACCCGACATACCATTTCATAACCAATAATCCATTTTTACCACATAACACATATCCAACCGAAAAGCCATTTCATAGATCCATTAATCCATATTTTACCATTACCATCACCAGCATCCCAGATGCTTAGCGTCCCAGACGCTTGACGTCCCTGACGTCATATCTCACGGTTTCATAAGCTACGCGTGCTGCCCGGGGTCTCTCCGGGTCCATATATCTGACATCCCTGATGTCTGACGTCTCTGACGTCAATCATAGCAATCCTGCTCCTGAGTCATCATGCGGTCCGGCTGCTCCGTATAATGACCCCTCGCAGGCAATGCACCGTGACTTCCCCAGTGTCCCAGACATCTGGAGGAGACCATCATATATCCTTGTATCCAGATGGTATATGGAAAAACAGTTTTATTAAATCCTTTTATCACATCATTACCATTGGGCCCTGCCCGAAATTTCCATAAAACCACATAATTCCATTTAGGGTCCCTGACCCAAAATCACAATTATTAAACATAGGGTCCCTGACCCGAAATCACATTTATTAAACATAGGGTCCCTGACCCGAAATCACATTTATAATCCAACTGGGCCTCATGCCCGATTTTATGAACCACTGGGCCCACGACCCGATTTGTAAACCAACTGGGCCCGCAGCCCGACTTATAAACCCACTGGGCCCCGACCCGAATTCGTAAATCAACTGGGCCCCTCGCCCGATAACATAACTCAAATGGGTCTCAGCCCGATTTCATATCAACTGGGCCCCTGGCCCGATTTCATTAACCAACTGGGCCCCCGGCCCGATTCTCAAATGGACCCCAAGTCCGAAATTTCCAACATAATTGGGCCTCAAGCCCGAGTTCATATTTCCAATTTCAAAACCATTTTATCATATTATATCCAAGTCATAAATATGGAAAATCCATGTGAAACCGAAAAACCTCGAGTTACGTGCAAGCACGTAAATCGCCTCGAAATACGTGAAACCGTACAATTTACTAACAACCAAATCAACATCACACAATCACAACCATAATCCATATAAAACATTTAAGCATGCATGGAATTTATAAAACCAAAGTCCACTCACAGACCGTTTTAACGGTATGCCTCGATATGCGTGCCACCGGCCCTCCCGGGCCTCACCACTATCACCGGGACTCCCAATCCTGTCCAAATCACATTAGAGGGTCACTAACCTCATCATTAACATCCTATCAAAGTCCCGTAATTTTCCCGAATTTTTACTTATTTTTAAACTTAATTAAAAACCTTCGGACATCCCGAACAATATCGAGACGGTGTCCGATTGACACGAAACCAATCCCAAAATGTCCGTTACATTAAATAGGACAGAAGTCATGTTGGCCTCACCTCGAGATTCGTGCCCACGCGCCGTCACGCGCCGCCGTGAGTGGCTGCGCGTGAAACCCACGCGCCTGCTACAGTGTCACCAGCCCAACCCGTATGTCTGGTAAACGGGTCCAATTCACCCGCGAGACGACCCGGTTCCAATCCTATCAATTCGACCTTAAATCTTCCAATTGATCATTCAGTTAGTTTCTTTATAAGTTAAATTAAGGTTTTGTAACGTCAATTACACGATAACTTACCCAAATTCCCACGATTCGATGATGAACACCAAGAACACTCCGAACACTGTTCATTCATGGAATCCCTTCAATGGCTACAGGTTTCATCCAATTGATGATCCCAGAAGCATCAACGGACCCTAAGGAACAATTCCCCCACATCAATTCCCCCACATCAATTGCCTCAATCCTGTGCTCAATCGTCACGACTCAAGCTCGAGCACCGTCACTATTCAACAATGGAGTTCTGTCAACCACAACCGTTTTCCTTCAATTGACGAACCCAGAAGCATCGTGGGATCATGAGAAGCAGTTTCCCCACCTCAATTTCGTCCATCGAAGCCTCCAACTTCACGAACTCAAGGTCGAATTTCCTTCTCTGTCACCAAGTGTGATCAGAGCCAAAACAGCACCATTTCATCTCGTTTCTTCGACAATTATGATCGTTGTGATCCCAGGAAGCTCGAAGTAATCACCAATTCGATCCTCACGGCTCAAATCCTCCAATTCGAATTCCCCCCCCCCCCCCCCCCCAATTTTCCCGAAATCCAAAATCCCAAATTCAGCCCTCACACAACCCCTCGTGTTTCCCCGTTAATTCAATCATCTTAGTCTCTCAGTTTTCTCTCAGGAACGGCAGAGGAAGGGAGCCAATTCTCCCAGTTCATCCTCTCCCCAAATCGTGCACGGTTTGAAAGAAAAACAAAGGAAAAGGAAGGAAAATGATGGATAAGGAATGATGATGTTGTAATGATAGTGTTGGGAGGGAAACATGGATTAGAATTCAGGGGATGGGTGACACTTGTCACTCATCCAGATGTGCACAGTCAACGGTCACTATTTATTATTATATTATTATTTTAATCCGAGCCTCGGTTCGTTAGTTCGTTTCCTTGACCATAACGTTGTCGTCGAATCTCCGATTTCGGCATGCCGCCTGTCGTTGGATTCATATCGACGAGACCTACGTAACGGTCCTTGGCCCTCGTCCATCGGACCTCCCGGTCAAATAGTCAACCTTTGGCCCCAAACATGCCAAATTACCAAAATACCCCTCAACTTCCGAACACCATAACTTTCTCTACGAATATCGGAATCGAACGTGCCACCTGTCTATGAACTCGTGACGTCCCGAACTACATCACGGTCATCGGTCAAAGTCCGTTTGACAGCCCGATCAAAAAGTCAACATTTTGCCCACGACCAGGGGCAAAACGGTCATTTTGCACAATTTGTCCGATTCCGCCCTACTAACCACCGTTCAACCTCACTAATCAAGATTTGTCACTAAACTAATCCCGGAATTCGGGACGGGTCGTTACATACAGTCCGCATCCGCGATCAACCTGAAGGGCATTAAAACATCAAAAGTCGTGAATGGACAAAATAAACATTTTAATAAAACATTTCACATAAAGACATTTATGCCCTTCACTAAAAGCATATGCATGCATTCAAAAACCGTTTATCAAAACGTTCATAAAACCATTCGTCAAACATTCTCAAAATCTTTCAAGGGTTCATGCCCGGTTCCCATAAACCGTCATGATCCATAAAAATCTTTCAAGAGTTCATGCCGGTCCCCATAAACAGTCATGAACCATAAATCCGTATATGGGTCCCCGACCCAAAATCACAAAAACTCGTAAATCAATACATGGGAACTCAGCCCAAATCATGTCACGTAGGTCTCAGCCCAAAACCACTTTCCAAAACATAAAACAGGGGGTCTCCGCCCCCAAATCACTTTCCATAAAAACCACATACGTACTCATATGTATAACCCATCCGCGACACTTCCGAGAAGATGCCATCTAGGGGCACACAACCCCTAGGGAACACATCCCCGATATATGTCACGATATCATCTCTATACTAGTGTGCACACTACTCGGGGTCTCACTCCGAGTCTTCTCCTAGAAATTCTCCATCTGGGAGGCTCAATCTCTGGATCTAGTCCGAACTCTATCTCCGGATCTAGTCCACACATATCTCCGAAATCTGGTCCAGGACCACATCGTAAATCATAACTCCCACTCCTGGAACGGGATCCCTATGGGATACCCACTCTGATTTGTGGATTGTGACTCTCCAGGTCGACCTCTGGAGGAGACCATATAAATCATATGGAGGGTTCATAATTATTTTCAAAACTCTTTCTTTCTTTCTCAAAACATTTCTCAACTGGGTCTCATACCTGATTCATCTCAACAGGATTCCTTGAATCCGATTCAAATCCATTTCACAGGCCTCGGTCCTAAATCCACAGTTCAACAAGGTCTCATTCCCGAATTCATATTTCCAAATCCAAAATCCATTTATTAAACCCTCGTTGAAAACCTAGCACATATAAGCATCGTATAAAACAGGAAATCTCGAAATACGTGCAAATACGTAAATCCTAGGCTACTACAAACAAATGCACTCATGGCATCACAAAATATATTCTAAAAAAATTGTAAACCATTTATGCATGCATCGAATTCATAAAACAAGTCCACTCACAGACCGTCCGAAGCCGCATCTCGATACTTGTGCCATAAGCCTCTCATAGGCCAATCGTCACCTCCGGAATTTCTGAACCTGTCCAAATCGTAATAGAAGGTTATTAACTACTTAAATAACCTTTCACTAAAGTCCCGTAATTTTCCATAATTTCTAACTATTTTTAAACCCGAACCTAAACCTTCGGACATCCCGAACTATATCGAAACGATATCCGATTGACACGAAACCAGTCCCAAAATGTTCGTTACATCGAATAAATGATTTGACATGTTGGAAACTTCCCCAAAAACCCTGCCACGCGCCGTTACACACCCAAGGAAGGTCCTGCACGTGGGCCTCACGCGCTGGACTGTTCACCTTCCTCTCCAAGCAATCGAACCGGTCCGGCCGATTTTCCTGTGTAGTCCGGTCCAGCTGGATTGGCGTGACCGGTCTGGCCATTTTCCCTCCTTGTTTTCGGTCCTTTTCTTCCCTTTTTGATTCCAAACTTCCTATTTTGATGTTTCCTATCTATTCCTATCAAAAGAATTAACCAAAAAAACCTAAAATCCATGGTTCCATTTGAACCCCACGACCCAAACTTCTCATTTCCACGGCTCCTCAGCCGTCAAACCACCACCAAAACCCTCCTAAAACCTTCCTAACATCCCAATAAGGTCATCCTAATCATCTAAAATCAACCATAATGTCAAAATCAAAATAAAAAGGAAATTGGGCCTTACCGAGCAATCGGTTTTCCTTGGCCATCATTGCCATGCACGGCGGTCCAGACAGCCCCCAGCCACCATATGCCTCCTCTGTCTCTCCCCCTCAGTCCAACAACACGGATGAAAATTGATTTTGGGATTGGTTTGGATTGGTTTGAAATGGTGAGATCAGGTTGCTTGGATGAAAAAATGATCGATGAAGAAAGGGGAGGATATGCATGAATGGGAACTGATGACTAGTGGATAAGTGACACTTGTCACTCATCCATTGGTTCAATGAAAAATATATGGGCCTCACTTAATTCCAAAAGCATCTGTTTCGTAATTCGTGCAATAGTGTGTTTGTACTTCCGTGAACCGTAACTTTTTCGTCTAACGTTCGAATTTGACATGCCGCCGGTCTACAGATTCATATCGTCCTGATCTACGTAACGATCCTCGGCCCTCGACCATCTGACCTCCCGAGTCAAAAGTCAACTCTTTGCTCCTTTTCAACTAAATTACCAAAATGCCCCTGAACTTCCGAAGATCATAACTTCTTTCTCGAACGTCGGAATCAGGTGTGCCACCTGTCTATGAACTCGTGACGTCCCGAACTACGTCACAATCATCGGCCAAAGTACATTTGACCGCCTGAACGAAAAGTCAACGATTCGCCCATTCTAGGGGCAAAATCGTCATTTCGCCTTGAACGTCCGTTAATTCTCGTCTAATCCCTGATTAGTCTCGCTAATTCGTCATTAATCCTTAATTAATCTCGCTAATTAGGGACGGGGCGTTACATGTCCTACCTCTCCAACTCTGATCCACTTGACGTTCAAGGAAACTAAAGGATTACTGATTACATAAACAACCCAACGACAACATCAAATCAATTTGTGTAGTTTCTTCAAACAATTGCAACTTTTTCTCAAGACTCCGATTTTCCAATTCATTATATAATGCCCAGTCTTCTCAAATATCCGGGGATTTCTAGTTTTGAAGTTTAGTTTTGAAGTAAGATCAATCTGTCAAGTGTTCTTCTTTGACTCCCTCACATATGCGGAGAGCGCTATGCCTTCCTCCCCCAAACCACCATAGCCTTGATCTTCTCGATTCCTGCATTATCTTCTCCAAAATCCACATCGGCTTCAGACCATCCTTGACAGGACCCATCCCAATCCCCCCGGGATTAGTGCGGGATGACCCTGCTCCCGTCTGACACGAAGTGTCAGACAAGGGATATTTCTGACCTTTGCCCTCCCGGGCTAGCAGAGTACGCCAGGATCTGGAGGAGGCATGTGATATCTCGGTCTCTGCTACAGTCCACAATCTGATGTCAACCTGAAGGGCAGTCAAAACATTAAAAACTGTGAGTGGACAAAACAAGAATTTATAAAAACATTTCATAAGGAAGACATTTGTACCCTTCACTAAAAAGCATGCATGCATTCGAAAACCATTTATCCAAAACAAACCATATGTGGGCCTAAGCCCAAAACAGATATAAACCAAGGTCGAAAGGACCACAATGAAAACGACCATACGGGCCACTGCCCAAATCCATAAGGGACTCGGCCCCAAACCATAAAGAAACCAAGTACACGAGCCACTGCTCAAATCCTGTGCACACCACATATCATATATACATATAAGTCACACAACCAATCCTGTCACGGTATCCAAAGCTACGCGCGTGCTACCCGGGTCTCAATCCGAGTCTTCTCAAAGTCAAGGTCAATGTCCGCATACCACTGATCCTACTCGAGGTAATAGTAACCATAGCCTTCCTGAGAGTAAGGAACCCAACTGGGGGGTGACTCCACTCAGTCGGTGCTCCGTGACTACTCCGGGGTCCACCCAGGCCAACGACCCTCCCCGGAGGAGATAATAGAAGTAAAGGAAGGTAGATGAACATATATATACATAACATAATATCCATGCCCGGTTCCCCTGAACCGTCATGATCCATAATATCCATAATCAGGTAAAATGCCGGTTCCCATAAACCGTCATGTACCGTAATAATCAACAAGGGTTCACGCCGGTCCCCATAAACCGTCAAGAACCAGAATGACCTGACAAAGGTTCATGCCGGTTCCCATAAACCGTCATGAACCACAATGACCTTTCCAGAGTTCATGCCGGTTCCCGTAAACCGTCATGAACTTGGAAATCCACGTAGGGTCCCTGACCCGAAATCATAAACCATAAAGTAACTGGGTCTCGTGCCCGAACATATGACATCAGCTGGGGCACCGTGCCCGATATCTAAGGTCATATGCCCGAGACAAAACCAAATGGGTCTTATACCCGAGTTTATCCTTTTAGAAATCCAAGGCCATTTCATTAAAACCAATAAAGAAATACAGACCCGTATAAGCACCGTATAAGGCCGAAACCTCGAAATACGTGCTTATACGTAACCACATACAAATGCACCCATGGCATTACAAACAAGCATTTAAAACATATAATAAACATTTATGCATGCACCAATTTAGAAAACAAGGTCCACTCACAGACCGTCCGAGCTGCCGCCTCGATTTGCGTGCCATACGGCTCTCCTGAGCCAATCACCATCACCGGGACTCCCGAACCTGTCGAAATCGTAATAGAAGGTTATTAACTACTTAATTAACCTCCTACCAAAACCCCGTAATTTTCCCGATTTTCTAACTATTTTTAATCCCGAACCTAAACCTTCCGATGCCCCGAAACATATCGAGACGGTGTCCGATCGACACGAAACCAGTCCCAAAATGTTCGTTACATCGAATAGAAGATTTTGTATGTTTGATCCTTCCCCAGATTCCCTGCCACGCGCCCTCACGCGCCGCCTGAAGTGGCTACGTGTGGGCTTCACGCACCAGCTACAGTACCTGCTGACGTCATCGCTGACGTCATGCTGACAGCTGTCAGGTCTGACATGTCAGACTCTGACAGGTGCCACGTGTCACGCTCCCATTGGTCCATGTCACTGTGCTGTCAGTGCCACGTGGTAGTCTGACATGTGCCACGTGTCATCACGGCACTGGTCCACGTCTGTGCCACGCGTCAGCCCCTGATTGGGCCACGTCACTGACATGTGAGTGCTGACTGTGCACTGACATGTGACACGTATCGGCTGATGAGTGGTCCACGTCACCTGACAATCTGACAGGTGCCACGTCATCATGCCACATCACCACCTTCAACCTCGCACAGCCGGTCCGGTCCAACCCCTACAACTGGACCGGCGTAACCGGTCCAGGCTCATTCCGGCCCAGTTTTTCACCGTTTTCAATCCTAATCAATCCTAACCTTCCTATAATCGTCCTAGAAACCCAACCCAATTAATTAGAATCCCTAAAACCCACGAGAATCCACGGTTCAATTTTGAACCTCACGGTTCAATTTTCCCGATTGCACCCAGGGCTGCTCAGCCCTTCACCGCCGTCCAAAACACCCTCTACACCTTCCTACAACCTCAATAAACTCATCCTAATCAACTAATAGCAACCATAATGTCTAAATCAAAAAATAAAAGAAAAATGGGTTTATCGGGCTTACCGGGTACCCGCTTGGTTTCTGGGCTCCAGCCACCGCCCACGGCGGTTCCAGCCATCCAGCCACCTCCATCTGGTCTTTTTCCCCCTCTCTGCCCCTCAGTCTTGGTCTTAGGGTCATGGGTTTGGATTTGGGTGAGAATGGTGGATTGGTTTTGGTTTAGGAAAAACGAAGAAAATGATCGATGAAGAGGAAATGGAAGATGCATGAATGAAAAGTGATGTCCAGTGGATGGGTGACACTTGTCACTCATCCATTGGGCCTCCATTAAATATCTAGGCCCACTAGAGACAAACTGCACTTTTTGTCTCGTAAAACGTGTCGTCATGAATAGTAACCTAGAACTTCCGTGAACCGTAATTTCGCCGTCGAACGTCCGAATTCGACGTGCCGCATGTCTACGGATTCGTATCGTCCCCATCTACGTAATGGTCTTTGGCCCTCGGCCATCGGACCTCCTGGTCAAAAGTCAACATTTTGACCCTTTTAACCAAAATCACCAAAATGCCCCTAAACCTCCGAACGTCATAACTTCCTCCCCGAACGTCATAACTTCCTCCTCGAACGTCGGAATTGAACGTGCCACCTGTCTATGAACTCGTGACGTCACAAATTACGTCACGGTCATCGGTCAAAGTCCATTTGACCGCCCGAATGAAAAGTCAATGTTTTGCCACCACTAGGGGCAAAACGGTCATTTCGCATCGTTCGTCCGATTTCGCCCAACTAATCACGGATTAACCTCACTAATCCTGATTAGTCACTAATCTAATCTAGGAATTCGGGACGGGTCGTTACAACCTTCCCTCCTTAATTAATTTCGTCCT
Source organism: Prinsepia uniflora (assembly GCA_032719365.1). Classification (NCBI taxonomy): domain Eukaryota; kingdom Viridiplantae; phylum Streptophyta; class Magnoliopsida; order Rosales; family Rosaceae; genus Prinsepia; species Prinsepia uniflora. The sequence goes on along the minus strand of CM064864.1, from coordinate 6,416,457 downwards.
CGAAATTCCAACCGACCTAATTCTAGCCGTTCTTCCCTCCTTAATTAGTTTCATTCTCGAAACTCCAATTATCCTGATTCCACATCCACCTCGTGGAAAGTAGAATCGACCTCGAAACTCGTGTACACTCATACACCAACTAACCAAAATAATACTTACTCGTCTGCACCCAGACGTACCACCAACACTCACGTCGTATCGGCTACATTCGACCACGTCGAATGACAGTAGCCATACGTTCCCAATTGACACCACTTGTCAATTCCACCAAGCCGCTGACACAACCACTAGATGATTCTCTACTCCATCACCAAACTATCCCGATATCTACTCCCACTGGGAGTCACCAAACCGCACACAACGATCTACGCCGACACCTCCGACAAACTGTCACCACTTAACAGTCGCCCGTCGAAAACTGACACTATACTCACTCGTGGTTACACTAAGCACCAACCGACTCAACCATGAGTAAAGACTCACCAACAACTAACTCGACCTGTGTGTAACTAGACCCATCAGAACTACTATGACCCAATGCACATTATCCAATGTCCAATCCACGACCCCGACTAATCCAATGGTATCGGAACCAAGCCGACTACCAACACGCTCTCCAACGTACCACCGGTATCTCCAATATACCGTCACCAGGCATGACAAGTCTGCCTAGTATCGTACCTCGAACAACGTACAAGGTACATACAACTACCCATCAATCAGCCTACAACCACCAAGATTGTAGCCAATCATGTTTCTATAAAGGAGTCCATTTGTCCAATCCAGTATTAGACAGATCAAAAATCCGACCTATTATCCATTTCCAAATCCGAATCTGAATCCACAATTTCGTAAGAAATCCCGAATCCAAACCCAGAAGTCATATCCATATCATGTCCAAATTCGAATCCGAATCATCATTCCGTAAGCTAGCATTTGGAATAACCATTCCGAACCCAAATCCATAAAAGAAAATCTACAGTCAAGCTCTAGAATCAAATCCTGAATCGTCACCCAGAATCCGATTCCAAAACCCAAATCTAGAAATCCTTTTTCAAGTTTCAAAATCAAATCCTGAATCGTCATCCAGAAATCTGATTCCAAAACCCGAAATATCGTTCTCGTCCACCGAGACGTATCAATCATGAACCTATCGGTTGTCTGCTCAACCGATTATTCCAATACCATCGATTGACTTCATAGGGAAGCCAATCATAATATCCGCACATCCCTAAGGCTGACCATATCCGACCACGTCGGAAAACTACTCATCGGACAACTACTCAGGCGAGTAGTAAGCCATATGGGATTTACCTCGAAAAGAAGTTCAGTCCCATCATCCTCAACTCAAACATCCCAGTAAGAGTAATAAACTCTCCACCTATCTGGATCATCAAGATCACGATCCAGATCCATATCGATACCCAAAGTCCTAAACCAATTCCCACATCTAAACAGATCAGTCAACGACGAGACACGCCGAGGCTGTGGGTTCTCACCGATTACCTCGTATCAATCCTTGTCATTCCACCTAGGAAAATCCAAAGATGATCCAAGATAATGGCAACAAAATCCATTCTACGTGAATGCAACCAAAACTCGATGCACTCACCACGTCACTTAACCCAACATCGTCTGCCACCAAGCAGAAAATGACAAATCTCAGTCACCTAACTTCGATATACTCATCTCCACTTGATGACCCAAGAAAAATCCCGGGTCCACTAACCAATACACGATCAGTGTACTAGTGGCAACCAGCAACATCTATAACATCATCTACCATCATCAATCATGGTAGAACCTGAGAAGTCACCCAAATAACTTTGAAATACCCATTACCAATGCGGGAAGCTCGCATTTCACTCGTCACTTCAATCGCAACCTCTCACGATTCCAAAATTCCAACCATATCGGAACCATCACACTCGGACATCAACCACGTGTCCATCATTAGTTTACCTCTATCCGTGATCCACTCCTGAACCACAGATACCAAACACATACCCATCTCGACGGATGTGACTCAACGTCATCACAATCACCGGCACCAGCACCAGCGCTAGTACCAGCGCCAACACACTATCATCAACACTAGTATCAATATCAGCATCGGCACACCATGTGCAAAACTGACAACCCTGGATCTCCGCTCATACTGAACGACGATCCCGTACCTCTACTCATATTGGAGAAACTCTGTCTCCCTCGTACCCAACAACTCTGGGTACAGTCACCCAGACATCTCATACGAGATAAGGAAACGTCCCCTGAACGTCCCCGATTCCCAACAATCGTAACTACGACCACACTAGGTAGTAGCGCCTGCCACACACTCGTGCAGACCTAACTACCAGGCACCGCTATCGAGACTCCGCATCCAACGGACTCACTCGCCCGTACCAAATACTCCGTATCCCACTCAGGGATTCCATCGACAAGTACCAACCCTGATAACTTGCCCAACCAAACACTAACCAGTCGCAACTCAACTAAACCAATGTCGTCTACCAGGTCGCCCATGACCTTAGTTGCACCAACAGTCGATCACAAAAGAAGTAGTACGACAACCAACTCGGTCTAATCGATTACCATAACCTCGACTGCAGAGTGCAGTCCCAACACAGCTGACATGACTAAACCGACTAACGAATCCAAATCCGAATAGTCGTCAAAGTCACACCACTCGCCAACTCACCTTTCCGAACCATACACATCCTACCTTGGGATTCCACGATCACACCTAGCGTTCCTCAGAACCCAACTGCGAGAAGCAGTAAAATCAACAATCTGACCGACCCCGCGGTCCGACATCGTAAAGACGTCAATCCAATCCTACCAACAATCCAACTAGGATTCCCCGAATCCGATTTCTAACTGCCGACTGCAGTAAATCCATCTAACTCGACCAAATCCGATCATCCGATGATCACAATTCCTAACCAGTCGTCAGAACCGATCCTACGACATCGTGAAAGACGATCCCAACTAACCGTCTCACGATCCAAATGCTAACGTACGAATACTTTCACCCTTCGTAGGGTTCCACACTGTCATCCACGACAGAACTATGGCAACCCCGGCATCAAATGTCGAACCAAGACGATCCAATCCTACTAACTATTGTATCGGCACCCCAACTATCAGGTTGATCACGAACTGTAGCCCCTTGAGATATCACATCCTCGACCTGCGTAAGGAGTAGTACGCAAAACACTCTAGAATTCAGGGTAACACGAGCAGCCATGCTCTGATAAGCATCCTACGAGCAATCCTATGCTCTGATACCACGTTGACATGACCCATCCCAATCCCCCCGGGATTAGTGCGGAATGACCCTGCTCCCGTCTGACACGAAGTGTCAGACAAGGGATATTTCCGACCTTTGCCCTCCCGGGCTATCAGAGTACGCCAGGATCCGGAGGAGGTATGTGATATCTCGGTCTCTGCTACAGTCCACAATCTGATGTCAACCTGAAGGGCATTCAAAACATTAAAAATTGTGAGCGGACAAAACAAGAATTTATAAAAACATTTCATAAGGAAGACATTTGTACCCTTCACTAAAAAGCATGCATGCATTCGAAAACCATTTATCCAAAACAAACCATATGTGGGCCTAAGCCCAAAGCAGATATAAACCAAGGTCGAAAGGACCACAATGAAAACGACCATACGTGTAACAACCCGTCCCAGAAGCGGGGATTAGTAGACTGATTAAGGTGTGATTAGTAAGGTTAATCGGTGGTTAGTTGGTCCCGATAGGTCCTTGAGCGTAGAATGACGATTTTGCCCGAACCAGGCAAAAATGGTGACTTTTATTCGGGTGGTCAAATGGGGGTTGACCAGTGACCAGGACGTAGTTTACGTGGACGTCACGAATCCATAGGCAGGTGGCACGCCTGATTCCGACCTCCGAGGAGGGAGTTGTGATGTTCGGACGATTGAGGGCTTAACCGTAATTTTGGTAAAATAGGGGGAAAAGTTGACTTTTTGTACGAATGGGTTTTGGTAGGTTGACCTAGCATGGTTAAATAGCTTTCGTCGTCCTGAGTTCGATGACAGGCGGCACGTATTCATCGGACTTACGAGGCGAGAGTTACGGGTCTAGGAAGTTTTGGTAAAACCGTAAAAATGTGTAAAACTGGAGGGTATTTTGGTCTTTTTGGCTTCTGGGGATTTGTGTAGAGAAAGCAAAATGGACGGCTGAGATTGGGCCACATGGGTGAGAGAGAGTGGGGGATGGTGACATGTGGCAAGTGTGTAGTGGGTTCTGGGGGATTCTAAGGTGTGTGCACGGTTCTATTATTGGGGTGCAACCGTGCCCGTGTTCGTGTTTGTGCGCAGAAGGAAACAGAAACAGAGGGAGATTGTGAGAGGAAATTGAGAGCAGAGAAGGGTTGATTGAGGGAGCTGGTAAGTTGTGAGTGTGTGTGGGTGTTCAGAGAAGGAAAGGGGGACGGTAAGAAGGTTGGGAGGTGAGGTAATCGTGTGGTTGGGCAGTTGGGACCTGCGGGAAAACTAGGGGTGAAAAGCAGGGAGGTCGTGAGAATCGTGGCGGTGGCGGCCGTGTACGGGGCAACTGAGACCGTGGTGGTGTCGTGCGGGTTGCGAGGAGTCAACCACTACCAGCGGAGCTCACGATGGCGACTGGAGGCAGGTAATTCTCTCATTCCCATGTCGATACTCTGTTTTCCCGTTGAGTTTCAACGTGGAAGTCGTGGCTTGGCCCAAAGCAGATATAAGCCCAAAGCAGATATAAACCAAGGTCGAAAGGACCACAATGAAAACGACCATACGGGCCACTGCCCAAATCCATAAGGGACTCGGCCCCAAACCATAAAGAAACCAAGTACACGAGCCACTGCTCAAATCCTGTGCACACCTGTGCACACCACATATCATATATACATATAAGTCACACAACCAATCCTGTCACGGTATCCAAAGCTACGCGTGTGCTACCCGGGTCTCAATCCGAGTCTTCTCAAAGTCAAGGTCAATGTCCGCATACCACTGATCCTACTCGAGGTAATAGTAACCATAGCCTTCCTGAGAGTAAGGAACCCAACTGGGGGGTGACTCCACTCAGTCGGTGCTCCGTGACTACTCCGGGGTCCACCCAGGCCAACGACCCTCCCCGGAGGAGATAATAGAAGTAAAGGAAGGTAGATGAACATATATATACATAACATAATATCCATGCCCGGTTCCCCTGAACCGTCATGATCCATAATATCCATAATCAGGTAAAATACCGGTTCCCATAAACCGTCATGTACCGTAATAATCAACAAGGGTTCATGCCGGTCCCCATAAACCGTCAAGAACCAGAATGACCTGACAAAGGTTCATGCCGGTTCCCGTAAACCGTCATGAACCACAATGACCTTTCCAGAGTTCATGCCGGTTCCCGTAAACCGTCATGAACTTGGAAATCCACGTAGGGTCCCTGACCCGAAATCATAAACCATAAAGTAACTGGGTCTCGTGCCCGAACATATGACATCAGCTGGGGCACCGTGCCCGATATCTAAGGTCATATGCCCGAGACAAAACCAAATGGGTCTTATACTCGAGTTTATCCTTTTAGAAATCCAAGGCCATTTCATTAAAACCAATAAAGAAATACAGACCCGTATAAGCACCGTATAAGGCCGAAACCTCGAAATACGTGCTTATATGTAACCACATACAAATGCACCCATGGCATTACAAACAAGCATTTAAAACATATAATAAACATTTATGCATGCACCAATTTAGAAAACAAGGTCCACTCACAGACCGTCCGAGCTACCGCCTCGATTTGCGTGCCATACGGCTCTCCTGAGCCAATCACCATCACCGGGACTCCCGAACATGTCGAAATCGTAATAGAAGGTTACTAACTACTTAATTAACCTCCTACCAAAACCCCGTAATTTTCCCGATTTTCTAACTATTTTTAATCCCGAACCTAAACCTTCTGATGCCCGAAACATATCGAGACGGTGTCCGATCGACACGAAACTAGTCCCAAAATGTTCGTTACATCGAATAGAAGATTTTGTATGTTTGATCCTTCCCCAGATTCCCTGCCACGCGCCCTCACGCGCCGCCTGAAGTGGCTGCGTGTGGGCTTCACGCGCCAGCTACAGTACCTGCTGACGTCATCGCTGACGTCACTGCTGACGTCAGCATGACGTCATGCTGACAGCTGTCAGGTCTAACATGTCAGACTCTGACAGGTGCCACGTGTCACGCTCACAGCATGAGACAAAATGAAACTCCACCCATCATCTAGTGCTAATTCCGAATCCAAATCCGCAATTTCGTAAGAAATCCCGGATCCAAACCCAGACATCAAATTTTAATTTATATCCAAATCCGAATCCGAAATCATTATTTCGTAAGCTAGCATTTGGAATAACCATTCCGTACCCAAATCCGGAAATATACTTTCAAGTTCCAAAATCGAATCCTGAATCGTCACCCAGAAATTCGATTCCAAATCCCGAAATCTCGTTCACATTTACCAACACACACCAAAACCGAACCTATCGGTTACCCGTTCAATACACTTGATTGACTTCATAGGGAAGCCAATCCAACCTCCACACGTCTAAGGTTGACAAAATTCAACTACCTTGAAAACCTACTCACCCGAGTAGAATACCATACAGGCCCCACTTCGAAAAGAAGTTCAACCCCGTCATTTACGATTCACATACCCAAGTTCGTATCGATCCTTGTCTTTCCACCTAGGAAAACCAAGGATGATCCAAGAATGATGACGTCAAAACTCATCCTACGTGGATGCAAACAAAACTCCCTGCACTCACCACGCCATGTGACACCACATCGTCTGCCACCAAGCAGAAAATGAAAAATCTCGTTTACCTAATTTTGAATACGTAGCTCCTCCTAATGACCTCACAACACACATGGGCCCACCAACCAATACACGCTCAACGTACTGGTAACTACAGTCAATGTCTACCAGGGCAGAAAGCAAGAAGTCAACCCCAATGACTTCGGAATACCAATCACCAAAAACGAGCACCACTCTCGTTCCCCAATTACAACTCTCCACGGATCTAAGGTTCCAACCATGTTGGAAACAGACATGCTCCCAACGAGATGTCAAGTCTAACCACTAGACTTCCTACCTCCTCAACTCACTTGGACAACCACGTGTCCACAATCAATCCGTTATTGTTTCATTCGCACATCCCAACCTTTACAGGTTCAACACTCGGTTTTCCACGTTCTCAATTACAAATTTCCACATCTATACCACTAATGGTTTTCCTTGTCTTTTCCAGTTTTAATCATTTCCATGTACATTTTAGGGATATTTAAAAACATAAAATCACACAAATTTTGGAGTTGCCAACAACTCCCCCAAATCCACTAATTCTCATGACGTAAGGGTCATCATCCCAAGATTACTCAAGTCTCAATTATACCATATTAATCCACTCATCACTTGTCATTTTACCCCTGTCGGGACTAATCCCAACACATCACAATCTTAACTGGATCCCATCCAGTCCATCACTCAACCACTACCGAATATCAAAGACCGAACATATGTTCATCATGACGGAGTCACACCCCAACTTGTGGCTCATCGTCAACAGCATTACCGACACTAGCACTAGCGCTAGTACCAGCACCAACACACTACCAACAACACTAGTATCAGCACACAGGCATCCATACTAGCATCAGCACAAAAGTACCAACCCACAAACATCCATACTTGCACACCGTGTACAAATACGACAACCCTGGATCTCCGTTCATACCGAACGACGATCCCGTACCTCCCGACTATGGGTACCACCACTCTGACAATCCACATCAGGAAAATGAACGTTCCCTGAACGTCCCCTGATCCCCAAGTATTATAACCACACCAATTACCCTCGATAGCCAGTCATCTCCATATGACTTCCGACTAACTGTCATTGTTATCGAGATCCGCATCCATACCTCACACTAATACCCGATCCAACACGGGATTCCATAATTTATCTCAGAACCGTATCCGTAGATCGGATCCCATAGTTCTGCCTAGACTCACTAGAGCCATCCACATGGTCATCCATGACCTCAACCGCTCATCGCAGCACAAGTTCTCATCCACTAGCCACAATTAAGGTTTACCTTTTAATACTAGGGTTCCACAATCACACCCTATGGTTCAACCGAACCCAACCACTTTCCGTAATATAAAATTCACAACCTGACCGACCCCGCGGTCCTGACATCGAATAGACGTCAAATCCAATCCTACCATCCCATCAACGTGGGTTCCACCACTAGGTCATCGGCCAACTCCGATGAACCAACATACCTCACACTAGAAACCACCACAAGGGTTCACATTTTAGACCATTACTCACATGAGGTTCCCCGAACCTAGCTGCACCTAGCAGCACAACAATCAAGTATTACATGATCGAACCGTTGGTCCCACAATACCAGTTCATCACAATCAACCCCACTTGGGTCGAATCACATTAATGCACGGCGTATCGGGCCAATCACACTCCATCCACTATCCAAACCCAAAAACTATCTATCAGGTTGATAACGAATTGCAGCCCAAAGAGACATCACACCCTCGACCTGCGGGCACAAATAGAGCAACCGTGCTCTGATACCAAGTTGACAGGACCCATCCCAATCCCCCCGGGATTACCGTGGAATGTGCCCTGCTCCCATCCAACCAGAGGTGTCAGACAAGGGATAACCAAGAGCCACTGCCCAACGGGGCATCCAGAGTGTGCAAGGATCAATGGAGGAGGTGTGCAATGTCCCGGTCCCTGCTGCAATCGCATCCGTAATCAACCTGAAGGGCATTAAAACCAAAAGCTGTGAGTGGACAAAACCAATAAGTTTATTAAACACATTTATAAGACATTTATGCCCTCCAATAAAAACGTATGCATGCCACAAAAACCAGTAACCAAAACGTTTGCTCAACCAAGCCATTAGGGCCTTAGCCCAAAAACCGTTAACCAAAAACCAAGTGTGGGAACTCAGCCCAAAACTGTGAAATACCACAACTACACATAAACAACCATGTGGGTCACCACCCACGACCATAGATGAACATCAATCGATTAAAATCATATAATCACAAATCCACCCGGAAAGCCATTTCATTAATTCGTATTTTACCATTACCATCACCAGCATCCCTGATGCTAGACGTCCCTGACGTCATATCTCACGGTTTTATAAGCTACGCGTGCTACCCGGGGTCTCTCCGGGTCCATATATCTGACATCCCTGATGTCTGACGTCCCAGACGGCAATCATAGCAATCCTGCTCCTGAGCCATCATACGGTCCGGCTGCTCCGTATGGTGACCCTTCGCAGGCAATGCACCGTGACTTCCTCAGTGTCCTAGACATCTGGAGGAGACCATCATATATCCTTGTATCAAGATGGTATATGGAAAACAGTTTTTATTAATTCATTTCACAACATCACAATGGGCCCTGCCCGAATTTTCCATAAAACAACACATTTCCATTTAGGGTCCCTGACCCGAAACCACATTTATTAAATATAGGGCCCCTGACCCGAAATCATCATTTTAATCCAACTGGGCCTCATGCCCGACTTTATGAACCACTTGGCCCACGACCCGATTTATAAACCAACTGGGCCCGCAGCCCGACTTATAAACCAACTGGGCCCGCAGCCCGATTACGTACTCAAATGGACTCCAAGTCCGAGATTTTCAAAACAAGTGGGCCTCAAGCCCGAATTCATCTTTCCAATATAAAAACCGTTTTATCATATTATTTATTTAACCACAAGCACGCAAAAGCACAAATAAACCGTTAATCCCGATGTACGTGAAATACGGAAAACACCTCGAAATACGTGCAACATACCCGAAATTAATACTCACAAATACCATCATAGAAATCATGTATATAAACCATATAACACATTTAAGTATGCATAGGATTTATAAAACCAAAGTCCACTCACAAACCGTTTTAACGGTATGCCTCGATACGCGTGCCATCGGCCCTCCCGAGCCACACCACTATCACCGGGACTCCCAATCCTGTCCAAATCACATTAGAGGGTCACTAACCTCATCATTAACATCCTATCAAAGTCCCGTAATTTTCCCGAATTTTTACTTATTTTTAAACTTAACTAAAAACCTTCGGACATCCCGAACAATATCGAGACGGTGTCCGATCGACACGAAACCAATTCCAAAATGTTTGTTACATTAAATAGGACAGAAGTCATGTTGACCTCACCTCGAGATTCGTGCCCACGCGCCGTCACGCCCCGCCGTGAGTGGCTGCGCGTGAAACTCACGCGCCTGCTACAGTGTCACCAGCCCAACCCGTTTGTCTGGTAAACGGGTCCAATTCACCCGCGATACAACCCGATTCAATGTCCATCAATTCAGCCTTAATTCCTTCAATTAATCATTCAGTTAGTTTCTTTCTTAGTTCAATTACAGGTCTGTAACATCAATTACACGATCACTTACCCAAATTCCCACGATTCCACGATGAACACGAAGAACACTCCGGTCACTGTTCAATCATGGGATTCCATCAATTGCTGCAGGTTTCATCCAATTGATGATCCCAGAAGCATCAACGGACCCTGAGGAACAATTCCCCCACATCAATTGCATCAATCCTGTGCTCAATCGTCACGACTCAAGCTCGAACACCATCACTGTTCAACCATGGAGTTCTGTCAACCACAGCCGTTCTCTTTCAATTGATGAACCCAGAAGCATTGTGGGATCATGACAAGCAGTTTCCCCACCTCAATTTCGTCCATCGAAGCCTCCAACTTCACGACTCAACCTCGATTTTCTTCCTCTGTCACCAAGCTCGTTCAGAGCCAAAACGGCACCAAATCATCTCGTTTCTTCGACAATTATGATCGTTGTGATCCCAGGAAGCTCGAAGTAATCACCAATTCGATCCTCACGGCCTAATTCTTCCATTTCGAATTTTCCCCCCAATTTTCCCGAAATCCAAAATCCAAAATTCAACCCACACTCAAACCCTCGTGTTTCCCTTGGTATCCCAATCCATTAGTCTCTCATTTTCTCTCAAGAACAGCAGAAGAAGGGAGCCAAATCTCCCCAATCTGATTCCCCCAATTTTGTGCACGGTTTGAAGACAAAAAGGATTAATTTAGGGGAAATGGTGGATTAGATGATGATGATGTAGTAATGATGATGTTTGGAGGGAAACAAGGAGCTGGAAACAAGGGATGGGTGACACTTGTCACTCATCCGGATGTGCACAGTCAATGGTCACTATTCATTATTATATTATTATTTTAATCCGAGCCTCGGTTCGTTAGTTCGTTTCCTTGACCATAACGTCGTCGTCGAATCTCCGATTTCGGCATGCCGCCTGTTGTTGGATTCGTATCGACGATACCTACGTAACGGTCCTTGGCCCTCGTCCATCGGACCTCCCGGTCAAAAAGTCAACATTTGACCCCTAATAAGCCAAATTACCAAAATACCCCTCAACTTCCGAACATCATAACTTTCTCTACGAATGTCGGAATCGAACGTGCCACCTGTCTATGAACTCGTGACGTCCCGAACTACGTCACGTCCATCGGTCAAAGTCCGTTTGACCACCCGATCAAAAAGTCAACATTTTGCCCACGACCAAGGGCAAAACAGTCATTTTGCACAATTTGTCCGATTCCGTCCTACTAACCACCGTTCAACCTCACTAATCAAGATTAGTGACCAATCTAATCCCGGAATTCGGGATGGGTCGTTACATCCAGCCACCTCCATCTAGTCTTCTTCCCCCTCTCTGCCCCTCAGTCTTGGTCCTAGGGTCATGGGTTTGGATTTGGGTGAGAATGGTGGATCGGTTTTGGTTTAGGAAAAACGAAGAAAATGATCGATGAAGAGGAAATGGAAGATGCATGAATGAAAAGTGATGTCCAGTGGATGGGTGACACTTGTCACTCATCCATTGGGCCTCCATTAAATATCTGGGCCCACTAGAGACAAACTGCACTTTTTGTCTCGTAAAACGTGTAGTCGTGAATAGTAACCTAGAACTTCCGTGAACCGTAACTACGTCGTCGAACGTCTGAATTCGACGTGCCGCCTGTCTACGGATTCGTATCGTCCCCATCTACGTAACGGTCTTTGGCCCTCGTCCATCGGACCTCCTGGTCAAAAAGTCAACATTTTGACCCTTTTAACCAAAATTACCAAAATGCCCATAAACTTCCGAACGTCATAACTTCCTCCTCGAACGTCGGAATTGAACGTGCCACCTGTCTATGAACTCGTGACGTCACGAATTACGTCACGGTCATCGGTCAAAGTCTATTTGACCTCCCGAATGAAAAGTCAACGTTTTGCCACCACCAGGTGCAAAACGGTCATTTCGCATCGTTCGTCCGATTTCGCCCAACTAATCACGGATTAACCTCACTAATCCTGATTAGTCACTAATCTAATCTAGGAATTCGGGACGGGTCGTTACAATCCTCGTCTCTATAGAAGCCGTTGTTGTCTTCCATGGAATCAAGGCGATGAAATCGAGAGAGATAAGGTTTGGCAGATCAGGAGCGAGATAAGAAAAAGGCTTACTAGGTTTGTCAGATAAAGAGTGAGATAGGGCTGTGGCATTTTCTTTATCGTTGGAAAAGCTGGGGAGCTTTGGGGTTTTGTGGCTGGCGTGATTGAGTAGAGGTGTGGCAAGGCGAATGGGTGGAGGTTGAGAGAGAAAGAGAGCATCGTTTTCTTCATTGTTGGCAAGGCTGGGGAGCTTTGGGGTTTTGTGGCTTGCGTGGTTGAGTAGAGGTGTGACAAGGCAAATGGGTGGAGGTTGAGAGAGAGAGTGGCGTTTTCTTCATCGTTGGTGAAGCTGGGGAGCTTAGGGGTTTTGTGGCTGGCGTGGTTGAGTAGAGGTGTGGTAAGGCGAATGGGTAGAGGTTGAGAGAGAAAGAGAAGGGGGAGAGAGGTGATCAAGTGGGTTAGGGAAGGGGAAGAGGAAGGCTACTTGAAATTAGTTTTAATTTAAAAAAAAAAATTAAATAAAAGTTTAATAGAACATAGCAAATGTTTTACTTGTTCTTATATATTTTGTAAGATTATTGTCACATAACCACTTTTAACAGTTTTAGTAACAGGAACTAATGAATGGCGCAACGCCTTTGACGTGACTACTGTTTCATATGCAAGTTGAGGCAAATTTCTATTCACGGTGCATTTTGAGACTCAATTTTTTGTTCCTAGTGCATTTGAGGTAATTAAGCATAGATTTATTATTATTTTTATGTGTAAATATGTATCATTCAAACAAAAGGTAACATTACAAGTTTACAAGGGATATTCCCCAGCAAAGCAAGAAACCTAGTTAACACCCACAAATAAATTTGCAAAATGCAAGCATAAAGCTTAACATGGGTCAAAGCATATTGAACCAAACCACCTTAGTTTGGAACCCAGACTAGAGCCCAAACTAAAACAACAACCCCGTCCAATTACTAAGATAATACAAATTCAAACCCAAGCCTATTAGGCCTGAGATATAAAGGAACCTAGACCTAGCCCAAACGGGTTGGGCTAACTACAGCCTAAATACAAAAAGCCCACAAGCATAGCCCAACGACACAATCTAACTACCTACACCAATCCACCATAGACCCAAACCAAACACAATACTTTATTACCGTTGCAGCTTCAATTGGAACTACCATTGTGGCCACCCTCACAACAGTTGCCGCCTCCGCTGAAGAAGTCACAGACACAATCGTAGTCGCAACAAACGGAGCAAGTAAGATCGAGAACAACCGCCCAGGCACACTTACAGTAGTCGCAACAGAGCAAAAAAAAAATTCCGTTGTAGCTAAAATGCCGCCTTCCCAAGTGGTGTCGCAATCTCAACAGCACAATATCCACACCCCGCCTTTCAGGCACTGCCATAGCCACATCAATCTCCTTACTCCACCGTCCTTGCATGCAATATCACCTCATTACCTCCATCATGTCATCACTGAAAACATTGCATTGGAGTAGCAGATCTCGGACACAACCAACTACCATCTCAGTTCGAACACGTTGCCCCGAGAGTTAATGGATAGATCTAGACTTCCATGTAGGTTGTCTCAACACCGGGACAAACACCAAAGTCCACCGCTGAGCATCCCTGATGTGCCACCTCAGTGACAAGTCAAAAGGTGCCCTCGACGGCTGCAACACAGCCAAACGCCGTAGGAGCACAACAAAGCAGGTCCAAGGCAAAGACGACGAAGCAAAACATAGAGGGGGAGAGAGAGGAGAAGAGAAAATAAGGAGGAGGAGGAAGATACGAGGAGAATAAGGGAAAGGAGCTGCCGCTGACCGTGAGGGTAATCGGCGTCTAAAGTTTCAATACATTTAGAGAGAGAGGTTAGAGAGAAATCGTTTTATAGAGAAAAATCGTTTTAGAGGGAGAAATTGTTTTGAATTAAACTCAATTAGGCATACGTTTAATGTTTAAAGGTAAAACTATACTTCGATATTAAATGATCACGACTCTTAAAATTTAAACATTTTATGAAAAAATATATATTAAATTAAATTAAATTATATTAATTAGTTAGAAAAATATAGCAACTTTCCCTAATTTGGGAAAAATTATATATTACAGATTTCGGAAATATAGAAACTGAATCCGTTCTTGGAAATGGGGTTTGATACTTTGATTAGTCTAAAGTCAATTAGTCATTCTGATACATAAACTCCCAATTACAATAATTGAAACCTCTGTTGGCCCTTTCTTATGGGAGAGAAGATGAAATGGACTCACTTAATTATCTCTGATATGTCATTATCAAAATGGTGCCAGCGACTTTGATCCTTCGGAGTTTTTGATGAGAAACTCAGCTGTCAGCCGGACACAAAAAGACTATTTACAGTAACCACATAGACTTTTTTTTTGAAAGAAGCAACCACAAAAAGTTAAAGATACAATATTGGATGATCGTTTCCAATAATTCAGTAGGGTTGGTTAGGTAGTGCTGTGAAAGTGAAATCAAACACAATCATAATGTTTCCCATGGACCAAAACCCAATCATATCACAAACCTCACATTCTTACATCACAAAATATCCCATTTACTTTTGCCTTCTAATCTGCTGTGGGAAATTAACCAGATTTTTAAATTAGGTTCTCCTTTGACACTAAGATCTCATTTCAGAATTTATCATCAACTAAATTAAGAGACTGTCAAACTACAAAAAATAATGTTTAGCTTGTGTTTGGGCTCTTGAGTGATGTTTCCTTGCAATCGATTTTGTAACAACAGAGTTCTAGTTATTTCGAATCCATTGAAACTGCTAATTGTAATATAAAGAGAAGTTGATAAATTTATGCCCACCCCTATATTTTAGTATGCTGACTAATTGTGTAGCTTAATTTCAGTTAAATTGTATTCAGTCACGTTTAATTTTGATATAATATTGTTGGATAAAAGAAAATATTATTAAAAAGTTTTATTGACCCCAAAGCCCAACAACGTTGGATTTAACACTTAAAATAGCCCATTTTGATTGCAACCGCGCCTGTCTCTCGGGCCTCACCTTCTTTTTTCTCCTTGCATGTTTCAAATTGTTTTTGTTTGTGCCAAATATTCTTCGAATTGTTAAACTTCTACATTTGTTAATAGTTTTCTTCCGTTACAATGGTGAGCAAATTACTAAAGGCCCACAGCAAATAAGAGAGTTATTTTTATGTACCTAGAATGTTCCGTGACCCCGTAGCTCAGTTAATTATGAATTTACGAATTTCTTTGATAAAACAATATTAAAAAAGGGAAATTATAGAAAAAATATTATTAAATGGACAATCTAATTTAGCATTTGATTCATTTTTGGTTCAAGCTCCACGTTGAACCAATGAAATTGTTGATCCTAGAAAGTCGTCAACTTTTTCTTGATGCCCAATTTCAAGTTACTTTTTGGGTGTAAGCAGTAACATAACAGCACGCTTAGCATTACATTGAACTAATTGCAGTATGATCAATTCCAATTAAAATTACATAAGTTGGGATGTTTTTTGTTTTTTTTTTTTTACAGTTCTACAGATGTTTCTAGTATCCATAACTTATTGAAAAAACATATGAATCAGTCAAATGCAAAGCTTGGGTTGCCATGGTACTCAGCCCACTTTACTCATCTTCATCTTGAAAGCTTAGAGATTAGTACAACCATATTAGAGAAAGAATTTTGGCTAAAGTATGGTGG
Source organism: Prinsepia uniflora (assembly GCA_032719365.1). NCBI lineage: Eukaryota > Viridiplantae > Streptophyta > Magnoliopsida > Rosales > Rosaceae > Prinsepia > Prinsepia uniflora. The sequence continues at coordinate 6,400,193 of CM064864.1, read as the reverse complement.
AACCCGAAATCACCTGAAAATTGTGGATCTGCCACGTAACCCATAAATTACTGAAATGACCAAATTACCCATGGAAACAATATTAATGGCTTGCAAACACCCGCACATCAAATAATCTATTTCCCAACTAAATACGTTATTTAATCGGGTAAAAAGTCTCTGTAATTTTAATATTCTCCCCGAGAGTTAATTGTCATTATTCTTAATAACGGACAATTAAATATTGATATTAAGTCACAATAATTATCATTATTATCATAATGAGCCATTATTATAATTATTATATAATATATTTATTATTAAATATATTATTTATTAATTACAAATTCAACCGACCAATCAGAACTCTCCGAGCCTCCCAAGGATTTCCTATAAATAACGGAGCACATTTTACTTTACAGGTAATTTTGTTCAACGTTACTTAAACTCTTGAGATTTCTCTTTCGAATCTGACTTAAGCATTGGAGTGTTCTTGGTCGAACACCCCCCGGGTCTCGATCATTGAACGAGCGATAGCTTACTGTTTGCTTGTTTGCAGGGATCCTTAAGTCTTTTGAGTTTAAAGGACGAATTCAGCTTCAACAATTGGTGCTTTCATTGAGAGCTTGAAGATATTCAAGAAGAATCTCTCACGATTGTTCATCGTTCATCCTACTTCGTTCATTGTTCTTAACGCTGATTCGAAGATCTTGAACGTATTCATCGTTCGACAAATTTCCATTAAAGATTCGCTGATCAAGCATGGTCAGGGTTCGCCGATTCGTTCATTCAGCTGGAGAAGGTGTTTCTGCCTCAACTGCCCAGATGAGGAATGAAGCACGCATTAAGATTCCAGAGGAACGCCCAACTCAACCCCGTCGAGTGTCCATAGAAGCCCCCATGGAGACTCAAGGAAGGATGCCGACCTTCAGCTTCGGAGCGTTTCCTTCTCCAACAACCCAAGTGCCCGTGCTAGGGGGAGGAACTTCAACCTTGCAGCAAGCAGGCGGGAGGTTGATGGAAGGAACATCAAGGCTAGGTCAGCCCACAACAAGCATGGATTTGCGGGACTACTTGGATGGGCGCCACGACGTCTCAGGAAGGAGTCACCACCAACCTCCCCATGAAAACTTGGCGCAGCAAGTTGAAAGGTTGAGTAGCCAAGTTCAACTCCAGTCAGACCTCTTGCAGCGACTCCTGCAGAAAGACCAGCCTGAGAACCAGAGAGACATACCACTTCGCTTGGAGGGCAAGAAAGTGTTCCAAGAAGTCTTGGGAAGGAAAAGGTCTGATGCCAAATAATGTCACGGGACACTTCACTAAGTGACTATGGTGAAAAAGTCACATTCACCAAGCAAAGAGTCCACAACACCCAAGGCCATCGGTACATGAGCGGCTCGGAGGTAGGATCAAGGCAACTTCATGGGTGGGGCGTTCAAATGGGAGTAGGGGGCAGCACCAGACTCCGCATAAAACTCCAAGACAATCTGCCCATGGCAGTGAGGGGGAGAATGAAGCTTACTCCCATGCGCAACCCCAGAGGTCAAGGGGAGAGGATCGAGGAGGTTCCCGAAGATCGGCTTATAATGACGCTCCACTTTAACAAGGCGCGTTGCAAGCTAACGATGTACAAAGGATGTTGGATCGACACCTTCGTGCTCAACGAGACGGCGATCTAGAGAACGATCTACTCCGCCAGATTCAGCTGTCCACGCCATTCGTAAGGGATATTGAGGAGAAATTGTTCCCTCAAAGGTTCGCAACGCCGAATTTCACTCCATTCAAAGGAGCTTCTGACCCAGTAAAAAACATCAATTACTACCGTGGAGGTCCCCCACAAACATAACGATGCACTCATGTGCAAATTTTTTCAAGCTTCTCTTCAAGGCCAAGCCATGATTTGTTTCAATCATCTCCCTCGGAGGTACATTGCGTCTTTTGAAGAGTTGGCTCTGACATTTGTGAAGGAGTACGCACAACTATGGAAAATTGAGACTCTGCAACAATACATATGGAGATTTTGCGAGGAGAAGTCTCAAATTGTCGGTTGTAGCGACCTTGTTGCGGCAATGACGTTCAAACAAGGGCTTCCCCGTGACAGCCAGCTCTACGGAGACATTGTCATGGGCAATGCACGAAGTCTCACCAAGATGTTCTCTCTAGCAGAGCGTCATTTATGCTGGGAGGATGAAAAGAGTGTTGTATATGCGCCAGATCATGCTGAGACGAGTGAGAAAGACTCCAAACCGTCGTCATCGCGATGTTAGTGGAAAACTCCCAATGGGGGGTTCAACAAATGCAAGGCAAGCCAAACTCCTAACGACTCAACCATCGAAAAGCTTAATCTGCAGTTCTCAATGCAGTCCACCAGATTCATAATGAGATCAAGGAAAAACCATGGTTCAAGAAGCTAGAGCCGGTCAAAAGCGATCAAGAGAAGGTCGATAAGACAAAGTGGTGTGCCTACCATGAGTACTATGGGCATAACATCGGGAAATACATATCCTTCGAGAGATATCTCCGGAATCTCGTCAAGAAAGGACATTGCACCGAGTACGTCAAAGGGAAGGCCACAGATCGACACACTGACAAAGGACCAAAGGAACCTGCAATAAAGGTGATCCGCATCAACTAGCTGCATGTCAAAATTAGAGAGACGTAGAAGTATATAAGGCTTCAAGTTTTCTTTTCAATTCTTCAAGTTTTCTTTTCAATTTGTCTTCTAAATTCAAGTACCATGCATTCGAATTATCAATAAGATTGAAAAATTGTTCTGAAGTGATACAAACCAATTTGTTCATCATATACAATTTTCAAAGCTTATACCCTCTAGAGCCAAAAGCCTTCGTCATCGAAGCAACCAAATATTTTTCATGCGAAACATCTAAGTCTTCACCTTGCGAAGCATCCAAGCCTTCGCCCTGCAAAGCATCCAAGCCTTCCCCCTGCGAAGCATCCAAGCCTTCGCCCTGCGAAGCACCCAAGCCTTCGCCCTGCGAAGCACCCAAACCTTCGCCCTGCGAAGCCCCCAAGCCTTCGCCCCGCGAAGCCCCCAAGCCTCCGCCCAGCGAAGCATCCAAGCCTTCACCTTGCCAAGCATCCAAGCCTTCGCCTTGCCAAGCATCCAAGCCTTCGCTTTGCCAAGCATCCAAGCCTTCGCCTTGCGAAACATCTAATCCTTCGCCTTGCGAAGCATCTAAGCCTTCGCCCTGCGAAGCATCCAAGCCTTCGCCCTGCGAAGCATCCAAGCCTTCGCCCTGCGAAGCATCCAAGCCTTCGCCCTGCGAAGCATCCAAGCCTTCGCCCTGCGAAGCATCCAAGCCTTCGCCCTGCGAAGCATCCAAGCCTTCGCCCTGCGAAGCATCCAAGCCTTCGCAGGAACCTTCGCTCTGCGAAGCATCTAAGCTTTCGCCATGCGAAGCATCTACGCCTTCACCATGCGAAGCACCTACGTCTTCGCCATGTGAAGTGTAAGGACCCGTCCCGGAAGTTGGGATTAGTGAGGTGATTAGTGATGGATTAACTGGGTTAATTGGTAGTTAGTGGGTTACTTTTGGACCTTGGGCGCAGAATGACGTTTTTGCCCCTAGAATGGGTAAATTGTTGATTTTTAGTTCGGGAGGTCAATTGAGCATTGACCGATGACTGTGACGTAGTTCGGGACGTCACGAATCCGTAGACTGGTGCTACGCTCGATTCCGACATCCGAAGAGGAAGTTATGATGTTCGGAAGGTTGAGGGCATTACCGTAATTTGAGTAAACGAAGGGGCAAAAGTTGACTTTTTGCTAGACTTGTCGTTTTCACGTAGACCGAGGACCGTTAGGTAGATCTCGTCATCCTGAGTTCAACAACAGGTGGCATGCCTTCATCGGACGTCGGACGAGTGGATACGGGTCTAGAACGGTGAAGGGCATTATCGTAATTTGACTCACAAGGGCATTTTGGTCTTTTTGCACATTGGGAATTGTGCAAACCAGATTGGGACAAGTGTACAACAAATATTGGATATTTTGAGTTTGGGACCACAGGGCTTTGACACGTGGGGGTTATCTAGTGGGTTCTACAAGGTTTCACGGGTAAATTAATTTGGGCTGTGTGTATTGTAGTCGTGCATTCGAGAGAAAACAGAGTGAGGTTTGAGAGGGAAATTGATCGGGTTCTGACTGAGTGTGTGAGTGCTTGAGTGTGTGAGTGTGATCAGGGGAAGGCTGAGAGTGCAAGGAAGGTGGTGAGAGGAATTGAGAAGTCGAGTGAGTGTGTGAGGAGGGTGTGAGTTTCTCAGGAAAACAGAGAGGGAGTTGGCGGGGTGCTGCCGTGTTTTGATCAAAACGGTCGAGTGGTGGTGTTCAGAGTACAAAGGAGGACCTGAGGAGTTGAGTGGACACCTAGGGACACGGCGGAGCCCATGACGGTGAGCGGCAGGTGAGGTAATTTCAATTTCCTCTGTTTTTTCCGTTTTGTTTCAATTTGAGACATGATTTGGTGATCAAGGATTTTCGATTTTAGAATCGGATTTTGGAAAGCGGAATTTGGTTTTAAAGTTGAAAGGTGGATTTTCGGATTTGGGTTCGGAATGACGGTTCTGGATGCCGGAATGGCTTCGGACCAGTGATTTCGGATTCGAGTTTGGATATGGATTTAGAAATGGGTTTCAAATGGTTTTGGATTGGATTTACTGGATCTGGTTATTGAGTTTAAAGACCCGGATTATATTTGACGGGGGACGGACCCGGATTGGGTTTAAAGACCCGGATTGAGTTTAAAGACTCGGATATTGATATTTTCCCCCGTACGCCTGTTGAGTTTAAAGACTCGAGAGTTTAAAGACTCGGATTATATTGAGGCTTGGATTGAGTTTAAAGACTCGGGAGTTTAAAGACTCGGATAGATCCAGCAGGTTTGATCGGATGATTATATTGGTATCTGATGTTTTACTGCTAATGTTTTATAACGTCATCATACTATGTTTATGTTGTTGCGGTTTCCATGATGAACATAATATGATTTATAAATGTTTTCAAAAATTGGGTTATGCATGCATGTTTTCAAAACGGAGGGCCAAACCCTGGTTTGTTTATGAAATGGTTTTTGGAACTTTTATTCTTTTTGGTCCACTCACACCTTCTGGTTTTTAACTGCCCTCCAGGTCATGGAGCTAGCGCTGGGGTTGACGTTGAGGCAGAGTTGGAGGCATAGAGTACTCGAGAGTTTTCCCGGAGTGGTTTCAGTGTTCCGTTGTGCGTGTACTCTGTGTGTAATCTTGTTTTACCTTATTTTGGTACTATGCTCTATATAACTGTTGACTCTGGGTTGTTTTAAATTCTCCTTCGTCTGACAATGTGGTTTGTGGTTTTTGTGAGATTGTTTCGGTCTTTCGTTTTGGGTTGTCAGACAGGAGCATGGTTCACCTCGGTTATTGGGGTGATAATCGGGGTGGGTCCTGTCACGAAGCACCTAAGCGTTTGCTGACAGGACCCATCCCAATCCCCCCGGGATTAGTGCGGGATGACCCTGCTCCCGTCTGACACGAAGTGTCAGACAAGGGATATTTTCGTCCTTTGCCCTCCCGGGCTATCAGAGTACGCCAGGATCATAGGAGGCATGTGATATCTCGGTCTCTGATACAGCCCACATCCGATGTCAACCTGAAGGGCAGTCAAAACATTAAAAACTGTGAGTGGACAAAACAAAGAGTTTATAAAAACATTTAATAAGGAAGACATTTGTACCCTCCACTAAAAAGCATGCTTGCATGCACTCGAAAACCATTTATCCAAAACAAACCATATGTGGGACTAAGCCCAAAGCAGATATAAACCAAGGTCGAAAGGACCACAATGAAAACGACCATACGGGCCACTGCCCAAATCCATAAGGGACTCGGCCCCAAACCATAAAGAAACCAAGTACACGAGCTACTGCTCAAATCCTGTGCACACCTGTACACACCACATATCATATAACATATATCCATCACATACATATATATAAGTCACACAACCAATCCTGTCACGGTATCCAAAGCCACGCACGCGCTACCCGGGTCTCAATCCGAGTCATCTCAAAGTCAAGATCAATGTCCGTAGACCACTGACCCTACCCGAGGTAATAGTAATCATAGCCTTCCTGAGAGTAAGGAACCCAACTGGGGGGTGACTCCACTCAGTCGGTGCTCCGTGACTACTCCGGGGTCCACCCAGGCCAACGACCCTCCCCGGAGGAGATAATAGAAGTAAAGGAAGGTAGACGAACATATATATACATAACATAAACATTCATGACCGGTTCCCCTGAACCGTCATGATCCATAATATCCATAATTAGGTAACATGCCGGTTCCCGTAAATCGTCATGTACTGTAATAAAATAACCAGGTAACATGCCGGTTCCCATAAACCGTCATGTACCGTAATAACCAACAAGGGTTCATGCCGGTTCCCATAAACCGTCATGAACCATGATACCATAACAAGGGTTCATGCCGGTTCCCATAAACCGTCATGAACCTGGGAATCCATTTAAGGTTCCCTGACCTGAAATCAAAACCGTAAAGTGACTGGGTCTCGTACCCGAACATAGGACACCAACTGGGCACCGTGCCCGGAATCTGAGGTCATATGCCCGAGACAAAACCAAATGGGTCTCATACCCGAGTTTATCATTTTGAAATCCAAATTCAGTTCATTTAAATCAATAAAGAAATACAGACCCGTATAAGCACCGTATAAGGCCGAAACCTCGAAATACGTGCTTATACGTAACCACATACAAATGCACCCATGGCATCATCAAACAAGTTATAAAACATATAATAAACATTTATGCATGCACCAATTTAGAAAACAAGGTCCACTCACAGACCGTCCGAGCTGCCGCCTCGATTTGCGTGCCATACGGCTCCCCGAGTCGATCACCGTCACCGGGACTCCCAAACCTGTCCAAATCGTAATAGAAGGTTACTAACTACTTAATTAACCTCCTACCAAAGCCCCGTAATTTTCCCGTATTTTTAACTATTTTTAATCCCGAACCTAAACCTTCCGATGCCCCGAAACATATCGAGACGGTGTCCGATCGACTCGAAACCAGTCCCAAAATGTTCGTTACATCGAATAGATGATTTCGTATGTTGAACACATCCCCAGAAACCCTAGCACGCGCTGCCACGCGCCGCCCAAAGGCCCCTGCGCGTGGGCCTCACGCGCTGCTACAGTACCGTCTTCTTCCTTCAATCGAACCGGTCCGACCGGGCCGGTCCGGTTTTCTCTGCAATTCCGGTCCCCCTGGACCGGCGTAACCGGTCCAAGGCCCTACACTCTTCGTTTTTCGTCCGTTTTCTTCCATTTTAATTCCTAAATTCCTATTTTAATGTTTCCTATCAATCCTAATGAACAAAACAACCTAAAACCGATTAAAACCCGTGAACCCAAAAATCCCCTCACGGTTCAATTTTTCGAAATCCTCCCCAGAGGTCCCTCAACGTTCAAACCTTCCCAAAACCTTCCTAATGGCTTCTTAACATCCTAACCAATTCATTAAAACAATCAAAAACGACCCATAACCACTAATATTGAAAATGGACAAAATCGGGTAAAACCGATTACCTCGATCTCCTCCTCCTCCGCCGTCCACGGCGGTGCGTCCTGGGCTGGCCACCAGCGTCCACCGGTCCATCCTCACACTCTGGTCTCCCTTATACGATCAATGGGAAAGGTTGAATGGGTTTGGGTGAGAAATGGGATCGGGTAATGAATGGAGGAAAAATGGAAAAGGGATGCACGGTTGAGTGTTTTGGTGCATGAGTGGGTGAGGTTGGCCAGTGGATGGGTGACAAGTGTCACTCATCCATTGGGCCTCCATTAAATATCTGGGCCCACTAGAGACAAAACTGCACTTTTTGTCTCGTAAAACGTGCCGTCGTGAATAGTAACCGGGAACTTCCGTGAACCGTAACTTCGCCGTCGAACGTCCGAATTCGACGTGCCGCCTGTCTACGGATTCGTATCGTCCTTATCTACGTAACGGTCTTTGGCCCTCGGCCATCGGACCTCCTGGTCAAAAAGTCAACTTTTGACCTACTATTCACCCAAATTACCAAAATGCCCCTAAACTTCCGAACGTCATAACTTCTTCCTCGAATGTCGGAATTGAACGTGCCACCTGTCTATGAACTCGTGACGTCACGAACTACGTCACGGTCATCGGTCAAAGTCCATTTGACCGCCCGATTAAAAAGTCAACGTTTTGCCACCATCAGGGGCAAAACGGTCATTTCGCACCGTTCGTCCGATTTCGCTCTACTAATCACAGATTAGCCTCACTAATCGTGATTAGTCACTAATATAATCTAGGAATTTGGGACGGGTCGTTACATTTGCTCTGCGAAGCACCCAAGCCTTCCCTTCGCGAAGCGTCCAAACCTTCGCCATACAAAGCAATCAAGACTTTGCCATGCGAAACGACCAAGACTTTTCCTTGCAAAGGGCCCATGCTTTCGCCGTGCAATGCATCTCAACCTACGCATTCAAAGCCTTCCACCTAGAAGCGCTCAAAGTCTTCCACCATGAAGCACTCAAAACTTTCCACCAGCCTTCTTCTTGGGAGCACTTCAAGCCTTCTAATAAGAAGCAAAAGCCCTTCCTTTATAGCAACACCAAAACGAATGCCAAGTTAGCTGAAACCCAAAGTTGGATGCCCATGGCCACAACAGGGGCATCTAATGCATGTGTTAGTTTGGACTCAATCAAAGCGTATAGAAGAATTTTGCAAAGAGACTAGACGATGAGATCTCAAAATTCTTCATAAGTACTGTTTTCATTTATTTGAAGGATGTTTGACTAATCACATATCGATTGCTCAAACCAATTATTGACTACAAGAAATGCAAATACAAATCATTGGCATAACAAATCAAAAGCAACTAAGGATGCACGTCTTCACAACCCATCGTTTTTTGAAACTCAACACACTCTTCTACTGAAGGCTCAGACTCTATCTCTAGTACAAGCTCCAACTCTTTGGTGGCGATCCCGCTCCGACTCTCCGTGTCCAAACTTTTACACTTCGTTTTCCTTAAACCACAAAGTTGTGGGGGCATGTGGTGATAGCGAGTAGTCACCTTTCAACTTCAACTTCAGTCTTCAACGTCGGATTAGGCTTCTAGAACGTCGTTTTGAGTTTGTTGGAACTTCAGTCTTCAACGAGTAGTCAGCTTTCTTAGCCTTCCCATCATGCTCAAGTTCAGGCTCAAACTCCATGTCTAGTTCAAGCTTTAGCTCTTTGGTGGTAATCCCTCTCTGACTCTCCGTATCCAATTTTTGCGCTTCATCTTCCTTAAAGCACAAAGTTGTGGGGGCATGTGACGACAGCAAGCAGCCAGATCTCAAATTTTAGGATTCAACATCCAATCATTTGACTTTCTCTTCAGAATAATGCAAGCATCCGCATGGTTGGAAACATGCCTCTAGCTGGGTTGTGACACGCCTCATATCAACTGATGAGACTCCTCACCTCCCTTTTTAAAAGCTTCGATGTTGGCTTCACCTGCACTTGAAGATGACAAGAATCTAAATGCACCGAGCTCTTCTATCTGCTAGGCGCCACATGCATGGACATTTTGAAGTCCTTCTATCTTCCAAACATCACATGCATGGTCCTTCTCCAAAATTTCTTCCTTCAATTACGTAATGGCGTACACCATCTGGAGCTTCACTAGGGGCATGATCGATCTTCTGTCTTTATGCTCCACCTTGAAGTAACCCCACTTGAAGCTCAACAAGGCCTGGAATGTTAAGTCTTTAGAAGGTCATCCGTTGGACAAACAACTCCCTGGGAAGCTTCATTCACTCCATGGCTCTACATGCACTCCGCCTCGCGCCATGGGATACCTTGCCTCGCCATGCACTATGGCATGTATCCTCTTGCATTACGACGTGCTTCATTTCATGTCATGGGGTACCTCGCCACTTGTGGATGAAAAGCCTAGACAGGTCATGGTGCACCTTACTCCTCATGTGTCGAAATCTTCTATCCACCAAGCATCAAGTGAATGGTCACTAGGAAGAACACTTCATGTCGTTTGACGCATCACCTCTAGCTCTAACTTTGCCTCGAGCTGTGGCACACCAAGTCTTGGATAAAGAACACCTCGTGTTGCACTTGCAGTATGCCTCGTCTTGTGGTTGTTCCATGCTTCGTCACTTGGATAATTATTGTCATTTTAAGTATCTCGAAATGATTGTCTCGGAGAGTAAAGCGCACTACCACTTGAATTGTGGCAATTGAACATTCAGAGCTCTCAGAATCTACAAAAGACCGAAACTATAGTTGCATGGAAAGTACCTGAAAACGACATGTCATTTTTCTCACCAACGACATGTCGTTTTTTTCACCAACGCCATTGTAAAAAATGACATGTCGTTTTTCTCACCAACGACATTGTAAAAAACGACATGTCGTTGTCTCACCAACGACATTGTAAAAAACGACATGCTGTTTTCTCACCAAAGACATCACAAAAAATGACATGTCGTTTTCTCATCAACGACATTGCACAAAACGACATGTCGTTTTCTCGCAACAGCAGCAGGTAAAAACGACATGTCGTGTTTTACAAGTCCACTGCAGGAAAACGACATGTCATACGCGGAAATTTCCTTCTTCTTTCCTGCGCGAAGAACTCCTGCAAATGCTCCTAGGATCGTTCGCTGTTTTCCTCCGCTAGGCACCTTCATCCCTGCCGCCAGCACGTTTATCCAGCCCTTTGCCACCTTCCGCACGGGTTCCGTCTGCAGATGTTCCATCTTTGAGCGTGTGGTCCATCTCTTCCAAGCTCCAAAATCCTCCAATAACGGCCTGCCGCGTTGAAAATTCATTGCTATTAACTTATTGGTTAATCAACGCGTCTAATCCTTGAGAAATATGATTAATTACAAACTCCAGCTTTGTTCTTGACGACGCCAATGTCGATCCCTCATTGCTCAGCTGTAGGGCCTCCGGTCCCGCCTGCAGGAAGAGCCTATCAGTCCTCGTGTACTGCACACGCTCAAGAGGACATTCATATTGCGCCTGATAGTCTCTACCCAAAGTGCACGTTCAAACAACTCTTGCTACACTGCACCGCGGGGTCTCCATCTACCAGGCTCCTGGCGTGTCTTTGCCCTTTGTCGTAGTTGTCCTCCTCTTGGGATATATGCGTCTGATGTCTCCATCGCATGGCCAAACAACTCGCATGCTTTTCCTTTGACCCCTCATCACAAAAACCATTGGCAGCTCATATAGCCCTACTATGCCCTCAAGCTTTCAAATACCTGCAACTCAATTAACAACAATCAGGAAAAGCCAAAGAAGAAATCCACAATATGTAACGACCCGTCTCGAGAGTCGGGATTAGATTAGCGTTTAATGACGGATTAACAAAGGGAATTGGTGATTAGTTGGACACTTTTGGGACAGTCAGTGCAGAATGACGATTTTGCCCATAGAATGGGTAAAATGTTGACTTTTAGTTTGGTTGGTCAATTGGGCATTGACCGATGACCGTGACGTTGTTCGGGACGTCACGAGTTCGTAGACAGGTGACACGCCCAATTCCGACATCCGAGGAGGAAGTTTTGACATTCGGAAGGTTGAGGGCACTTTCGTAATTTGGTTAAAAGAGGGGAAAATGTTGACTTTTTTGCACGATGAAGTTTCTTCACGCAAACCGAGCACCGTTAGATAGATCTCGTCGTCCTGAGTACAATGACAGGCGGCACGCCTTCATCGGACATCGGACGAGTGAGATATGGGTTTAGGAAGCAAAGGGTAAAATCGTAATTTGAATTATTAGGGGTATTTTGGTCTTTTTGCACCTTGGGAAGCGTGCCAATCAGCTGAGGACAAGTGTATAGGGTTTATGGGATATTTGGGGCTGGTCCATCAGGTGTGAGACACCTGGCAGTTTTCTAGTGGGTTCTAGCCACTAGACGGTTACACTTAAATGGATTGTTTGAGTTGTGTTAGTCGTGCACTGAGGAGAGAAATAGAGACTGAAGAACAGAGAGGAGGAATCGATCAGTTCTTGGGTGTGAGAGTTTTGGTGATCGAGTGAGTGTGAGCAAAGAGATGCTGAGAGGCTGGTGAGTGTTTCTGGGCGAGTGGTGAGTGAGTGGGAGACCTAGAGGCCGTGAGGAATTCCAGAAAGCAGAGAAGAATTTGTGGTGGTGGTGTTGCCGTGTTCGATCAAACCATTCGATTTTGGGCTTAGGGTGGTGTTAAGTGGACAGAGGAGAGATTTTAGGACGGGTAGGGCCACGACGGAGCTCACGGCGGTGCTTAGGACGGTAAGTTTCCCCTGGTTCCCCTGTTTTCCCGTTTTTGTTCAAACTCAAAGTCGTGGGTTTTGGAGCTTAGTCGAGCTGTTCTATTGGTTCTAATAGGTGTAGCAAGTCCCTAGTAACCTGAGGAGTAGAACCTGTGGCTGAGAAGACGACGGGTGGCCGGAAATTCGAAATTGGTTTTCTTAGAGTTTTGGTTCGAGCCTTGGACGGTGAGTTTTCGTGCCATATTTCATGATTTTGTTAGGGGAATCGATTATACAACCTAGGACGAAACTAATAGGATTGAAAGGACTGAAATTGGACTTGAAAATGGACAAAACCGCCCTCGTCGGTTCAATTGGACCGGCTTGAACCGAACCGGTCTGGACCCGGTTCGGCAGAGGTTGAAGATGAACAGTGCTGGACGTGTGGCTCCCACGCGCAGCCCCTTTGGGCGGCGCGTGAGGGCACGTGAGGCCCCTTTTGGGGAAGTTTACAACACAACGTTGAAAGTATTCAATGTAACGAACATTTTAGTGCTGGTTTCGAGTTAATCGGACATCGTCTCGATATGTATCGGGATGTTCGAAGGTTTTAGGGCTCGGTTAAAAATGGTTAAAAATATGGGAAAATTATGGGTCTTTAATATGAGTTTTGTGAAGTAGTTAGTGACCTTGGTATGAGATTTGGACAGGTTCGGGAAAGCCGAGGATAGCGGAATGGCCGGGGACGGCTTAAGTGCGAGCGTATCGAGGCGACGTCGGAATGGACTGTGAGTGGACTTTGCTTTCAAACTTATAATGCATGCATATATGTTTTAATATGTTTTCATACGTGATTCTATGATTTGATTTATGATCTTGATGGTTTACTGTTTTGCACGTTCTTCGAGGTATTTTACCGAATTTCACGTTTTACGAGGCTTCGATTTCTTACATGATTTTACTGTGGTTTTAACGATTTGATTTTGGGATTTGAAATATGATCTGTTTCAATAATTTGAAAAGGATTTCGGAAAAATGGTTTCGGGCTTGGAGCCCTGTTCATGTGGAAATGCGAGTTCGGATTTGGTTTTCGAGATTTGTAAAGGAAAGTCTGGATTTGGGTTCGGGACAGTGGTTCCGGATGCTAGCTTACGGAATCATTGTTGTGAATTCTACTGTGGATTTTCTGTGGTTTTCACTGAGTGGATGAAAAATGGGTTTGGGTTTAAAGACCCGGAAAAAGAGAAAAACCCACTGGATCTGGTTTTGAGTTTAAAGACTCGGATTGATTGACGGGGGGAGGGCCCTGGATTGATATGTTTTGAACTTAAAGACTCGGTATATTTTTTGAGTTTAAAGACTCGGTTATGATACCCCACGAGGCCTGTGATTGTGTTTTGAGTTTAAAGATTAGGATATCCCAGGAAGGCCTGACTATTTGCGCATTGTGTTTTGAGTTTAAAGATTCTGGCGCACTTGAGATCCAGTAAATTTGTATGATTGATGTTTTTCACTAGTTTTCCGATGTTTTGGGCAGTGGCCCGGATGAAATGGTTTTCGATGGTTTTAGGACTGAGTTCCCGGATTTGAGATTAATTTGAGGCTAAGGCCTGGATTTGAATAACGGGTTTGATACGGGTTTTGATAATGTTTTCGTTGATGGTTTTTAATATGAATGGTTTCATGACTTGAATGGATATGCATGCATTGATTTTTACGTGGAGGGTAAAAATGTAATTTTTTTATTAAACTGTTTTCTAAATTATACTTTATTTTGTTCACTCACAGTCTTTTCGTGTTTTCGATACCCTCCAGGTTGTTGCGGCACAGGCTGTTGATCGAGAGCGATGGAGACATCACACGTACGTTCCACAGTAAACTCTGCGCACTCTGGGAAGTTAGGAAGTTTTGGACGGTCGGATCGAAAATCCCTTGTCCGACTTACGTGTCACATGGAGGTTGGACATCCGTTTAGCCTTCGTGTCATGCGTAAGTTAGACGGGAGCAGGGTTTAGCCCTTAATCCCGGGGGATAAGGGGTGGGTCCTAACACAATACCTACAATGGAAGTGAAGAAAAGGGAAAAAAACCAGTTTTTGACTTCTCTTACCTACAACCATCAAGGACAAATCAAGGCCCCTTGTTCCTCATCTGTCACTCAATACAAAAAAGCAAAAAAGGTTATGGTGCTGTTGGTTGCAAACAACTTATTTTATAGAGGAACAAATGATCAAACCGATGGAGGAATTGATAGCCCAATAAAACGTCCATCATCTCTTTATTCCTCATAAAAGACAAAATTATGGGGAGTTTTAAAATAAAAACGTCCATTAAGTAAAATTTTTTTTAAAAAAAAAACAAAAACAAAGGTGTTAACTCTTGACAAAAAGTTATATTCAATCACACAAATTCAAGCTCAAGGTATACCTGATTTATTTTGGAGTTCCATTCCGAGCACGACGGAATTAATCCATCTCAAGAACGGAACAAGTGAAGACGGAGTCCTACTCCAAACAAGATTTATTGGGACTACCAAAAACCTACTTCCCTTAAGATACCCCAAATTCCTAAGCGAAGTGAGGGTATTTGTGGAACCCGAAATCACCCGAAAATTGTGGAGCTGTCACGTGGCCCATAAATTACCGAAATGACCAAATTGCCTCTGGAAACAATATTAATGGCTTGCAAACACCCGCACATCAAATAATCTATTTATCAGTTAAATACGTTATTTAATCTGGTAAAAAGTCTATGTAATATTAATATTCTTCCCGAGAGTTAATTGTCATTATTCTTAATAACGAACAATTAAATATTGATATTAAGTCACAATAATTATCATTATTATCATAATGAGCCATTATTATAATTATTAAATAATATATTTTTTATTAAATATATTATTTATTAATTACAAATTCAACCGACCAATCAGAACGCTCCGAGCCTCCCAAGAATTTTCTATAAATAGCGGAGCACATTTCACTTTCCAGGTAATTTTGTTCAACGTTACTTAAGCTCTTGAGATTTCTCTTTCAAAGCTGACTTAAGCATTGGAGCGTTTTTGGTCGAACACCCCTCAGGTCTCGATCATTGAACAAATGATAGCTTACTGTTTGCTTGTTTGCAGGGATCTTTGAGTCTTTTGAGTTTAAAGGACGAATTCAGCTTCAACAAGTATATAATAAAATAGTCATTATTTTGACTAAATTGTATAATAAAATAATTAGGTCGTATTGAAATGGATATGAGGATACGATACAACGCGATACTCTCATATGCCAAAATTAAAAAATCAAAGGATACGATACGATACGAGAAGGCTAGGGAAATAAAAAATAAATAATACATTAAAATTCAAATATAATTCCAAAAAAAAAAATAAGCATGCAATTTCAATTTATCCCATAACAACTTCATATAGAGATGTTTAGGCATCTTCCACATCAAACTCTTCATTGTGTTTATCTTCTTCTTGATCAACATTAAAGATATCCGCTTCCAAGTGGAGCTCATCAAGGGAAAATTGGGCAATCTCAAGTCTCCCAAGATTAGCTACATCCATAGAATCTATTTCATCACCACCAACATCCATAGTATCCCAAACGTATCAAAAAATTGATACTGGATTGGGACGTATCGGATGCGTATCGGACTGGTATCACTATCGGTCTCCGAAACGCGATACCAGACCTTGGGGCCATTTCGGTGCTTCTTAGTAAAATAGTCGTTAAGTATCAAATCTATGTAGATAGATCTATATTGTTGCGATATACAAACTTGACTATATATAGATATATCTTAACTACCTGTGACGGAAAAACAACTAAATTCTGCAACCTTTTGTTTTTGGAGTGACTAAATGTGCAGCTTGCATCAGACTAGTTCTCCCCGTACTGTGCAGCTGTACACAATTGCTAATGAAGGAACCAAAGTTCGGGCATAATGCAAGCAAACATAACTGTACGAGCACATCCATCAGAAATCTACCGAACTAATAATTCAAAAGGGATTAGACTAATTATCACAATCGCATATAGAAAAATGTAAGTTGATCCATAAACAATTACCCAAAATAAGAAAGTTGGTTCATAAAATAGCTGTGTGAAACTTCTAGAGCGAGCACAACTTGGCCTTGTAATTAAATGGCAGTGAACCCAGAACACCTAGAAGATCTTCCACTAGGTCTAATCAAAGATTTTTTGGCTTTTTCTGTGTCAACATCTTCATGCCACCGCCCATAATCTAATTAAAGCTGGGATTTTCCGATTTTAAATATTATTTTTAACTTTTTAAATGAATAAACTTGTAAATAAGAAAATTTAGAAAAATAAATACGAATAATATCAACTATTCATATACTTGATATCTCTTTAAGAAGATAGTACAAATTTGGATATTGATTTTTTCCCTTATGAGAGTTAAATAAGAGACTTACTGCACAAGAGAATATGCATATGAATATCACAGACCAATAATAGTAGTAATAGTGACGACATGATTATTCCTTTTAAAAATACTAGAATTTTGAGATAAAACCAATACATTCCATAAATCACTATGAATTACAACTAGGAGTAAAATATGAGTATTTTGAAGTAAAGTAAGTACATTCAATGAATCACTATAACTTATCCGAATAACACATATCAATGTCAACCATCCTTGCAAACATGGCCTAACTTGTCCAATTTGCTGAACTTGTATTTGATTAGATATTTTATTCAACTTGTAATTATTGCCGCATTTGTTAGTAAACATACGCATCCTATACTTTGCTTAGCTTTGTGTAACCTCTCTATAGTCCGTCTTATTGTGTAATGAAAATGTGAGAGTGATGGAAAGTAGCCCTGGGCATAGTTCGGTATGATTCGGTATGAAGGTGATACCGGAACCGTACCAAATAATTTTAACCGGTTCGATACGATATGGTATTTCTAAATATAAAATTGATACCGTACCGTACCGTACCAATTATATTCGGTACGGTTTTGAAGCCAAATTCATAATTTCATTTATTTATTACTTGATTCAATGTCTAAAAGCAATATTTTGATAAAATTCAAAAATTAGGACTCTTGTTGGATAACAAATATTGTTCAAAATGTATAGAAAATTCATAACCCAATCAATTTCAATACATCAACTAAAATTAACAACATTAACTAAAAAACCCTAACAAACAATTAAATCCATCAACTAAAAAACTCTTAAAATAAAATTAAATCTATAAACTAAATTAATATACAACTAAATCTATCAACTAAATTAATATACAATTAAATCAATTATTAGCTATTAGATTATTAGGGGTTTTTTATGGTTGAATTTAATTTAATTTTTAATTAATTAAAAAATTAAAATCAGTTCGGTTTCGGTATGAGACGGTATTCTGTAACATCGAAACCGATCCCGTACCGATTTAAACCGGTGTGGTATCGGTACGGTACCGATCATCCTTTCGATTTTACTATTCGGTTTTTTCCGGTTTGATATGATACGGAATGGGATGATTTCGATATTTCGGGACAATATACCCACCCCTAATGAAAAGGGTGGAAAAAGAGGAGCCATTTGTTAGTTGGAAGAGCCACAAAAGAATGAGCTGCATTGAAATTTTGGCAACTTGCATGGGGAGTTGGAGGGTCCTACAAAAGGTTTATAACTACTAGCCCAAAATGTGGTGAGATAGGCAGCACCAATTGGCCTTTCTTTCACCATCACAAAGCATATAAAGCAGATTGGCAGATGAGAATGATGCGCCTTTTCCTAGGCCTAGGCCTACAAGACTAACACCTAGAGCACATGTGGGGTCTTCACCCACATGCTGTAGGCCCCACTCAACTGTCCAAACCTTTCGCCCATGAGATATAAACAAACTACAACTCTGCCATTCTATTTTTTTAGTTTTGCACTTACACCACCATCAGATAAAAAATGTAGGCTTTTTACCCAAATATAACTTAAACCAAAAATCATCTTACCGTCAATAAAGGTAAAATTATGTGATGAGTTTCTCTAAAGGGTAATAATTTTTAACACGAATTAATACACGATTTAAAAAATTTATAAGAAATTTATCTGAATTAATCTGCACGATTAAAATTTTAAGTTATTTTTGAATCAATCCGTTATAACACATTTAATAAATGGATGAATTTCAAATCAACATACTAATTCGTATAATGATCTATTAACTCATTTAATAAATGAGTAAGTTTCAAATTAACATGTTAACCCGTATAATGACCTATATATTGACTCATTTGATAAACGTACCATTATTAACCTATATATATACTCATTTACTTACCTAAATACATATTAAATCTTATAATTTAAATAAATTAGATATATTGAATATATTAAACGGGTCAAATGAATCAAAAGTTAAATGAACTTCCAATACGACCTATTCATTAAATGAATTATACAAATTATACGAATTACATGGATCATTAACTGGTCGAATTCAAGTTGAACATCCTTAACACGATTATTAAACAAGTTGAATTCAAATTATGCATATTTAAGTAAAATAAAATTCATAACACGACACAAACCCAACACGACTCATTACCATCCCTAACTTCTCCCATGCAATAGAGCCAACCATTCTCGTTCTCCTTTGTTAGCAGGCAACCTAATTATGGTGGATGGTATTTGAACACCAAAGCCACCATTTTTTGCACCCAAATTGTAGAAAGATCGGCAACTCAAAAATCAAATAGCCTCAATTCAAAAGGGCAAGAAGAACGCAGCCCATATTGGAAAAGAAGAGTTCTCAATGAGTCACTTCTATTTGATGAAAGAAAACCTCAACACACCAAAAAGTAAAAGCATTGAAGTCATGGGTTAACTCACATTACAACTGTGAAGTCTTTGAAACAATGCCATTACCATAAATAGAATGGCAGAGCAGGGATGCTACAATGGGGCTCAACCCTAACACTAAATGCTGCCTAATGCCGGAACCAATAACATTATCTAGCTGATATACCGGAATAATCATTAGAGGAAACATCATGCCCAGTCGAAACCTTTCGTTTCCTGCCCCGCCTTCGACTACCTCCGGTTTCTCCTTGAATCCCTTCTCTTACTTCCATCTCCTTCCCGATGTCTTTCTGGCTTTCCACCTGTCTTCATAGCATCAATAAAAAAAAATGCAACTATGAGGCTCATGCGTGACTGAAACTAGGCGAATGAAAGAGGAATTACCAGCAACAAGTTATAATGTAACGAGACAAACAAGCACTTACCTTCTCATTCACAGACATTTTGGTTTTTAGTCCATTTGTTTGCCACAAATTCTTATGTTAACTTAAATGACACTGTCTTCACAAGTTCACAAAGGACACACAATACAATAAGAAACACAATGAGATTCAAAGATGCAAATAAACTTCTCATCCACCATCTCATCATGTTTTCTTTTCTAGTAAGGTAGGTTCTAGTGTCAAGTGTGATTGTGAGCCTCGAAACTGCAATGTCTTTCAAGTAAATCAGGCTTATTATAGAGTTCACTGCACACATCTCCCCTATTCAATTGTGCTCGGTCTCATCGAAAAATCAAACAAAAATCTTATAGGTCACCTTTTAAACAAAAAGAAGAAGCTACAATAAGATTCAGAAGCATAGAGGGAGGGCACTGAGTACTGACCCCCAAACAAAAATTCTGAAAATGAGCGTCGAAGCCAGAAGAACCATCCAAGGTTGTCTTATCAAAATTGATTTCTGAGGAGGTACGCTTGTTGTTGGAACCAGAACTTTCACAATAGGACGCATATGAAGAAGCAGAACAGGAACTAGTGGGCTGAGGGGCAGGCGCAAAGCACCCAATATCCGCATGAAACATTTCATCAAAGAGCGACTGCAGCTCTTCCAAAGTCTCCTTCCCATTTTCCTGTCAATTACGACGTATTCTTCATATGTCAGTATTTGCAAAACACTTATTTTCGCCGTGTTTGCGGTTATTCAAAATGCAACTTAACTAGAAACTTCAACATATAGACTCTGAAAAAGATCGGAAGACATGAAATTGAGAAACAGTGCATAACATATTATGCTTAGTGCACAATGCACAAGACTCAGGATTCAAAATACTCAGAACCCATAACCATGCACAAGACTCAGGATTCTTATCGTACTTTTTAACATTTTTTCCATAGTTACAGAAATGGACAGGGACCTAACTGTTTCTCACGTGACACTAACATATGCTAATCACCGATGCAAGATTAGACATCTTCACACAGAACAAGTCTGATAAATTGCTCTTATAAGCTATAATAGAAAACATGGAACTGAATAGTGGCACCTAATGCTTCCCTTATCTTGGGGTTCCCTTGATTGAAGCTTATAAACAGAAAGAAAAAAAATATTCCATCATGAGCTAGGTGGGACCACAGAGACTGTTGGTCAATCCTAACTAATGAGCCTTACTGACCCAAAAATATTAATGGGACCTTCAAGAACAGACCTCCTAGGAATTGGGCCTATCCATTTAAGCCTGGGCCCAACAACAGTGTTCTAGGATAACTATCTTCATTGTCCCTCCTCTCAAGCGTCTGTCTTAAGCAAAAGTGAGGCATCAAATGAAAAGGCAAAATCAAACTAATAACAACGTAGGATTTCCCAAAAAGCAAAAGGCTTTATCAATCCCATTTCCGCTTCCTTCAAACATGATTATATAGGAATACGAAATACAAGGAATCCAATAAAAAGATTAAAAGAAAAACAAAAGAAAGGCAGATCCGTAGCATACATGAGGCTTCGTTTGGCACATCATCATTGCCATCTCATCCAAAAACTCACCCATTCCCTGCATCAACATATTACCAAAAGCTCATTAATGGAATGTCACATACGAAACATATGAAAATGCAATAATAAACGAGTGTAACAGTACGCCGGACTTTCCAGCTATCAAAACATTAAAATTCAGAAATACAGTTTCGCAAAAGATCCCAAACATCTTGCATCAATGCATCCACCTTTAAAATTAACTAAAACCAATCTCCAAAACAAGTTTAAAAAACCAATATAACCAAGTGCTTACATCATTTAGCTCATCATCACTGTCGTAGGCTCCTACATCGTACAGAAACCTCTTGTTCGAGTCAGATAGAACTGTTCAACAAAACAAGGCATATAGCATATGGACCTCGTGACTAATTTACTTATCGATAACAATAAAATAATAAAAATAATATTAATTAAATTGAAAATGAAAGTGAGAGAGTAGAATTACCGGAATAGGCTTGTTGGATGTCTTGGAATTTCTTCTTGGCTTCTTCCACGCACTTGGAACTCCCAGGGGCTGAACAGCGATCTGGGTGCCATTTCTGTCGCAAAAAACCGTGTAGAAAGTCAATTCAAAGCGCAATAAATCAAACAAAATATAATATTCCCTCGATTTTCAATTGAATCCCAGAGAGGAGAATCTGAATGCTTTTTCAATCTTTCTAACCTGTTTGATCATTCACTGAAAACCCATTTCCAGGATTTACATGCTGAAACCTCAATTCCGTCTGGGAACCGATTCCCATAAGTTTCATTGAAGAACAAACAAGCAATTCAATGATTTGGAATGGCCCACAAGTTAAATGGAGGAAAAGATCATTTTTTTTAGCTTTGGATTTCAATTTTGAGAGGACCCAATTGAAAGAATTGCAAAAACAAAAGGGTGATGGAAATAATGTTAAAAACTCTAACCAGTGCGAGTTTCTTATAGGCAATCCTGAGCTCCGAGTCTGTGCATTCCTTTTTCAACCCCAAAAGCGCATAATAATCATGGTTTTTTTCTTCTCCATTCGCCATTCTTCTTCTTCCTTCCTCAAATCAAATCAAACCCAAAAAAAAATTTGATACTTTTGATATTTTGATCTTCTTGTTCTTGTCGACGAATTATAGGACCCAGAAAGCTAAAACCAAACACGAAAACATAGACATGGAAGACGATGTCGTATGTTGCAGAAATTAGACCACATCCTTACGAATTCGAACACAACACGGAACCTTAGCAGAAATTGAGGAATACCAAAAAGGGAAGAGAGAATGATTAGGAAAAAAAATCAGCCACCTCTTCCCTTTCGCTAAGACAAGGTTCAGGAACACTCCAGAACCAACCTCATATAAATAGTTTATTTGTGATTTTTATTTTAATCAATTAATATATGATCTTTTATTGATGGACGGTCAATATTACTTGGAGGGTAGTAGATATTTATGCAGATTGCGAATCCAGAAGGTTCTGTTATTTCACTGTTTCGAAGCCTTTTTTGACATCAACAAAACCTCGTGTGAGATGAAACTTAGAATGGGGCCCCTACCCAACATGGCTTTCTTCACAACTAGGAACTCCATAGTCGATTGGCATGGATCTCTATAGACGCTCCACCGATTCAGTGATTGGAGTTGGGTTCTTTATCTGCCAAATTTACCATCTGCCATTTCAAAGGATAAGATTGGGAAAGTAAAAAATACAAATTACTGCCTGCTATCATTATTTAGTTTTATAACTTTATTTAGGGATGGACAATTCCACCCCGTAATCTAATATAAATATCAATACCATCAAAATTTAAATCAATAATGTCTTATTTGATATACTGAATTATACTAATTATTTCATTCAGATAAACTAATATATCTACCAGATAGATTAATTATTTAGTAGGTGTTTATTGTTTTACCAGATTAAAATATCGACTATATTATACTGATCAGATTATATTATAGTAAGTGATGAAACATTTATATCATAAATATTAATATTATTAATAATTATTTATTTTAATAATTTATTTATATATTATTATTACTATTTATTAAATTAGAATTAATAATAATAATAATAATAATTATTATTATTATTATTACACGTTTCAAGATTGCTAGTCATCTGACTATTTAATATGGATAATTTCGAGGGTATTATTTTAGTGTGACTGAACTTAAAGCACTAAACTGTATTAACTTATATAGTGACTAATTAATACGAGTGATACCAAACACTGGTTTCGTACTATATTATTTTATTCAGTTTCTTATACGGCGTACCAAACGTAACCTAAAATTTTAACGATTTGATATGATTTGAAAATTTTAAAATTAAAAATAAAATCATTTCAAATCAAATTATTACTGATGATTTGATTTAGTATATGTTTTTTTTATCATAAACATAGGAAATTCATTCAGAAAAAAACGCGCTAGAAACAATACAATCTGGAAAAAAGAAAAACAGAGGAAAGCAAATTAGGAAGGGATTCGAAATAAAGTTACATGACATGTGATAAAACGTCCACTACTAAAACCGAAAAGAAAAAGCTTAGCAAGGGGGGTAAGGAAGCCCATCATTGTTTAAAACAAACATTAAGAAGGATGGCTGTCGGTCGATTCAGGCTTCCGTGCACATTCTTCTTCGGGCTTGAGTAGCTAAGGTATCAACTACCTTGTTAGAACTCCGAGGAATCCAATGGAAGCTGATTCGCTCAAAATAAGGACGATGAGCGTGGAGTTGAGAAAGAATGGGTAAAATTTCCCAGTTACCACGAGCAATATTACCATAAGTACATTTGATTAGAGCAAGAGAGTCTGATTCTACTCCAGTGAGAACAACCAATGCTTCAGCAATTAGAACATTCTTTGTTTTTCTAACCTCACAAATAGCACCACAGAAAGCACCCCCCGAGTTTGGATGATCGCCCCAAATCCAGCAGGTACGTCCGAGTTCAACTAGGAGGCGTGACACGACCCATCCCAATCCCCCCGGGATTACCATGGAATGTGACGTGCTCCCGTCTGACAAGAGGCGCCAGACAAGGGATAACCGATTGCCATTGCCCAAACGGGCTTCCAGAGTGCGTAAGGATCGATGGAGGAGGTGTGCGATGCTCAAGTCTCTGCTGCAGTCGTATCCGGAATCAACCTGAAGGGCATTGAAAACAAAGCTGTGAGTGGACGAAAATAAACAAGTCTGTTGAAAACATTTATAAGACATTTATGCCCCTCAGTAAAATCATATGCACGCACCAAAAACCA
Organism: Prinsepia uniflora; assembly: GCA_032719365.1. Classification (NCBI taxonomy): domain Eukaryota; kingdom Viridiplantae; phylum Streptophyta; class Magnoliopsida; order Rosales; family Rosaceae; genus Prinsepia; species Prinsepia uniflora. The sequence goes on along the minus strand of CM064864.1, from coordinate 6,375,885 downwards.
ATAATCCCAAATATATTTAGAAATAACCATTAGGGCCTTAGCCCGGAAACCAAGCATAGTTTCAAATTCCAAAAGTCAATCCAAGAGTTATTTCATAAATCCAGTAATATAAACCATAAGGCATATAATAATCACCATAACCATAATTTTAGTTGCTGCACTATACACTCCAATCCGACATCCCTGATGTCTGACGTCCCTGACGTCAATAAGGTCACAATCACAAGGCTACGCGTGCCACTCGGGTCTCAATTTCCGAGTTCAATCCCCGAACCCCGTTCGGGTACAGCATCCCCGATGCTTAGCGTCATAGACGCTGGACGTACTAGACGTCCGTGACCTCTCCGGGGTACCTCGCCGGAGGAGACAATATAATATGGAAGGATCTATACAGTGCAGTACCAAATACATTTTATTGATATCCACATGCAAAACATATAGGTATACATAGATAAAATCCGAACCAATCGTTACGTTTCATCAAACGGGTCTCATGCCCAAATACCGTGAAACGTGCCATAACCGAAATATCATCAAAACCATTTATAGATTCCAGCATGTGAACATATATAAAATGTAAACCAGGAAACATTTATTCAATTCCATTTTAGGGTCCCCGACCCGCAATCACATGTAGAAATCAACTGGGCCCCTGGCCCGATTCCACAAGTTAACTGGGCCCCTGGCCCGATCCACATGTTAACTGGGCCCCTGGCCCGATTTCATAGTTCAACTGGGCCCCTGGCCCGATTTTACATTATTCAAGTTCGTAACCGTTTCATGAAATCATATCCAACCACATTTATGGAAATCGGTGAAAATCCAGAAAATCTCGGTTTACGTGCAAATACGTAATTCACCTCGAAATGCGTGAAATCATTTTAAATTCACCGATATCCAGAGTAAATCATTTAATCATAATTATAACAATCATAAAACAGTTATGCATGCATCGAATTTATGAAACCAATGTCCACTCACAGACCGTTTAACCGAGCGCCTCGATACGCGTGCCATAGGCCTTCCCGGGCCACCTCATTATCACCGGGACTCCCAATCCTGTTCAAATCAATCTAGAGGATCACTAACCTCATCATTAACATCCTATTCAAGTCCCGTAATTTTTCCGAATTTTTAAGTATTTTTAAATTGGATTTAAAACCTTCGGACATCCCGAACAATATCGAGACGGTGTCCGATCGACACGAAACCAATCCCAAAATGTTCGTTACAATGTATAGGATAAAAGTCATGTTGGCCTCACCTCGAGATTCGTGCCCACGCGCCGTCACGCGCCGCTGTGAGTGGCTGCGCGTGAAAGCCACGCGCCTGCTACAGTGACTGCTACAGTGTTCCTTCTTCACCCGAATGACTGGTAAACGGGTCTGATTACCCGCGATCTGACCCGGCCAGAAACCTGTCAATTCCCACTTAATTTCATTAATTCAAACAGCTAAAAGGATCGTCCTGTGTCTAATTGTGGTTCTGTAAACTTAATTACACCCATAAATCCTTAATCCAACAATTCTCTCGAATTCAAACTCACGGTCATAACATTCGAAACTCACACAAATCATCCTGGTTTTCAAATTAAAAGATACAGAAGCTTCGTATGACCTAACCAATCATTAATCCGTAACTAATTTCAGGAATTCTTACCCGTAGATGGTCGCCCTCAAGCTCCAAATTCCCCAGAAACTGGAACCTGCGTTCATGGCCAAACCGTGATCGATACCCTTGCCAATCGATACGGTTGAGTTCGTAATGAACCCAGAAGAGTATTACAGCCCTTGGTTTCATCCAAAACACCACACATTTTAAATTCTGATTTTCCCTCAATTTTTCCAGATTTCTCCAATCTCTGTTTCTCTCCAATTCGACAGTCCTCACTTGCCCAGAATGAATCCTCACGACTCACTCACCATTATTTAATCCAAATCAGTTGTTTAAAGCACCCCAAATCATTCTTCCATCCTCTGTGTAAAGGTTCCCGCACTGGCCCGAAACCATTAAACAAAACCAGTCCATGTTGTGCAATCAATTGCCAGCTCCCCACATGTGCGATCACACTTCAAAGCTGCTCCAAAACAGTCCACTAATTGATAAACAATCCCTGGAACCGATCGCACAAAACATCCATCCACGGCTGCTCGATCAAACAGTGCCCATGAGAAATTACCATTCTGCCCCTGTGCAGAAAATTACCAAAATGCCCCTCACGCATCCTGACCCGTAACTCGGTCATACGGACTCTGATTGATGCGTGCCGCCTGTCATTGGATTCGTATCGACGATACCTACGTAACGGTCCTTGGCCCTCGGCCATCGGACATCCCAGTCAAAAAGTCAACATTTCCCCTTCTTTCGTCCAAATTACGAAAATGCCCCTGGACTTCCGTACATCATAACTTTCACCACGAACGTCGGAATCGAACGTGCCACCTGTCTATGAACTCGTGACGTCCCGAACTACGTCACGGTCATCGGTCAAAGTCCATTTGACCATCCGAATTAAAAGTCAACGTTTTGCCCACGCCCAGGGGCAAAACGGTCATTTTGCACAATTCGTCCGAAACGCTCAACTAATCCCAGATTAGTAAATCACAATTAAATATCATTAAATCTCGATATTCGGGACGGGTCGTTACAACCTTCCCTCCTTAAAGAATTTCGTCCTCGAAATTACCAATAACCTTATTCCACAACCACCTTGTGGAAAACAATGCGACCACACATCTGTGTACACTTGTACACCCACATACTGGGACAACACCAGCCTCGTTTGTACCCAGACATCCCATCACAGTCATACGTCATAATAGCAACAACACTCGACCACCTCGAGTGGAAATGATCACCTGATTCGCGATAAAATCGCCTAACCATTTAGCTGAGTCCTTCAGCTAGACGGTTCCTTTCCATTTTCAATAAATCCTTACATTTGCTCCCATTGGGAGTCACCAAATCTCATTTGTCAGTCCACGCTGACACCACTAGTCAAACTGTCACCACTAAGCTTTACCACCCTAGTAAAGCCCCAACCATCTGTTCGTCCGTGACAACACCACGTACTACATCACCCTCGATGTAGCGTAAGATCAACCACGTGATCTCAATTCGCAGGGCAAGCCCAATCCTGCGACACAAAATAATCTCAATGTCCATAATCGCCGACTCCCTCAGCGAACCAAAACGCTGGGAAATCACAGTGTGATAAAATCACACAAGGCTACTCGTGGTTACTCAGACCACCAATTCACTCATCCTGAGTGTACGTATACCGTCAACTTACACAATCAAGTGGTGTAACTGGAACACGTTGAATACCAGCCCAGCAGTGAACACACATCTCAATACTAGGGTTCTACAAGCCAACCATGGTTAAGAGCACCTGCTCATACAATCACTGAACCCTGACAAAATCACTCTGCCCGGCGCACAGTATCCAATGTCCAGTCCACAATACAGCCAAACAAATGATATCAGAACCAATCCGATTACCAACACATTAGTTACACACCACTGGTACATCCCGTGTACCGCCATTAGGCACCACTCAGCCTAACCAGTATCAATCATCGTACAACGTACCCTGTACGTACCTCAATCCATCAATCTGACTATAGCCACCCAGGTCATAGCCAAACACGTTCTAGTAATGGAGTACATTTGCCCAGCCAACATGAGACAAACGAACTCCACCCATCATTTAGTTCCAATTCCGAATCCGAATCCGCAATTTCGTAAGAAATTTCGAATCCAAACCCAAACATCACATTTTAATCCATTTCCAAATCCGAATCCGAAATCATTATTCCGTAAGCTAGCATTGGAATAACCATTCCGTACCCGAATCCAGTAATCCATTTTCGAGCTTCGCAATCGAATCCTGAATCGTCACCCAGAAATTCGATTCCAAAACCCAAAATCTCGTTTACGTCCACCAAGACGTAACAAAACCGAACCTATCGGTTGCCTCTCCAAAACACTCGATTGACTTCGTAGGGAAGCCAATCCCAATATCCACACGTTAAAGGTTGACAATATCCGACCACATCGGAAACCTACCCAACCGAGTAACAAGCCATATGGACTTCACTCCGAAAAGAAGTTCAGTCCCGTCATCTACGACTCACATACCAAGGTAAGAGTGATAAACTCTCCACCCATCTGGATCATCGAGATCACAATCCATATCCATCGCTACGTCGCCCGACAAGTAACATTACGATCCTAGATCGTCACATCAACCAAAGTCGACAACATCGCAAATCAGATCCACCTAGGATCCACACATGCTCACATAGCTAACAGTCCATCCGAAAGCTGATTGTAGGGTCTTACACCCTCAATTGAATCCTTCGCCAAATTTCCCTTGGTGGAAAGATGACCTCGCATTTCACCACCAAATCCAAAATCATACACAACTGCTTGTGTCCAATGACCCATGGCCAAACCTGGGTCCACCTACCAATACACGCTCAACGTACTGGTAGCAACAATCATCATCTGCCACGACAGGAAATATGAAGTCAACCCTAATGACTTCGGAATACCAATCACCGATGCGGAAACGAGCACTCCTCTCGTCTCCCAATCACAACTCTCCCCGGATCGAGAGTTCCAACCATGTTGGAAACAGACATGCTCCCAATGAGATGTCAAGTCCAACCACTGGACTGCCCACGTCCATACCTCACTTGGACCACCACGTGTCCAAAATCAATTCATTACTCGGACCTCACGTCCGTCAATAATCATGTATGCACACACCCCGATTCCGAACGGAATATCCACAATTTTGCCTGAATGTGCATACCATACTGCCTTCGTCTCACATCTCAACCTAAACAGGTTCAATCCTCAGGTTCCAAGTGATTCACAATCACCAAATCCCACATCAATACCACGAATGGTTTCCTCGACTTTTCCAATTTCAATAATTTCCTTGTACTCTCAGGGGATATAAGCAGTACACAAACTTACCAATCTCGGAGTTGATCACAACTCCCCAAATCCATCAATTCTCATGACGTAGGGAACAGCATCCCGAGATTCCCCAAATTTTCAATCATACCTTTTGATCCATTCATCACTTGTCATCATAAATCTGTCGGAACTCATCCCAACACGACACAACCTCCACTGGAACCCATCCAGACCAAGACTCAACCACCACTGAGTCGCAGATACCAATCATCTGTCCATCATGACAGAGTCACACCCCAACTGGTGGCTCATCGTCATCACAATCACTGTCACCTGCACCAGCGCTAGTACCAGCACCAACATACCATCATCAACACTAGTATCAGCACACAGGCATCCATACTAGTATTGGCATAAAGGTATCACCATACCAACATCCATACATAGCACACGAACATCCACACTAACACACGAACACCCATTGTGTGCTAAGTTGTTACCCTGGATCTCCGTTCATTACGAACGACGATCCCGTAACAGCACTCGTACCCCAGGACTATGGGTACCTCCAATTTTCGCCATCGGCACATCAGGATAATGGACGTTCCCTGAACATCCCCTGATCCCCAAGTGTGAAAGCCACACTAAATACCCTCGATAGCCAATTATCTCGACACAACTGTCGACCAACAGTCATCGTTGTCAAGATCCGTATCCACACATCATACTAACATTCGATCCAAAACAGGATTCCATATTTCCTCATAACCGTATCCGTAGATCGAAACCCATAAGACTCACTAGAGTCATCCACATGGTCATCCATGACCTCAGCCGCTCGTCGCAGCACAAGTTCTCACTTAAGGTTCACCTTTCGGTCCATCAATTACAAGTTAGGGTTCCAAAATCACACCCTAGGGTTCCACCGAACCCAACTGCCTTCTGCAGTAAAATCCACAACCTGACCGACCCCGCGGTCCTGACATCGTATAGACGTCCAATCCAATCCAATCATCAACTCAACGTGGGTTCCATCGTGGGTTCCACCACGAAGGTCATCGGCTAACTCCGATACACCAACACCCCGTACACTAGCCAACACTACTAGGGTCCAAAACTTAGACCAATACTCAACTGAGTTTCACATTTCCATATCATTATTCCAATTGGGTTCCCTGAACCCAGCTGTGCCGAGTGGCACAACAATCCATCATCACATGACCGAACCGACGGTCCCACATTACCAGTTAATCGTATACAACCCCACCTGGGTTGAATCGCAACAATGCACGGCGTATCAGGCCAAACACACCCAATTCACCATACAAACCCAAAACTATCTATCAGGTTGACAACGGAACTGCAGCCCCAAGAGACATCACACCCTCGTCCTTCGCGCACAAAGAGCAAAACCTGCTCTGATACCACTTGACACGACCCATCCCAATCCCCCCGGGATTACCATGGAATGTGACGTGCTCCCGTCTGACAAGAGGCGCCAGACAAGGGATAACCGATTGCCATTGCCCAAACGGGCTTCCAGAGTGCGTAAGGATCGATGGAGGAGGTGTGCGATGCTCAAGTCTCTGCTGCAGTCGTATCCGGAATCAACCTGAAGGGCATTGAAAACAAAGCTGTGAGTGGACGAAAATAAACAAGTCTGTTGAAAACATTTATAAGACATTTATGCCCCTCAATAAAATCATATGCACGCACCAAAAACCAATAATCCCAAATATATTTAGAAATAACCATTAGGGCCTTAGCCCGGAAACCAAGCATAGTTTCAAATTCCAAAAGTCAATCCAAGAGTTATTTCATAAATCCAGTAATATAAACCATAAGGCATATAATAATCACCATAACCATAATTTTAGTTGCTGCACTATACACTCCAATCCGACATCCCTGATGTCTGACGTCCCTGACGTCAATAAGGTCACAATCACAAGGCTACGCGTGCCACTCGGGTCTCAATTTCCGAGTTCAATCCCCGAACCCCGTTCGGGTACAGCATCCCCGATGCTTAGCGTCATAGACGCTGGACGTACTAGACGTCCGTGACCTCTCCGGGGTACCTCGCCGGAGGAGACAATATAATATGGAAGGATCTATACAGTGCAGTACCAAATACATTTTATTGATATCCACATGCAAAACATATAGGTATACATAGATAAAATCCGAACCAATCGTTACGTTTCATCAAACGGGTCTCATGCCCAAATACCGTGAAACGTGCCATAACCGAAATATCATCAAAACCATTTATAGATTCCAGCATGTGAACATATATAAAATGTAAACCAGGAAACATTTATTCAATTCCATTTTAGGGTCCCCGACCCGCAATCACATGTAGAAATCAACTGGGCCCCTGGCCCGATTCCACAAGTTAACTGGGCCCCTGGCCCGATCCACATGTTAACTGGGCCCCTGGCCCGATTTCATAGTTCAACTGGGCCCCTGGCCCGATTTTACATTATTCAAGTTCGTAACCGTTTCATGAAATCATATCCAACCACATTTATGGAAATCGGTGAAAATCCAGAAAATCTCGGTTTACGTGCAAATACGTAATTCACCTCGAAATGCGTGAAATCATTTTAAATTCACCGATATCCAGAGTAAATCATTTAATCATAATTATAACAATCATAAAACAGTTATGCATGCATCGAATTTATGAAACCAATGTCCACTCACAGACCGTTTAACCGAGCGCCTCGATACGCGTGCCATAGGCCTTCCCGGGCCACCTCATTATCACCGGGACTCCCAATCCTGTTCAAATCAATCTAGAGGATCACTAACCTCATCATTAACATCCTATTCAAGTCCCGTAATTTTTTCGAATTTTTAAGTATTTTTAAATTGGATTTAAAACCTTCGGACATCCCGAACAATATCGAGACGGTGTCCGATCGACACGAAACCAATCCCAAAATGTTCGTTACAATGTATAGGATAAAAGTCATGTTGGCTTCACCTCGAGATTCGTGCCCACGCGCCGTCACGCGCCGCCGTGAGTGGCTGCGCGTGAAAGCCACGCGCCTGCTACAGTGACTGCTACAGTGTTCCTTCTTCACCCGAATGACTGGTAAACGGGTCTGATTACCCGCGATCTGACCCGGCCAGAAACCTGTCAATTCCCACTTAATTTCATTAATTCAAACAGCTAAAAGGATCGTCCTGTGTCTAATTGTGGTTCTGTAAACTTAATTACACCCATAAATCCTTAATCCAACAATTCTCTCGAATTCAAACTCACGGTCATAACATTCGAAACTCACACAAATCATCCTGGTTTTCAAATTAAAAGATACAGAAGCTTCGTATGACCTAACCAATCATTAATCCGTAACTAATTTCAGGAATTCTTACCCGTAGATGGTCGCCCTCAAGCTCCAAATTCCCCAGAAACTGGAACCTGCGTTCATGGCCAAACCGTGATCGATACCCTTGCCAATCGATACGGTTGAGTTCGTAATGAACCCAGAAGAGTATTACAGCCCTTGGTTTCATCCAAAACACCACACATTTTAAATTCTGATTTTCCCTCAATTTTTCCAGATTTCTCCAATCTCTGTTTCTCTCCAATTCGACAGTCCTCACTTGCCCAGAATGAATCCTCACGACTCACTCACCATTATTTAATCCAAATCAGTTGTTTAAAGCACCCCAAATCATTCTTCCATCCTCTGTGTAAAGGTTCCCGCACTGGCCCGAAACCATTAAACAAAACCAGTCCATGTTGTGCAATCAATTGCCAGCTCCCCACATGTGCGATCACACTTCAAAGCTGCTCCAAAACAGTCCACTAATTGATAAACAATCCCTGGAACCGATCGCACAAAACATCCATCCACGGCTGCTCGATCAAACAGTGCCCATGAGAAATTACCATTCTGCCCCTGTGCAGAAAATTACCAAAATGCCCCTCACGCATCCTGACCCGTAACTCGGTCATACGGACTCTGATTGATGCGTGCCGCCTGTCATTGGATTCGTATCGACGATACCTACGTAACGGTCCTTGGCCCTCGGCCATCGGACATCCCAGTCAAAAAGTCAACATTTCCCCTTCTTTCGTCCAAATTACGAAAATGCCCCTGGACTTCCGTACATCATAACTTTCACCACGAACGTCGGAATCGAACGTGCCACCTGTCTATGAACTCGTGACGTCCCGAACTACGTCACGGTCATCGGTCAAAGTCCATTTGACCATCCGAATTAAAAGTCAACGTTTTGCCCACGCCCAGGGGCAAAACGGTCATTTTGCACAATTCGTCCGAAACGCTCAACTAATCCCAGATTAGTAAATCACAATTAAATATCATTAAATCTCGATATTCGGGACGGGTCGTTACAAGGCGTCACAATTGACCTTTATGATCGAGGTCGATGGAGGGCACCAAGAATCAGTGACAACTTGAGAATTATGAGTAGGCCCCGAAGGGCAACAAAGAGGAACAAGGGAACTCCAGAATTAAGAAACATACTTGGATATGGCTTGAATGATGAGAGAATAATTGAATGGGCGACCCTCGAATAGAAGTTTGTAACGGTATTTCTAGATTTCCCAGCAAGTAAAGGCAACAATAGACGTTGTCCAACCATAATTACCACCCATACCCATGATAGGAGACATGATGGTTCTGAGCCAAGCCGCAAAGGAGGTCACTTGGGAAATTTCAATCCTCTAATTAAGGAGACCCCCAAACCAAATGCAAGTCACATTGGGACAGGGAAGCAGAAGATGCTCAATGGTTTCAGGATAATCCTCACAGATAGGACACACCTGATAGTGGCCCAAGTGACGACGAAAGAGGTTTGCCTAGGTGGGAAGGCAACCACGAAGAGTCTTCCATATGAAAGTAATGACTCGCAGATGTGCTTTCAACTTCCAAATAATCATCCACAATTTCATTGAGAACATGGAAGAACTAGAGTCCCTGGATAAAGTAAGAGAACTTGGAGGTGGTGAATTGGCTCGAAGCTAAAAGTAACCAGATTTCATGCTATACTCACCAAGATTGCAGTGAGGCCAGATGGGCCGCTCCCTACCCTCTGAGTTCCCAATGGGGATAGATCAAATGGTTTCACAGTCTACAACGGAAATCAGAGGATCAATGGCTGCAAGGTTCCAAGAGCGGGAGGTCGAGTTAATCAAAGAGGAGATAGGCTGGGATAAGCTTCTAGTCCCAACAAGAGCGTGTGTAAGTAAGTCATCTGTATTTCTTGGAAACCACCTATCAGTCCACATTTTTGTGTCAACCTCGTTCATACCTTGCCAACGGGCGCCCTCAAGGATAATAGGCCATCCTTCCAAAATGCTAGTCCATGCCTGAGAGGCACGACTTCCCTTTCCAGCCTCCCAGAAATTTCCATTGGGAAAATTCCTGCTCTTAAGCATTTGAGCTGAAAAAGAGTTCAGATCACGAATAAGTCTCCAACATTGTTTTTCCAGAAGAGCAAGGTTGAAATCCTTGATATTTATGAAGCCTATACCTTCATCCTCCTTCGGAAGGTCCAACTCAGCCCAACTAATCCAATGAATCTTATTACCCTCTTCGACTAACCCCACCAGAAGTTGGCTAAATCATAATCGATGGCATGGCATACATTCTTAGGAAACTAGAAAATTTCCATGGGATATGTAGGGATAGCCTGGGCTATAGCCTTAATAAGAACCTCCTTGCTAGCCTGAGAGAGAAACTTCTTCTTCCAACCATGAATTTTCTGTCCAATCCTCTCCCGAACAAACATCAAGGCCTCATTTTTCGATCTGCCCCACAGGGTTGGTAGCCCAAGGTACATGCTGGGGTCCTCAATAATTTCCATTGACAAGATCATGTTCATCTTAGAGCGTAAGTAAAGGGGAGTGTTAGGGCTAAAGAACATGTTGGACTTGTTATAGATAACAAGCTAGCCAAAGGCAAGAAAATAGACCTGCAAAAGTTTGTCAACAACCAAGAAATTGTTTTGAGTAGTTTTCATGAAGAGTAAGGTGTCCTAAGCAAATACGAGGTATGAAAGAGTAAACCTCTCCAGACTGAATTTAATGCCCTTCGGTATACCAGCAAACATAGCATGGTTGAACATCTGAGATAAAACATCACAGACAATTATGAAAAGATAAGAGGATAGAGGATCTCCCTGTCTGATTCCACGGGTAGGGGAAAACTTCCTACCAGGCTGGCCATTGACCAGAACCGAGAAACTAATAGAGGAAACACACCGCATAACCAAATTCACCCAAAGTTAATCCCATTTTAAGCATGATTACACGGAGAAATTCCCATTCGATGTGATCATAGGCCTTGTTCATGTCCAACTTTATTCCCATCTCATAAATTTTTGTTGATTTTTGGAGCTTGAGGGCATGGAAAGCTTCGTGAGCAACCACAATATTATCCTGAATCTGCCGTCTCGAAATGAAAACACTTTGTTGAGGAGAGATAATGTTGGGGAGGATAAATTTCAAGCAGTTGGCCATCACCTGAGCAATAATTTTTTACGAGTAGTTACGAAGGTAATAGGACGAAATTGGGTGACAGCCTCCGGGTTCAGGACTTTTGGAATGAGAGCAATGTGAGACGAGTTAAGGATTCCAAAGAGAACTCATCTGCAAAAACCTTGTTGATAATAACCAGAAAATCATCATGAATAGAACTCCAGTAAGTTCGATATAAAATACCAGAAAAATCGTCGAGACCAGGAGCTTTGAGGGCCCCTATCTGAAACGTGGCATCATGAATTTCCTCCATGGAGGCAGCCCAATTAAGATCAAGGTTGTCATGATACCCAATAGACGGGTTGATGAAATTGATAATATCTCCCCAGTCATGTTCTCCACTGAATGTAAAAATATCCTTAAAATATTTATCCACTGCACACCGGACTGAGGCATCAGTGGTGGCCCATGAGGTCCCATCAGTCCAGATACGATTAAGTAGGTTCTGTCAACGCCGCTGAATGGTAGAGAGATGGAAGAAGTTCGAATTACGGTCCCTCGAGTTTAGCCACTTGATGGGAGAACGTTGCTACCAAAATTTCTCCCCTAAAGCGCAGACTCGGGTGATATCCCCCACCAGGGTATTAATAGCATTAGAATTATCCGCCCAATTACATTGAAGTTGATCCAGTCGGTTGATTATCGAATCCAGCTTCTTCCTATTATCTAGATATTTTTCTTGTTGCTCCAATCAGTTAACTTCCTGCGACAGGTTGCAAGTTTACGGTCCCAAGAGCAACCAAAAGAGGAAGCCGGGTTTTTCCAACAAGGATCAATGATATCCCTACATTCTGGATCATCAGTCCAAAAGTACTAAAATAAAAAAGACACTATCTTTTCCGACAAATAGGATTTTGGTCAACAAGAGTAGGGCAGTGATCAGAACAAAACATAGGGAGGCAATCGAGCAAGGTCACGTAAGTTGCCAATGTTCATTAACAAGCCCACAATCCATTTTTTCCTAAACCAAAAGCCCCTCACCACATACTTCTTTCCAAGTGAAAGCCTGCCCCTGGAAGCCTAAGTATGTGAGGTGATGCAAGTTCATAAAATCCAGCAAATATCTTTTTCTGTTAATGGAGTCCGAACGACCTCCACATTTCTCATGAGCCCAAAATATTCATTAAAGTTGACACGACCCATCTCAATTCCCCTGCATTATCATGGGATGCTCCATGCTTCCATCTGATATCACGTGCCAGACCGGGGATAAACTGTAACCCGCTCGGGGTTATTAGAGTGTGCAATAACTTGTGGAGTCCACAAAGGCATGTGATGTAACGACCTGTCCCGAAAATCGGGATTATATTAGTGGTTAATGATGGATTAGTGAAGTTAATCGGTGATTAATTGGGTGATTTTGAATGGACGGTGCGAAATGATGGTTTTGCCCTTGGAATTGGGCGAACAGTAGACTTTTAGTTCGGGCTGTCAAACGAACTTTGGGCAGTGACTGTGACGTAGTTCGGGACGAAACGAGTTCATAAACAAGTGACACGTCTGATTCCTAAGTTCGAGGACGAAGATATGATGTTCAAAAGTTTGAGGGTAATTTGGTTGAAAAGGGGCAAACGGTTGACTTTTCATACGACATGGATTTTTCACGCATTTCGAGGACCGATAGGTAGGTCTCGATCCCTTGAGTACAATGACAGGCGGCATGCTATCATTGGACATCAGAGGGTTCAGTTATTGGTCTAACGTGCGAGGGGCAAAATGGTAATTTGTGCACCAAGGACATTTTGGTCATTTGATGGCCTAGGGATCTGTGCCCAGTGAAATTCGGACACTTGGTTGTTTTGGATCTTGTGACCACCAGATTTTTGACACCTATCCTTCTCTGGATGGTTGTAGAACCTTTCTGAGCCGCCTACAAGTGTTTAAACGTGTTTGTGCACGGTTTGGGCAAAAACAGAGTGAAACAGAGGTTGAGAGTGAGACCGTGAATGACAGGACCCATCCCCGAAGGACATAGATAACCATGCCCGATCCTGCTCCCGTCTGACAAGTCAACTGAAGTTCCAAAATTACCCTCAGCACTTGCCAAACAAGGGATAACCACACCTGTGCCTACTCATGCCTCCACCTCTTGAATAGCCTCGATCATCGCGCCACGACCTGAAGGGTCAATAAAAACACAAAAGGTGTGGGTGGACAAAACAAAGTTTTAGAAATACATTTATCAAAATACATTCCTACCCTCCAGTTTCACAAACATGCATGCATATCATAAATCATGAGTAAAATATATATGGGCACAAATGTTTATAAATCACAAATCTCAATAAAACCACATGGCTCATTTCCATATCCAATCTCATATAGTCACGTTCTCCCTGCAACGCGTGCAAATCAATAGACTCAAGGACCGCTCAAAGTCCGAGCATCCGTCGCTGTGAACACATCACCAGCCGACAATCCAGATCGTCGTGAACACATCACTGACGGATCTCCCTATAATCCAGCACATCTGATCTGAGTCGAGCCTCCCTCGGCTGCACGACAACAGACCGTGCTACGTGACCTCTTCGGGGTAAACACATCCTATCCCGGAGGCGAGCGTTATCTCTAGGGTTCATTCCGGAGAAACACATTCCCAACCGGAAGCCCTAATATCCAGGATGCACTCCGGGGGAAACATATTCCACCCCAAAAGCCCTATATATCCGCAACATATCATCACCATGAAAACCAGTGAAAAATAGTTGCATTTGAAATCAAAACCATTTTTCAATACAGGGTCTCGGCTCAAAACATAGTTTCCTCAAAATCCACAAAACTAGAGTCCCGGTTATTTCATAAATCCGAAAACCATCAATATCATCATGTAATCACATGGAAATACCAATCCAATCAAAATCACATTTCCATTTAGGTCTCAAGCCCAAAATATCAATTTCACGCAAATTCGTGCAATCGCAACCTCAATTGCCATTTTCACATAAATCCATAAAATATATGCACAAAGCATTACAAATCCATCAAATCATTTCCTGACTCATAATCCGAGTCAAAACCAATCTCAAATCCCGGGCCTTCGCCCAAAACAGCAGTTTCACAGTTTTCTCGAAAATCGTGCCCAAAATCAATATAAAACAATATAATATTCCCAAAATCCAGAAATCATCATACCGAAACATTAATCATGCTTAATCATTTCAAATCATATAATAAAGAATTTAAAACATATATGCATGCATTCTGGGTAAAAAACAAAAGTCCACTCATACACCGTCCATATCGCTCGCTTTCCGAGCTCCACATTTTCCCGTAAATTTCGGAAGTCACCATTCCTACCCAAAATCATTATCGAGGGTCACTAATGACTTTAATATACCTCATATAATTTTCCCCAATTTTTCCTGGAATTAAATACGTATTTTAAATGTATATTAAAACTTCGGATACTCAGAACACAATCGAAACGATAATCGATTTCCTCGAAACTAGTGCCAAAATGTTCATTACATTAAATAGGACAAAAGTCATGTTGAACTCACCTCGGGATTCGAGTCCATGCGCCCTCACGCGCCTGCTACAGTAACAGTTACAGTGTTCGTCCCACCAGTTTGTCTGTAAAACGGGTCCAGTTGGCCCGCGACTTGACCCGGCTGAATTCCTGCCAATTATTCATTGATTCCTTCAATTGAGTGGTCGAATAGCATCGTTAGGAGTCTAATTAGGGTTCTGTAACCTCAATTACACAAGAGCTTACCTCAATCCGTCAATTCGAACTCGATTGTTCGAATAACATAATCGTACTGTTCATCCTTCAATTCATTTGAATTCCACCAGTTTCTCCAAATTGATGCATTCCGAAGCTTCGCAGGGTTCATCCAAACACGCTTCCAGTTTCAATTAGAACTTTAATTCCCTCCAACCATTTGAACTCAATTTGAGTTTCCATAAACAATTACAGAGTTCGTCTGGGCTTGTTTCTTCACCATTCTCCTTCATTTTGATTCCATTCGACTCGTTTAGGTCTCCCTAAACTCATCCTAACTTCTGTTTTCATCAATTTATCACACAAATCCGAATTCAAATCCAAGCTTTCATTCAAGGACGTCGGGTGGGGGTTTCGGGTTTCCTGTACAGTTCCAGGTAAACACTTCCTCTAATTCCTTGTTTTTCCCTCACTGAATTTCATTTAGTTTCTTAAAATCCCAACCTAAGGGTTCGATTATCACCTGAGATCAATTATGGTTTTTTCATGCTCTGTTTTTGTTGAGGGAAGCACACACCCCCGATTTTTGTTCAATTTAAACACCTAAGATCAATTATCAGATAATGTCCAGGCCACTAATCTCTCTCACCAAGTGACAGATGTCACTTAAAGACCTCACTGAGTCACTTAATCACGGTTGAATCAGCCAATTGTTTATCCAATTAACCTTGCTGCCTTAAATTACCATTTTGCCCTTACCAACAAAATGACCAAAATGCCCTTCATGTATCTAGACCCGTAACTTTGTTATCTGAACTCCGATTGACTCATGCCGCCTGTTTACGGATTCAGCGTCTTGAGACCTACCCAACGATACTTACGGAAAGTCCAAACACGATTCCGATCAAAAAGTCAACAAATGGCACCTTTTTAACCAATTTACCAAATTACCCTTAAACTTTCGAACATTGTAACTTTCTCCGCGAATGTCGGAATCGGACGTGCCACCTGTCTATGAACTCGTGACGTCCCGAACTACATCACAGTCATTGGTCAAAGTCTGTTTGACCGTTCGAACCAAAAGTTAACCGTTCGCCCACTTCTAGGGGCAAAATCGTCATTTTCCTTCAAATTTTTCAAATTTTCCTTTTTTGAATTTCCGGGTCGTTACAGTGAACCAAGCCTTTATCCCTGACCCGTGAGGTGTAAAGGAAGGTGGAAGGTACGTCGGGATAATGGTGGTGGTGGCACGGTGGTGCATGACGGCGAAGGTAAGGCCCAAAAACTGTGGATTGCCTTGTTTAAATTCAAAAATGGACATTGGAATTCTAGAGACTATTGATCGACTTGATGGCTAGGAGGAGGTCCAGGAGGTTGATAGGAATGGTTGGAGCCTGATTTCGAGGCTTGCAGTGGACGGCGGCCGTGGAAATAAAAAAAAGGTATGTTTCCTTCAAAAATGGTAACCCGAGTTTTAGACATTGTTAATCGCTAGTGATGATTGAGAATTGTTTCTGGAAGTTCTAGAGTTTGTTTGAGATCAAAAGGAGGGGAGGAGGTGGCCGGAATAACGGCAACTGGACGACGATCAGTGCACGGCTTCTCCTTCGTTTTGGAGGTGAGTTCTAAGTGTCAATTCTTGTTTTTAAGGTCTAAAAACGATTTTAGACGATGAGGCAAACCTATAGGACTAATTAGAAGCAAAAACGGATCAAAATGGACGGAAAGAACAGGAGAACCGCCCTCGCCGGTTCGAACCGGTCTAGCGAAAGGTTGAAGATGAACAGTAAACTGGCGCGTGAGGCCCACACGCAGCCCCAAATTTGGGAAAATTACGGGGCTTTAGTAGAAGCTTAATGAAGTAGTTAGTGACCTTATTATGGGATTTGGACAGGTTCGAGAAGTCCAGTGATAGTGGATTAGCCGAGAAATCATAAGTGCACGCGTATCGAAGCGACGTCGCTAATGGTCTGTGAGTGGACTTTACTTTTTAACTTATGATGCATGCATAAATGTTTTATATGTTTTCTACGTGTGATTTCTATGTTGTGATATGATATTGATGAGTTACGATTTTGCACGTATTTCGAGATATTTACGTAATTGCACGTTTTACGAGATTATGGTTTTATGCTATGATTTGATAATGGCTCTGAGACTATGATTTGGGATTTGAAATATGATTTGATTTTAATGATTTATAATGGATTTTGGAAAAGTGATTTCGGGCTTAAGGCCCTGTTCATAAAAGTGATTTCGATAAATATGATTTCGGATTTTGGAATCGAATTTTGGAAATACGATTCGGGATTCGGTTTTGGAGCTTGAAAAATGTATTTCTGGATTTGGGTTCGGAATGATGATTCCGGATGCCGACTACAGAATGATGATTTCAGATTCGGATTCGAAAATCACCATTTCGAATTCCAAGCCGAATCCAAAATCATCATCCCAAATTCAAATCCAGAATCATATCCATTATCCATTTCCAAATCCTAATCTGAAACCATTATTCTCTAAGCTAGCATCCAGAATAACCATTCCGAACCCAAATCCGGAAATCCACTTTCAAGTACCAAAACTGAATCCCGAATCGTCATCCTTAAATCCGATTCCAAAACCCAAAATCACGTTCATCAAAAACACTTTTATGAACTGGGCTTCAAGCCCGAAATCACTTTTCCAAAATCCATTTTAAATCATTGAAATCAAATCATATTTCAAATTCCAAATCATCGGATCAAAACCATCATCAAATCATAGCAGAAAATCATAGCTCGTAAAGCGTGCAATTCTGTAAAGATCTCGAAATACGTGTAAAACCGTAAATCCTCAAGATCATAATCATAAACATAGAAATCACGTATAGAAAACATATAAAACATTTATGCATGCATTATAAGTTTGAAAGCAAAGTCCACTCACAGACCATTCACATTGTCACCTCGATACACATGCACTTACGCCATTCTCGGCCAATCCACTATCACCGGCTTTCCCGAACCTGTCCAAATCCCATAATAAGGTCACTAACTACTTCACAATGGTCATACCAAAGCCCCGTAATTTTCCCGAATTTTTAACTATTTTTAATCGAGCCTTAAAACCTTCGGACATCCCGAAACATATCAAGACGATATCCGATCGACTTGAAACCAGTGCAAAAATGTTCGTTACATCGATTACATCATTTCACATGTTGACAACTTCCCCAGAATAGGCTCCACGCGCCTTCACGTGACGCCTAAAGGGGCTGCGCGTGGGAGCCATGCGCCTAGTCATCTTCTTCCTCGGGTAAACCAGGTCCGATTGGTTCACGGTTCAGCCCGAACTAGCGTGGCTGGTTTAATTTTTAATTCCAGTTCAATTTCATTCCTTTTTCTTCTATTAGGTTCGTCCAAACATATATGATCGATCTAGTTCATTAAAACGTGAAGGTAAAGCCAGTTTGTTACCTTTCAAATTTTCATACAATCGAACACGGTTCCATTTTCCAATTTCCACATTCCTGGCCGCCACAAGTCTGGGTCTCAACCTTAAACGGTTTCTGGGACCTTAAGCAACAAGTTTCAATCATCACAATCGATCAGCAAGCAGCAAATCACGATGTGCAATGTTTATGTTCAAGCTTGTCACTTCTCGGGTAACACGGCCACCGTCCACGACGGGCCTCCAAGCCAAGCTCAATGGCTTTCTAACATCCTTAGAAACATTGCCCAATTAATCAATTCAATCCTCAACCCCCAAATCAAACTTCATTATTAACACATTCAAACAGGGGACGCACGGTTTTTACAAGTGTCTTACCTCCTTCCACCACTGTGGCCTCCCTTATCATCAGTTCAACTCTTTCTCTACCTTTCCTTCACTAGCCAGAAGAAATTTTTTTGAGAATCGAAGGAAGCAGTAGGGTGTGTTTCTCACAGCTCGTTTTATGTACTCTGTTTTTTTTTCAAGAAAGTGCAATCGTGCACTTAAATTTGTTTAAGACGGCTGAGGAAAGGTTCCACTGCCTTCCAGAGAGGGCCAAGTGTCCAGTTCTCTGTGGGCAACACTTCTAAGATCGGCCATGTGTCCAAATTCAACTGGGCACAAATCCCAATGCCTCAAAAAGACCAAAATGCCCCTGCATTCTTAAATGACCATTTTTCTCTTCATATTCCTAGACCCGTAAATTCGGCGTCCGAACTCCAATTGTCTCATGCCGTCTGTCGTTGTATTCAGGAGATTGAGATCTACCTAACAGTCCTTGAAATGCGTGATAATTCCATGTCGTATGAAAAGTCAAAAATTTGCCCCTTTTCGCCCAAATTACCAAAATACCCTCGAACTTTCGAACATCATACTTTTTTCCCTGAATGTCAGAATCGGACATGCCACCTGTCAATGAACTCGTGTCGTCCCGAACTACATCACAGTCATCGATCAAAGTCCATTTGACCGCCCGAAAGAATTAACCGTTAGGCCGAGTATTCTATGTGCATGTGATTTATCATATCGTATTTGAGATGCACATAGAATATCGCATTTTCTACGAAAATTCCAAAAAAATCATATTTAAATCATATGCAATCTATGCATCTCAAATCTTGTTCATAAAACATATAAAACAGTTATGCATGCATCATTTCATAAAACAAAGTCCACTCAAATCATGCGCCGTAAGCCACTCCGAGACTAATCCGCAATCTCCGGAATGTCCGGACCTGTCCAAATCATATCCAAGGGCCACTAATAATCTGTACAAGTCTATACCATAAACCCTCAAAACTCTGGGAATAGTCAACGTGTCTTGAAAACGCTTCCCGTGGCTAAAAACCTCCAAATTACCTATCAAACGACCTCTGATTGACCTGAAACCACCACCATTGGATTCAGATCGTCGAAATCCTTCGAACAACATAGGGTTGACCTCAAAATTCATGCCCATGCGCCTTCACGCACCAGTCAACCCTAACGTCAGTGGTCAACGGTCAAAATCAACATTGGCATTAGCAAAGTTAATGATGACATCATCAAAGACAACGCTAACATCATTGATGACGTCATCGTGCTCGCCGGAGACGACGCCCTGCGTCGTTGTCTGGTTCTGCCGCAGGTGGCCGGAATTGTCAAGACTCGTCTCAAATCCCTCGGGATTAGCGTGAGACGTGCCTGCTCCCGTCTGACATGAATCAGGGATATTTCCGTCATTTTCCCAACCGGGGCTATCAGAGGGCGCCAGGATCTGGAAAAGGAATGTGATGTCTCGTCTTTGCTACAGCCCGCCTCCTCGATCAACCTGAAGGGCATTCAAAATACAAAAGCTGTGGGTGAACAAAAAAAATATTTTATAAAAACATTTCATAAAAGACCTTTATGCCCTTCATTAAAAACATATGCATGCATTTGAAAACCATTTCTAGGGTTCATGCCCTGTCCCCATAAACCGTCATGAACCATCAAACCATTTGGACTTTGGCTCGAAATCCGTAAATCAATACATGGGACCTCAGCCCAAACAAAAACACGGGGGGACTCGTCCCAAATCCAGCTCATATGGGTCTCAGCCCAAAACCAATACGCGTGGGTCTCAGCCCAACGTCGTCTTAGTGAAAACTCGTACACATATACATATATACATATATAACCCATCCTAGGCACTTCCTGGGAAGATGCTAACTCGGGGCACACATCCCCTAGGGAACACATCCCCGATATATGTCACGATGTCTCTATATATATAAGTATGCATGTCAGGACCCGTCCTAAATCTCCCGGGATTAACGTGGGACGAGCTTGATCCTGTCTGACACAAAGTGTCAGACCAGGGAAATTTCCGTCTCTAGCCCTCACTGGGCTTCTAGAGTACGCCGGGATCGTAGGAGGAGGAGTGTGATGTCTCGTCTCTGCTACAGCCCGCATCCGCGATCAACCTAATGGGTATTAAAACATCAAAAGCTGTGAGTGGACAAAATAAACAATTTCATTGAAAACATTTTCATATAAAGACATTTATGCCCTTCACTAAAAAGCATATGCATGCATTCAAAAATCGTTTACCAAAACGTTCATAAAACCATTTGTCAAACATATTCTCAAAACCTTTCAAGGGTTCAAGCCCGGTCCCCATAAACCGTCATGAACCATAAATCCATTTATAACATCATTGGGCCTTGGCCCAAAATCATAAAACAAACCATATAGGAACTCAGCCCAAATCAAACACACGTGGGTCTCAGCCCAAAACCATTCTCAGTGAAATACCAAAACATCGAATACGGGGTCTCCGCCCCAAATCATTTCCAAAATATCAAATACGGGGTCTCCGCCCCAAATCACTTTCTAAAACATAGAACACGGGGTCTCCGCCCCCAAATCACTTTCCGTAAACCACATACGTACTCATATGTATAACTCATTCGCGGCACTTTCGAGAAGATGCCTACTCGGGGCACACAGCCCCTAGGGAACACATCCCCGATATATGTCACAATTAATCTCTATACTAGTGTGCACATCACTCGGGGTCTCACTCCGAATCTTCCCCCAGGAATTCTCCATCTGGGAGGCTCAATCTCTGGATCTAGTCCGAGCTCTATCTTCGGATCTAGTCCGATCATCTCTCCGGAATCTGGTCCGGGACCACATCATAAATCATAACTCCCACTCCTGGAACGGGATCCCTATGGGGATACCCATTCTGGTATGTGGATCGTGACTCTCCAGGTCGACGTCTAGAGGAGACCATATAAATCATATGGAGGGTTTATATACATTTTTAAATACTTTCTTTCTTTCTCAAAACACATTTCAACTGAGTCACATACCCGATTCATCTCAATAGGATTCCTCGAATCTGATTCAAATCCATTTCACAGGCCTCGGCCTAAATCCACAGTTCAATAGGGTCTCATGCCCGAATTCTCATTTCATAAACCGAATTGGGACTCAAGTCCGATTTCACAATCAACTAGGCCTCAAGTCCTATACCACAGCTAACTGGGCCCTAAGCCTGAAACCATAAACCAACGGCGCATCAAGCCCGATTTCACAACCAATAGGGCCTCAAACCGATACTACAGTCAATGGGGCCTCAAGCCCGATATTACAACCAAATGGGCCTCAAGTTCGGATCATAAATCAACGGGACCCTCGGTCGGATCGTATAACTCAAATGGACCCTCGGTCCGATTCCTCGTCAATTCAAATGGACTCCAAGTCCTAGAGTTCGTAAATCAAATGGGTCTCGTGCCCAATTTCATATTTCCAAATCTAAAACCAATTCATTAAATCATCATTGAAAACCTACCACGTAGAAGCATCGTATAAAATCGAAAATATCGAAATACGTGCAAATATGTAAATCCTAGGCTACAACAAACAAATCCACTCATGACATCACAAAACATGTATTATAAAGCATATAAAACATTTATGCATGCTTCAATTTTTAAAGAAAGGCCCACTCACAGACCGTCCGAAGCCGCGCCTCGATATGCGTGACATACGTCCTTCCCGAGACAATCGTTACCTCCGGGATTCCCGAACATGTCCAAATCGTAATAGAAGGTTATTAACTACTTAAATAACCGCTCACTAAAGCTCCGTAATTTTTCGGAATTTCTAACTATTTTTAAACGTGAACCAAAACCTCCGGACAACCCGAACTATATCGAAACAATGTCCGATTGACACGAAACCAGTCCCAAAATGTATGTTACATCGAATAGATGATTTGAAATGTTGGAACCTTCCCCAGATTCCCTACCACGCGCCGTCACGCGCCTTGAGATTGCCCTGCGCGTGGGCCTCACGCGCCGGGCTACAGTTCTTCTTCTTCCTCTCGACGGTCGATCCGGCCAGTTCTCTGGTTCGGCTGGTCCAGTTGGACCGGCGTGACCGGTCTGGCCATTTTCCTCCCTCATTTTTTCGTCCAATCTTTTCCTTTTTGATTCAATTTTCCTCCCTCATTTTTTGTCCGGTCTGACCTAAAGAAAACAACTAAAATCCCATGGTTCGAATTTTTTCCCACGGTCCAAGTTTTCCATTTTCATCCCACGGCTCCTCATCCGTCAAACCACCACCAAAACCTCCCTCATACCTTCCTAGCAACCTATTAAACCCATTCCAAGCAACTAAAATGGTCCATAACGTCACAAATTAAAAATGGAAGGAAATGTGCAAAACCGAGTACCTTGCACGGTTTCATGGCCGCCGTCCACGGCGGCGCTACCTCCTACTAGCCACCATCATCCTCACGGCCCTCCATCGCTCTCTGGTCTCTCAAGCATGATCATCTGGGGTAAGGTTTTGGATTGGGTTTGATGTTGATCGGGTTTTGGGTTTGGTAGATGGGAAAATGGTCGAACAAAGAAAATGAAGGTGAGATGCATGAATATGTTTGAGTGTACAATGGATGAGTGACACTTGTCACTCATCCATTGGTCCAGTGACAAAAATCTGGGCCCCACTTAGGACAAAAGTCAATCTATCTCAAACTTCGGGCAATAGTTCCCTCGAACTTCCGTGAACCGTAACTTCTCCGTCGAATGTCTGAATTCGACGTGCCCCCTGTCTACTGATTCGTATCGTCCTGATCTACGTAACGGTCCTTGGCCCTCAACCATCGGACCTCCCGGGTCAAAAGTCAACTATTTGCCCCTAATAAACCAAATTAAAAAATGCCCCCGAACTTCCGAAAATCATAACTTCTTCCTCGAACGTCGGAATCGAGCGTGCCACCTGTCTATGAACTCGTGACGTTCCGAACTACGTCATAGTCATCGGCCAAAGTTCATTTGATTGCCTAAACGAAAAGTCAACAATTCACCCATTATATGGGCAAAATCGTCATTTCGCCCTCAACGTCCGTTCATCCTTGTCTATCCCCGATTAGTCTCGTTAATCTGTCATTATTTATTAATTAATCCCAATAATTCTGGACGGGTCGTCACAATGCATACTACTCAGGGTCTCACTCCGAGTCTTCTCCCATGAATTCTCCATCTGAGAGGCTCTTTCTTCGGACCTAGTCCGATCATCTCTCTAGAATCTGGTCTGGGACCACATCATAACGCCCACTCCTAGAATGGGATCCCTATGGGGATAGCCACTCTGGTCTGTGGATCGTGACTTTCCAGGTCTACGTCTGGAGGAGACCAATCAATAAGCTCATAAGGAGGGTATATACATACTAGTATAGCAAACCATAAAACGAGACTCATGCCCGACTACACAAAGAAACTAGGCCTCCGGCCCGAACGTATAACTCAACGGGGCCTCTAGCCCTATTTCACAATAACTGGGCAACGAGCCCAAACTAGTAAATCAATGGGGCATTGAGTCCAATATCTCAGGGTCAGTCACGATCCCGATCATAGCGATGTGTGCAACCATCAATCCAGGACCGCTCTCAATCCTGGTATGTCGCCGTGAACACATCACTACCGCGACCATCTCGAGACCATGGTTCACACGTCGCCAATTGATCCTCTAAATCGTCAGCACTCCGAAGTCGAGCCTCTAGTGGCTGCTCGACAACGGGACGTGCATCGTGACCTCTCCGAAGGGAACGCATCCCAATCCGGGGGCGAGCGTCACGTTGTCCGTCGCTGTGCACATAGCACCCATCGCGACCATGACTCAGACCAGTAGGTCATCAATAGGGCCTCATGCCCGAGTCAAAACCAAATCCAAATGGGTCTCATGCCCGATTTTACCTTTTCAAAACCATTTCATTAAAACCGAAAGCATAAGCGCGTATAAGTACATATAAAACCCGAAAACCTCGAAGTACGTGCACATACGTAAACACACACTAAAATGCACTCAAGGCATCCCAATACATATATTAAAAGATATATAAAATATTTATGCATGCATCGATTCATAAAAGAAAGTCCACTCACAGACCGTCCGCGCTGCCGCTCAATACGCGCGTCGTACGGCTTCCCAGGTCAATCGTCGACTCCGGGGTTCCCAAACCTGTGCAAATCACTTTAGAGGGTTAATAAATACTTAATTAACCCCTCAATAAAGCCCCCTAATTTTTCGGGATTTTTAACTATTTTTAAACGCGTCTCGAAACCTTTGGACAACCCGAACTATATCGAGACGATATCCGATCGACTCGAAACCAGTCCCAAAATGTTCATTACATCGAATAGATGATTTCACATGTTGGAACCACCCTCAAATTCCTTACCACGCGCCTGCACGTGCCTCGAGACGGCCTTGCATGTGGGTCTTAAGCGCCATTGTACAGTGGTCATCTTCTTCCTTTAGCCGACCGGCCGGTTTGGTTTTTCCTGCAACTTGGACCGGCGTGACCGGTCTAGCCTCCTACCCGGTTCAATTCTCATCCTTTCTCTTCCTAATCAATCATATTCTTCATGTTTTGATCCTAGGAACCTAAACCTATGAACCAAAACGCCTAAAACCTACAAAATCGAACCGGTCCAATTCTTCCTCACGGCTCAGTTTTTCCAACACCTCCCCAGGGCTTCCTCAGCCTCTAACCTTCCTCAAAATCATCCTATTACATTCCTAATAACCCAATAAATCCATTCAAATCATTAAAAATGGTCCATAACGTGAGGAATGTAAATTAAAAGGAATTGAGGCAAAAACCGATTACCTTGGTTCGAGTTGGCCTCCGCCGTCCACGGCGGCGCTGCCTTGGCCAGCCACCATCATCTTCAAGTCCTCAACTCACTCTCTGGGTCTCTCAAATGATCATAGGGGTTAAGAGTTTGGATTGGATTTGGAATGATTGATCGATTTTGAATGAAGAAAACAAAGAAGATGAACTGATA
Source organism: Prinsepia uniflora (assembly GCA_032719365.1). Classification (NCBI taxonomy): domain Eukaryota; kingdom Viridiplantae; phylum Streptophyta; class Magnoliopsida; order Rosales; family Rosaceae; genus Prinsepia; species Prinsepia uniflora. Next base: position 6,349,976 of record CM064864.1, on the reverse strand, counting down.
TGCATGAGTTGGTTTGGATGGGCAATGGATGGGTGACACTTGTTACTCATCCATTGGTCTGTCCAGAAATATATGGGCCCCACTTGCTGCCAAATAGCTCCCGTCTCGTAAAACGTGCAATAGTACGTTCGAACTTCCATGAACTGTAACTTCTCCATCGAACGTTCGAATTCCACGTGCCGTCTATCTACGGATTTTTATCATCCCGATCTACGTAACGATTATCGACCCTCAGCCATCTGACCTCCCGGGCTAAAAGTCAACCGTTTACCCCTATTCAACCAAATTACCAAAATACCCCCAAACCTCCGATCGTCCTAACTTCTTCCGCGAATGTCAGAATCGAATGTACCACCTGTCTATTAACTCATGACGTTCCGAACTACGTCACAGTCATCGGCTAAAGTCCATTTGACCGTCTGAACGAAAACTCAACGTTTCGCCCATTCTAGGGGAAAAACCGTCATTTTGCCCAGAACTTCCGTTAATCCTCGTCTAATCCCCGATTAGTCTCGCTAAACCGTCATTAATCCTAAATTAATCCCGCTAATTCGGGATGGGTCGTTACAGGAATCCTCCATTTTTGTCCTATTTCTCAAACCTTCGTAACTTTCTCATTTCTCAACCAAATCCTACGCTCTATATATATAGACTATGTAGACTCACAGTCAAATTCAAACCAAAATATTTTAAGGTTCCTTCATTCAAACTAGAGTTGGGCATATAGAACTGAAAATCGAAATCATACCATTTCAGATCATACCAAATTGGAAAAAAATATTAAATAGTAAAATTGAAGTAATGATTGGTATGATACCGACCTTTAAGTTGGTGCAATTTTGATTCCGGGGTTTTGAAAAATCGTCTGTACCTATATCCAACCAATTTTTGTATTTAATATTTTATATAATTAAAAATCTAAGTATATATATATATATATGTGTGTGTACAAAATAAGGAATAGAAATAGGAAGTGAGCTTACCAAGACCAATGCTTTGATGTTGTCTTTAGTAAGGGAAAATTGATGAAGGCCATTGCCTGCATGCTCGTGAAATTTGAAGAGAACATCTATGGTGTCCGCCTTTCCCTCACTACTATCACCACCACTTTTTGGAGTTAGTACATATCTCGATTTTGAGGTTCTCTGATGATGCTTTCCATTATCTGGTCAACTTTTTTTTGTAGCCTTTCCAGTTTGGGTCGCATCCCACTTGTCAAAGGAAGCAATCTAGAAGAAAGGAAAATATCTGCAACATCAAACCCACATGCCACTTTCATAGCCTCCTTCACAATAACATTGAATTTTTCATTGATCGTTGATTTAAGACCAAAAGCTGCTCGAGAAATGAGGCTAGTATATGTAAATGAGAAGGAGAGGAGGTTTGAAAATGATATGTAATTTATGTAGAAGGAGAGAAGAGGGTTGAAAATGATATTTCATAATTTTATAAAATTTTGGCTCAAATCGTACCGAAATTGTACCAAACTTACTTGGTACGGTATGATTTAGTATCAATTTCAAATTATGGAATATCGAATCGTATTGAACTAGTTAAAATTAAATGGTGGATTTTAAAAATTAATAAATCAATATATCTTTTAATGGTTCAATTTGGATTTAACGGGTTTCTAAAATATAAATCCAAAATCAAACCGTTACTAAGAGAGCGGTTTGAATTCTCAAATCGTTTAATTTTTATCATGTCAAAATCAAACTGTTAGATAAATAGAATTTTCGAGTTGTTCGACAAATGGTTTCAATAGATTTAGGCACACTTCTAATTTTATCAATCCACTTAAATGATAATACGTGTTAAATTTAAGTTTTGGCATTATTAATTGAACATTGACTTCAACCGAAAGCTGTAAAGTTGTTGTTTTTTAGCATGCCACCGTACAATATTAATAAAAAATTATTTTTGACACTCTACAAATTACTTGTTGCACTCTAATTTTGTATCTAATGCTTTCTTATCGTTTTATTAATTAGACTTCAAAACTTACCCCTCATCCCTAACTTCCAAAAATTAATAATCCACAATAACTTAATAGTCTAACCAGAAAGTATCACCGAGCGTTATTATTTGGAAGCATTTTTCCTCACCAATTCATTGTAAGGTCAACATGTTTGATATTAGATAACCATGGTTAATATTAGGAAAGAAAACACTATAAAATAGAGAAAAATAAATTTATGTCAAAAAAGTAAAGGAAAACCCTACACTTTGTCTTCCTCTTAGAGCTGCTGCCATGACTTCTTAGAAAAAAAAAAAAAAGTTTCTTTCTTCCCAATATTCCATATGATCTTTGTCAAATAATTTTAAAGTGAGATTGATTTTGGACATAAAACAAGGGAAGGACCCAAGCGCTAGCTTTATCTAATTGATATTAGTGGGTGCTCGTAGACCAATGGAAACTCAGAAATATGAAACTGCATAATGGCATTGAGCACGGGCTAGAACAGGAGCATCCAAGCTACTTTAGAGATATGAAATTAGATTCACGGAGTGGTATTTTATTTCATGAGAATAAATTCCAATTGAACACAAAAAAAAAAATAACATTGTGTTTTTAATTTGTTCAAGGATGAGAAAACTCGGAAATTATTAGCTACACTGCACTTATTTGAAGCTTAGGTCTGTGTAATCTCTAGTTGGGAATTGAGGAATGTAACGACCCGTCCCAAAATTCACTTAGATCATTGCGTGAGTTTCGAACTCACGAATTTGTAGACATGTGGCACGCTAAAATGGAAGACCGTACGAAAAAGTGACAAGTCAAAATGCCGAAAAGTATTATGAAATTTTTGGCAAAATATAGACATTTTAGTAACTTTCAGTGTGATGCTTTTGGTGAGCCAAATAATGGATGTTGGCTGACACGCCCCATCCCCAATCCCCCGGGATTAAGGGCTAAGTCATGCTCCCATCTAACTTACGCGTGACACGAAGACTAAATCGACGTCCAACCTCCAGGTGACACGTAAGTCGGACAAGGGATTTTCAACCGAACCGTTCCAAACCTTCCGGACTTCCTAGAGCGCGCAAACTCTACTGTGGATCGAGTGTGTGATGTCTCCGTCTCTCTCGATCAACAGCCCGTACCACAACAACCTGAAGGGTATCAAAAACATGAAAAGACTGTGAGTGGACAAAAATAAATAATAATTTAGAAAACAGTTCAAAATAAATTACAGTTTTACCCTCCACGAAAAAAACCAATGCATGCATATCAATTCATGTTGTGAAACCATTTCATATCAATTCCATATAAAAAACCATCACTGAAAACCATTATTGAAAACCAGAATCAAATCCGTTATTCAATTCCAGGGCCTCAGTCCAAAATCCATAAATCAATCGCAAATTACGGGAACTCAGTCCCAAAACTCATCAAATCCAAATCCTCCGGGCCACTGCCCAAAACATCTGAAAACCAGTGAAAAACATCAAGTATGCGAGTTTTCTGGATCTCAAGTGCACCCGAGTTTTTAAACTCAAAATCATGCGCAATAATCAGGCCTTCCCGGGATATCAACGAGTTTTTAAACTAAAAACACAATCAACAGGCCTCGGGGGGTATCATAACCGAGTCTTTAAACTCAAAACATATACCGAGTCTTTAAACTCAAAACATATCAATCTAAAGCCATCCCCCCGTCAATCAACCGAGTCTTTAAACTCAAAATCAGATCAAGCAGTTTTTCTTTTTCTTTTTCCAGGTCTTTAAACCCAAAACCATTTTTCAATCAACAGTGAAAATCATGAAAAATCCTTATCCGAATCCGCAACAATGATTCCGTAAGCCGGCATCCGGAACCACTGTCCCGAACCCAAATCCATATTTCCTTTCCAAGTCTCAAAACCAAATCCGAAATCTCATTTTCGAAATCCAGTTTCAAAACCGAAATCTCGTTATCGAAATCACATGAACAGGGCTCCAAGCCCGAAATCACTTTTCCAAAATCCATTTCAAACCCTTGAAATCAAATCATATTTCAAATCCCGAAATCCAATCATCAAAATCATAATCAAATCGCAACATAATCAAAATTTCGTAAAACGTGCAAATACGTTATTTCTCAAAATAGGTGCAAAACCGTAAATCATCAAGATCATAACTCAAATCATAGAATCACGTATAGAAAACATATAAAAACATATATGCATGCATCAAGAGTTAGAAAGCAAAGTCCACTCACAGACCATTTCGCGCGCTGCCTCGATACGCGTGAACTTATGCCGTTCCCGGCCAATCCACTATCACCGGCTTTCCCGAACCTATCCAAATCCCATATAAGGTCACTAACTACTTCATAATGCTCATACTAAAGCCCCGTAATTTTTCCGAATTTTTAACTATTTTTAACTGAGCCCTAAAACTTTCGGACATCCCGAAACATATAGAGACGATGTATGATCGACTCGAAACCAGTGCCAAAATGTTCGTTACATTGAATATTTTAAAAGTCGTGTTGGAAATTTCCCCAAAAGGGGCCCCACGCGCCTTCACGCGCCGCCCAAAAGGGCTGCGCGTGGGAGCCACGCGCCTGCCCTGTTCATCGTCTCCTTTCTCTCGCCGACCCGGTCTAGGGTGGTTCGAACCGGTCCGATTTGACCGAACCGGCGTCCACGGTTCTCCACCATTTTTCCATCATTTCCTAAACCGTTTAATCCTACACATTCGTCCAATCCTTCCATACTTATCTACGACTTCAAAATATAAATTTGAGGTCTATAACATACCTTCAAAAATCAAGGAAAAACCCAGAACTCTTCCTCTTTTGTGTTCTTGTGTTCCCGGCCACTTAAAACCCCCAGTTTAGTCCTTTTTTAACTCCTTTCGACCTCCATAACCTCAATCAAGCAATCACTTTGATCAAAGACGGTCAACACGTCAATTCTATATCCAATTCGACACAGAGAGCTCACGGTTGTCTTACTTCCGTTCACCGTTACGAACACCGTCGCGCACAGCCACGGTGACCACCAGCTTCAGTTCATTACCCTCATCAACTTTGATGAACAAACTATAGGAAAAGAAGCACATCTGCAGCTGTTTGGATCAAGATCACCTCGCGAGTTCAGAGTGCCCTGTCTTCCACGGTGCCGTGGCCACTGTCCATGGCGGCTCGACGTCTTACCACCAACCTACTCCTCTCACCTTCCTTTATCATTCTTCTTCAGACTTGTTAAGCCATTAGGGATGTTTGCAACCATGATTCCTCACAATTTCACATCCCCTGTTTTTTGTTTTGTTTCCAGGACGGGTGCCAACATTTTTAAACATCTGAAGGCGGTGGGAAGGCTTCTCCCACCTTCCAGAGAAGGACAGATGTCCCAAAACCAGTGGACATCAACCCCAGGGCAGCCACATGTCCAAAAGTCTCTGGGCACATATCCCAATGCATGAAAAGGACCAAAATGCCCCTAGCATCTCTTAACAGAACCCCGAGCCATTCGAACTCCGATGACAGTGTGCCGCCTATCGTTGTACTCAGGGGATCGAGACCTACCTAATGGTCCTCGAACTTCGTGAAAAGTCCATGTCATAAGAAAAGTCAACAAATTGCCCATTTTTAACCAAATTACCCTTGAACTTCCGAACATCATAACTTTTTCCTTGAATGTCGAAATCGGGCATGCCACCTGTCTATGAACTCGTGACGTCTTGAACTACGTCATGATCATCGGTCAAAGTCCTTTTGACAATCCGAATGAAAAGTCAACATTTTTGCCCATTATAGGAGCAAAATCGTCATTTCGCCCCATCCGTCCGAAATCATCCAACTAAATGCTAATTACCTTCACTAATCCATCATTAACAACTAATCTAATCCCGATTTCCGGGACGGGTCATTACATTGGCTCAATTGAAAAGTGAAAGTGTCACAAGGAGAACACAAGGGTGGACAACACCTCCATACAGTTTATACAAAACAGGAATATGGAAACATCAAGATAAGAAAGAAGGATTCCTTTGGATTTCATTCACAGGGGCCAGTCTGTAGTAACTTGGAGGATTTGGAACCTTCATGGCATGTCTCTAGAGAGGTGAAGAGGAAGAAAATTGAGAAGGGAAGGAAAAGTGAGAGAGGGCGAGAACTTGAAAATGGAACTTTGGGTTTTGGACATGTATGATCGAAACCAAGGTCATTAGCATCTCCCTTGGGTTCCTTGCGAGTAGAATTAGTCTAAAACTTGAAGGATTTACTCACGGGGGAAGGTCAAAACTGAGCTTGAAGTTGGGCAAGAACTTTCGATCGACTCTTCAAGGAGTCAAGGTAAGTTCTTCATGTTTTGTTGATGGATTATGGTTTTTAGGTTTGAGTAGAATATATAGCAGTTTTAGACGAAAAAAATGGGCGAAGATTAGATGTAATGGGCCTAGTCTAGTCACTCGGGTCGGGACCTAGCTGCAAAAATGTAATAGCCTGGAAATTAAAAAAAAAAGGTAATTTTGGGAATTTAAAAAGAGAATTGATAGTTTTTCTCTTATGGTTAAAAGTTGACTTTTAGTTCCTGATACTTTTGAAATTTTCGTGAACGTCGTTACGTAGGTCTTGAAATCTTGAATCCATAGACATGCGATATGTCCTAATCGGGGATCAAATAAGTTCGTTACGGGTCTAAATTAAATAGGGTCATTTGTCATGGGGGTAATTTTGCAATTCCGCTTGAGAAGATATTTTGTGGATTGTAGGGGATGATGACAAGTGTCCTCCTTATCCCATAATATGTGTGTACCGACTTTGTGTGTGAGTGTAGCATGTAAGTGTATATATATATATATATATATATATGCATGCATAGGATGTGCGGCCAAGAAGAAAAATGGGGAAGAGGAAAGAAAAAGAGGAAGAGATAACCAAAGAAGGAAAAGGAGAGAAGAAGGAGAAAAAAATAAGGAAAAAGGAAGAGAGAAAGAAAGGGAGAAACCAAGAGGCAGAGAGGATGAAAACTCGAAAAAATCTTAAAACCAAAAAACCGTTAATTGATCCCATAAATCATTTGATGCTTCCAAGCTTGCAAGAAAGGTTTTCAAGCCCTTAGTTGATATCTTGGGATGGATTTGAGTCAGAAAAATTGAAGATCTGGGCATGGGAAAGCTTGGAACACGAAACTTAAAGTTGGCCGAAACTTACGAGCCTTTTTCCAGAAAATCCAGTTGATTTCATGAATATATGGGTTTATATTTGAATTCCTAAGGTTCATAAGATGAATTTCAATAAAAAATTTGTCCGATTTGGTTAAGAAATGAACAAGTTATGAAAGTTTGAAATTTAGGCCAACAATGGAGTTTTCTGGTGAATTTTCCGGCGACGGCGGTTCGCGGCGGAGCACGGGGGTTCTTGTAACGACTCGAACCGAGATTATTAATATTTTAATGAGAAATGACTATTTTTCCCCTGAGGGGAAAAATTTTGACTTTTGACCCGAGAAAAAATTTAGACTTTGACCCATAACAATGACGTAGATCGGGACGTCACGAATCCGTAGACAGACGGCACACCGAAATCAGAGTTCGTATGAAAAAGTTATGGTCACGGAAGCGTTTTAGAGGAATTTACAAAACGAGAACGAAATGATTAAATATTAATTTAATATGGGAATCCGTGCGAACCCTAAATTTAAACTAAGCCAGCGGATGAGTGACAAGTGTCACTCATCCAAGTGTGCACTATTGCAATAAAGCAAACCTATATGCCTATTGGTCCATTCTTTAATACTAAATTTTCTTTCAATTAATCCCAGCCTTTGATTTTCTGCTCAAACCCATCCCAGCCGTCCATTTTATCTGCTTTTTCCTTCTCATGCACGATCTCTCTCAGAAACACAAACACACACATTTTCCCTTCACCGTGCAACAAACCTCTTTCGATTTTCTCTCCACCCAAACGACCAGACCAGCCACCCTCACACCACTAGACAACCGTCATTCTCACCACCATCATCTCCTCCAGCTCCACCGTGCACTACCAGCACCCATCTCCCTTCCTCCCTGCTTGAACAAACCCGAAAACCCCAGACCTGAAAACATAGGAAATCGGATCCAGGAAGCCGCACCACATCCCATCACCCTCTAGACTTGAACAGAGCTCCAGATAGCACCGTGAGGATCCCAGGAAGGCGACTGGACGGTCGATGTAGGCCACGGTGGCGACACGACGGAGGTAACCCCCAAAACCCGAGAACACCGTTTTTCTTCCCAGTTTCGAAGAATCCGTTTTGACGCCTAGGGATTGACTTTTTGGCTTAGGACATACTCTAGGGACAGTGACGAGCTCAGAGGGGCTAGTTTGGATGACTGAGACGGAGGGGATAGCCAGAGAACACGACCGGAGTTTGGCCGTGAACTTCTTCGAAGCCCAGGTAAGGTTTCATCGTTGTTTTTCTAGTTCTGGGGATATAGAACTGTAGAACAGACCTAGACGACTCATTAGGATCAAACCCCGTCGAAAATGGTGGCCGAAAACGGACTGTGGAAACGGGTCAAGCCGCGGGTCAACGACGACCGGTTCCAGGAAACGGGTTGACCAGACACTGTAGCATTGATGACGTCACTGCTGACATCATGATGACATCATCATGTCAGATATTGTCAGATCAGGGGACAACCAGAGCATACCATGTGTCATTTGACATGTGTCAGAGATGACGTCATGCTGACATCAGCAATGATGTCATGTGGACGTCAGTAACACTGTAGAAGCGTTGACCAACGTGTTGACCAGGCGCGTGGGGGCACGTGCGAACAGTATTTTTTGGTGGTGCTGGTACCATTTTCAAGGTTTCGACGATACGGATCCAATGGTGATGGTTTCGTGTCGATCGGAGATTGTTAGGATAGTCAAAATGGGGTTTGAAACCTCAGGAATAGTGCCCGGGCTATGTTTTCGGGATGAATCTGTTCTAGGGTCTTAGTATTGGAGTAGTAGGGTCCTTTAGTGACTCTTGGATATGTTAATACATGTTTTAGCGGTCGTTGAGCAGCGAGGACCGAGTGTGAGTGGGCTGTTTGATGCATCTGTACACCCCCTGTGGGTAGGTTGAGCACCAAATAATGTACTCTGACTATTGTGCTCACATTTTGTTATTGTATTATCCCTTGTCTGACAGCTATCACTCTGAACAATGTTATTTCACGTTATTTATTTAATTTGAGTATTTAGTTTTCATTAAGGGTAATTTTGGTATGTCTCCCCGACGTGATCACCGTGCATGTGCTGACGAGGAAGTTGGAGGGAATGGGGACACAACGAGCATGGAGCGGGCCCAGCGCCTGGGTGCCACAATCTTTAGCGGAGGGACCGACCTCGAGGAAGCACACTAGTGGATCGACCGCTGGGAGAGGATCTTTGAGGTCAAGCACTGCCAACCTGAGGAGCGTGTGGTACTAGCGACATTCCTACTAGATGGGAGCGCCTACCGATGGTGGCACAACCTGGTATTGGCCGGTTGGACCGTTCACACCATTTCTTGGGAGACCTTCCGGGAGCGATTTATCAATCAGTTCTATCCGAGGTCGTTTCGCAACGCCCGGGAGGCAGAGTTCTTGCAACTCCAACAGGGAGACCAAACTGTGGCAGAGTATGAGGAGACCTTCCTGATGTTGTCTCGCTTTGTCGAGAACTTTGTGATCACCGAGGATGAACGTTGTCGCAGATTCGAGTGGGGCCTGCGACCAGAGATACAGGTGATGGTGACTGCGACTCCCTTTGACACTATGAGGGATCTGACTAATGCTGCAATCAGAGTTGAGAACAGTCTTCTGGCATGGCAGCGAGCTGTAGGGGAGCCACGGCGACGTGATCGCCCAAACTTGGGATTCTCGGGCCGTCGGGGCTCGAAAGGGGGACATTCTGGCGGATTTTCATCTTCGGGTAGTCGAGGACGTTCCGGTCAATTCAAGAGTCCTCGGCGGTCTGGACAACGATCGGGTGCTTGGCAGTAGCAGTACTCACTGATGAGCACCTCACCAGGAGGATACTCGGGTCGACCGAGAGATGTCACCTGTTTCGCTTGTGGTGAGCCAGGGCACTATGCATCTGAGTGTCCGATGGTTCGGGGCAGCGCTATTCTAGCATAGAGCTCAGCATCCCAGACTGCCAGTAGCTGGGCACGTGGTGTTGTACGTGGCAGTGATAGAGGAGCTAGAGGACGAGGACGACCCGCCGAGTCTTTGGCTCGTGTCTTTGCTGTCACACATCAGCATGCCAGATCTATTCCAGGAGTTGTGACAAGTACTGTATACATTTCTGATATTGCCGTTCGTGCATTAATGGATTCGGGAGCGACTCATTCATTTATTTCACTGCGCTGTGCGAGTCTTTTGGGCCGTGAGGTGTTCGCACTCGAGTATGAGATGGGTGTGGGTACACCGATGGGGGTGACCTATCGAGTGAACCAAGTGTTACGGGCTTGTCCAGTGGAAATTGAAGATGTAGAGTTTCCAGCAGATTTGATCCTTATGGATTTGTACGACTTCGATGTGATACTTGGAGTTGACTGGTTGTCAGAATACAATTCGATCATCGACTGCTGCAACAAACGGGTGACTCTGAGGGGTCCAGGTTTACCGGAGGTGATATTCCAGGGAGAGTGTGGATGTAACAACCCGTCCCGAGAGTCGGGATTAGTAGCGTGATTAAGGTGGGATTAGCGAGGCTAATCGGTGGTTAGTTGGTTCCGATAGGTCCGTAAGTGTAGAATGACGATTTTGCCCCTAGTTCGGGCAAAATGTTGACTTTAGTTCGGGTGGTCAAATGGGTGTTGACCAGTGACCAGGACGTAGTTTAGGACGTCACGAATCCATAGGCAAGTGGTACGCCCGATTCCGACATCCGAGGAGGAAGTTGTGATGTTCGGAAGGTCGAGGGCATTATCGTAATTTTGGTAAAATAGGGGGGAAAAGTTGACTTTTTGAATGATTGAGTTTTGGTGGGTTGACCTAGGATGGTTAGATAGTTCTTGTCGTCCTGAGTTCGATGACAGGCGGCACGTGTTCATCGGACTTACGAGGTGAGAGTTACGGGTCTAGGAAGTTTCGGTAAAACCGTAAAAATGTGTTAAACAGAAGGGTATTTTAGTCTTTTTGGGTTTATGGGGATTTGTGCAGAGATAAAAGAATAGATGGCTGGGATTTAAACAGATGGGATGTAGTTGGAAGGGATGGTGACACGTGTTGAAGGACTGGAGGATTCTGGTGGAATCCTGTGTGTTCACGGTCCCAAATAATTGGGGTGCAACCGTGCAGTCCTTCGAAATACAGAGAACAGAGGGTGAGAGTTTTGGATCAGTTGATCGATCTGAGTGCAAGGGTGAGTGGTTAGGGAATTGTGAGTGTGTTAGTGAGGCAAGGCGGAGCTGGTGGCCGTGAAATTGAGGTGCAATTGTGCACGGCGGCACGGCGGAGGTGTGGAGGAATTTTGGGGAGAAACAGGGAGCTGTGAGGTTGAGGTGGTGACTACGCCGTGAGGCGAGGTAAACCAAGGCCAGGGGAGGCTGAGGAGACTGCAAGGAGTCCAACGACCACCGTGGTAGGCGGCAGTGCGCACGGCGGAGCTGCAATCGAAGGGTAAGGTTTCTTTGTTCTGTTTTGCCGTGAAACTTTAATTTGAAAGTCGTGAGTCTAGGGCTAGAGTCGAGGGAGTTGGAGGTTAGGGTGAGACTCCTGAGGGTCCTAGGAACCGGTTGAGTGTGCTGCCGTGATGGGTGGTGCACGGTGGCGGCCGGCACGACGGAGTGCACTTGTGTGCTCTGTTTTAGCCGTGAGGTTTGAACGGCAAGTTGTGCAGCTGGGGAGTGAGTCGACGGTTCTGGTTAGCTGGGTTAGGTTTAGAGAAGTCCAGGGAAGAGTTTGGTGAGGCCACCGTGAAGGGTGGTGAGCTGGGTGGTCGGATCGTGAAACAGAGTATTGGGGAGGTTTGATTTCGAGCTTGAGACGACGGGTAGGAGGCTGTGTCGAGGTGATTGGAGGATGGGGATGGATAGAGTAGGTCTGGACGTTGAGAATGGTGAAGAAAGGGAGGAGAACGGTGGCCGGACGGCGGAGAAGGATTCTCGCCGGTTCAGCCTGTGACGGCCGGTTCAGCACAGGTTGAAGATGGCACTGTAGCAGCGCGTGAGGGCCACGCGCAGCCACTTTGGGCGGCGCGTGGGGGCGCGTGCGGCGGCGGATGGGAAAACGGTCAACTTGACTTTTGGTCTAGGAGTTGTGTTGAGTTTAATGGATTAAGTTTCGGGTTCTTCGGACGTCGTTTCGGAGTAGTTCTGCGGGGTTAAAGGTCTAGGGTCCCGTTTTAAGTACGTTAGAAATTCGGGAAAGTTATGGGGTTTTAGTATGAGTAGCGTGAAGTAGTTAGTAACCTCGTTATGGAATTTGGACAGGTTTGGGAAAGCCGAGGATAGCAAACTGGCCGGGGACGGCGTAAGTGCGCGCGTATCGAGGCGACGCTGAAATGGTCTGTGAGTGGACTTTGCTTTCTAACTCTTGATGCATGCATATATGTTTTTATATGATTTCTATACTAGCTTCTATGATTTGATCTATAGTTGTGATGGTTTGTGGTTTGTGCACGTTTTTCGAGGAAAATGACGGTTTTCACGTTTTACGAGGTTTTGATAACTATTGTAATTTGAACCTGGTTTTAATGGTTGATTTCGGGATTTGAAATACGGTTGGATTTCAAGGAAAGTAAAAGGATTTTGAAAAGTATTTTCGGGCCTGAGGCCCAGTTCAAAGGTGTTTTCAGAAATGAGATCTCGGGTTTCGGAATCGGAATTCCGGGTGACGATTCGGAATTCGATTCGGGACTTGAAGCAGATTTCGGGTTTGGGTTCGGAATGGTTATTCCGGATGCTAGCTTACGGAATGATGGTTGCGGACTCGGACCAGGAAATGAGAAGGAAATGAGTTCTGGGTCTGGATTCGGAATGACGGTTATGGATGCCGGAAGGGCATCAGACCAGTGGTTTCGGATTCGGGTTTGGATATGGAAATGGAAAATGATTTTAAATGGTTTTGGATTGGATTTGCTGGATCTGGATATTGGGTTTAAAGACCCGGATATATGTGACGGGGGACCGGCCGGATTGGGTTTAAAGACCCGGATTGAGTTTAAAGACTCGGGAGTTTAAAGACTCGGATATATTGATTTTCCCCCGTAGGCCTTGAGTTTAAAGACTCGGGAGTTTAAAGACTCGGATATGATTAAGGCCTGGATTGAGTTTAAAGACTCGGGAGTTTAAAGACTCGGATAGATCCAGCAGGTTCGATGAATGAGATTGTGGTTTTAAATGTGTATTGGGTTTTCACTGAGACTTGATGATGATGTTTTGGGCAGTAGCCCGGATGAAATGGTTTTTATTGGTTATAATGGCTTCTGGTGATATTGGGGATGAGGCCCGGGTTGTGGAAAAAGGTAAAACGTGTTTTGGTTTTTGTACATGGTTTTATGATATGAAATTGATATGCATGCATTGGTTTTTAAAATGGAGGGTATAAATGTATGTGTTTTCTGATAACTGTTTTGAACTTGACTTTTATTTTTGTCCACTCACAGTCTTTTCGTGTTTTCGATACCCTCCAGGTTGCTGTGGTGCGGGCTGTCGGTTGAGAGAGATGGAGACATCACAGGCAAAATCCACAGTAGGCTCTGCGCACTCTGGGAAGTTTGAGGTTGTTGAGGTGGTTGGTCTGGAACTCCCTTGTCCGACTTACGTGTCACACGGAGGTTAGGCGGTTGTTTAGCCCTTGTGTCATGCGTACGTTAGACGGGAGCGGGGTTTAGCCCTTAATCCCGGGGGATTAGGGGTGGGCCCTGACAGTGGAGACTCGTCACCCAAGGTAATAGCTGCACTTACAGCTACAAAACTTTTACAGAAGGGGTGTCGGGGTTATCTTGCTTATGTGATAGAATCAACAGATGAATCTTTGAGGATCAAGGATATCCCGATTGTGCGGGAATTTCCTGATGTATTTTCGGAAGACTTACCTGGATTACCACCACCCTGGAAGATCGACTTCATGATCGAATTACTCCCCGGGACACGACCGATTTCGTAAGCGCCGTATCGTATGGCACCGGCCGAGTTATGGGAATTGAAAATCTAACTTCAGGAACTGGTGGATCTAGGGTTTATCCGACCTAGTACATCACCTTGGGGAGCGCCGGTTTTATTCATGGAAAAGAATGAGGGTAGCTTGCGGTTATGTGTGGATTATAGGCAGTTAAACAAGGCCACAGTAAAGAATCAGTGTGACGACCCATCCCGAATCAGCGGGATTAATTAAGAGTTAATGACGAATTAGCAAGGCTAATCGGAAATTAGATGAGGATTATCGGACGTTCGGGCGAAATGACGATTTTGCCCCTAGAATGGGCAAATCGTTGACTTTTCGTTCAGACAGTCAAATGGACTTTGACTGATGACTGTGGCGTAGTTCGTGATGTCACGAGTTCATAGACAGGTGGTACGCTCGATTCCGACGTCCGAGAAAAAAGTTATGACGTTCGTGATGTCACGAGTTCAAGCCGCGGGTCAACGATGACCCAGTTCCAGGAAACGGGTTGACCCGACACTGTAGCATTGATGGCGTCATCATGCTGATGTCACTGCTGACGACATGATGACGTCATCATGTCAGAGATTGTCAGATCAGGGGCCAACCAGAGCATGCCATGTGTCATCTGACATGTGTCAGAGATGACGTCAGCAACACTGTAGCAGCGTTGACCAACGCATTGACCAGGTGCGTGGGGGCGCGTGTGAATAGTATTTTTAGTGGGGCCAGTACCATTTTCAAGGTTTTGACGATACGGATCCAATGGTGGTGGTTTCGTGTCGATCGGAGATTGTTAGGATAGTCAAAATGGGGTTTGAAGCCTTGAGAATAGTGCCCGAGCTATATTTTCGGGACGGATCTGTTCTAGGGTCTTACTATTGGAGTAGTATGGCCCTTTAGTGACTCTCGGATATGTTAATACATGTTTTAGCGGTCATTGAGCAGCG
The DNA here is from genome assembly GCA_032719365.1 of Prinsepia uniflora. Taxonomy (NCBI): domain Eukaryota; kingdom Viridiplantae; phylum Streptophyta; class Magnoliopsida; order Rosales; family Rosaceae; genus Prinsepia; species Prinsepia uniflora. The sequence continues at coordinate 6,334,961 of CM064864.1, read as the reverse complement.
AGGACCGAGTGTGAGTGGGCTGTTTGATTTATAAAAGGCTTGCATGCATAAACTGTTTTCCTATTTCCACTTATGATTTAGATGAGTACTATATGAACCGTTTATATCTCTTATTATAATGTTTTGGGCATGAGACCCGTCTGGATTATATGTGGATTGCGTTCAGGGATGTCCGGGGGACATAGGATAAACTATACTGTTATTGTGTTGTACTTTCCTACCTGTCTATCTTGTCTCCTTCAGGGAGGGTCGTTGGCCCGGGTGGACCCTGGAGTAGTCACGGGGCCCTGACTGAGTGGAGTTAACCCCCGTTGGGTTGCTTACTCTCAGGAAGGCATGTTTATATACCTCGGGCAGTGACCGGGATACCGGGCACTGATGTACCTAGGGGAGTCTTGGGTGTGAGACCCTGAGTGGCAACGCGTAGCCTTAGAACCGTGACATCATTTGGGTTGGGTTTTACAGTGCATTAATATGTTAGTTTCTCCTTTCGATTATTATTAAGATTCTGTGGTTATGATTTCATTATGATACTATGTTTTCAATGCATGCAAGATTTGGAAAACGGAGGGGTAAAACCTTATGATTTACTTTATTATGAAATTGATTTATAAACTGTTTATTTTTCGGCCCACTCACTCTTTAAATGTTTTACTGACCCCTCCAGGCCGTGACACGGAACTAGAGGAGGATCCGGAGGAGGAGGAAGAGGCTTAGTTTATTCGTTGTGCACCTGTACACTCCCTGTGGGTAGGTTGAGCACCAAATAATGCACTCTGACTATTGTGCTTACATTTTGTTATTGTACAATCCCTTGTCTGACAGCTATCACTCTGAACAATGTTATTGCACGTTATTTATTTAATTTGAGTATTTAGTTTTCGTTAAGAGTAATTTTGGTATGTTTGGAGTCGTTGTCAGACGGGAGCGGGGCACGTCCTCGGGTGGTCCTAGTGGGATTGGGACGGGTCCTGTCAGTTCTAATCACCTTTTTTGGAGACCTGGCTCAAGTTCGAGGATGACATGGTACTGACGTGGTCTGACACGTTTCAAGCCACGCAGTGGCTGATGTGGCACGTGAGGATACACGCATAGGGATTCGGCAGTGTGCGAAAGTCACCGCTTCCTACAGTGTGTGGAGCAATGACACAAGCCAAGCCAGTACTTTGGTTAAAGCTCTAGACAATACATATCTAGTAGCACTAGTTTAAGGCCAATTAGACATTATTTGGGGGTGTTTCTGGGTGTACGAAGTGACGATACTTAAGTTTAGGACGCATTTGTTATTCTAGGATTTTGGGGATTCGACTATCGGTTTACGTGTAATATTAGTGACCATCAGTTTGTTCTTCTGACATAATATACCACTCCAGAGGCCTCGAAGAAGTGGGCAGATCAAAATTTAGCTATGTGGACGGTGTGTGAGTAGACTTTATTTTTTTTTTTATAATTTATTATGTATGCATTGTTAAATGTTTTAATTAATCCATTATATGATTTTATTTGCAATGGTTCAATTATAATTTTCAAATGATTATTTGACGATTTTTCGGTAATTAATGATTGATTTTCGAATATGTAGTTTATTGTGTATGTGGAAATTGATTATTGGGCTCAAGCCCAAGTTTAGATGTGTTTTGATTTGGTTTTGAGTCAATGATGGTGTTCAATGCGTTTTCATGGCTTGAGAATTGTTTTACCATAGCTAATTATTCTCGGATGAGTTAGCACTCAGACGCCCAGAGCTTGACTCCGCAGATCTTGAGGTTGTGAGGCTGGATATTTGATGAGTTCTTAGAAATGACCTGAATGATACTACTTGTAGTTCTCAGAGGATAGTATTACCATCTTGATGTTGCTACGTGCAGTTTCTAGACGTGTTCGAATGGTGTGTGAATGTAATTCCTAGACTTGACTCGGATGGTACTTCGTGCAGTTCCCGAGTTAGCCTAAATGTAGTGGTGTTGTCATCATGACTAGTACTTGAATTGAGGATTAGTTGGACCTAGCTGTGAAGCTGTCTACGTAGACCGGATATTTGGATGGTAAAGGCCAGGTTATTTGGTCGGCAAAGGCCAAGTTACTGAGGTTTGATTGGTCTATTGTTGGTATTGATTTTTTGGTTGATTAGTATTTGATTTGGATGGTCTGATTTATGAGTATCGATTGGTCAGTTTGACTTTATAATATTGGATTAGTTGACTTGATATGATTGATTGATTTAAATTTCATTTTTTTTTTAATTTTGTGTTCTCTGCTTGCATGTTTATAGAAACTGGAGGTTACATGTTTTTTTCCTCGGTAAACGTGTTTTTAAAATATCTATTTTATCCATTCACACTTTTCATATTTGTTATGATCCTCCATGCCGCTGAAAGGAAATCGGGACAAATCGAGAGGCAGATACGTGAATAGTTAAGTAGTATGAATATCCATTGTCTGACAAGTGTAACAACTTGAAAATTCAAGAAAAGAGAGTCTAGTAAAGTAAAAAAGAAAATGACAGTTTTACCCTTATAAGGTCAAATGTTGACCTTTTGACCTAGACATCTTTTGGATGTTTCGTGATGGTTGTCACATAGGTCTCGAAGTTCTGAGAATGTAAATAGACGAAAAGGTGAAATTGGAGGTTGAATGAGTTCAATATTGGTCAAACTCAGTTAGGGGCATTATGGTAATTTTAGCATGAAGGGTATTTTGGTAACTTGACCTATGAGATAAGGTTTGATGGTGAAACTTGTCTAGAAAGGCCTAGCATCTTCCCTTCCTAATCTTCCACTTACATATATATATATATATATATATGTGTGTGTGTGTGTGTGTGTGTGTGAAGTAGGTGTGTGTTGTGGTATTCGATGTGAAAGGGCCGAAAGGAAAAACAAGATGAAAAAGTGTGAACCGAGAGAAAAGAAGGAGAAGAAAGCAAATGGGAAAAAAGGAAAAGAATGAGGAAGAAGAAGGAGAGAAGATGAGGGAGAGTAAAGGAAAAATCGTGAACCCCTACTTTTGAGTTTTGATTATGGGCTTGGAAACCTAGAAACATGCATTCTAATGCCTTTTTGGGAATCCTGCAATCATTTTGAGGCAAGAATTCAAAGGATGGACGTAGAGGAAAACTAAAAAGAAATGATGGTGCTAAGGTTACCAAAAATTATAGAAAGGCGTGTGATTTGGAATTCGACTTCATTAATGGTGTGTGAGGGGACCTTTCGTTTTTTTTGAACTCTTATGCATGCATACTTAAGTATTTGACACTCTACGAATTACTTATTGCACTCTAATTTTTACCTAATGTTTTCTTATCTTTTTATTAATTAAACTTCCAAACTTATCCCTCACCTCTAACTTACAAAAGGTAACAATCCACAATGATTTAATAGCCTAACTAGAAAGTATCACCAATCATTATTATTTGGGAGCATTTTTCCTCACCAATTCATTGTAAGGTCGTCATGTTTGCTATTGAAATAACCATGATTAATATTAAAATAACTATGATTTAAAGAGGAAAAAAATATATAAAATAGTAAAATATACATTTATGTCAAAAAAGTAAAGGAAAACCCTACACTTTGTCTTCCTCCTAGGGCTTCTGCCATGGCTTCTCAAAAGGAAGAAAAGGTTTATTTTTTCCCAAAAGAAAGAAAAGGTTTATTTTTTCACAAAAGAAAGAAAATGTTTATTTTTTCCAATACTCCATATGATTTTTGCCAAATAATTTTAAAGGGAGATTGATTTTGGACATAAAACAAGGGAAAGACCCAAGTGCTAGTTTTATCTAATTGATATTAGTGGGTGTTGGAAGACCAATGTAAACTCGGAAATATGAAACTACATAATGGCACTGAGCATGGGTTAGAAGATTGTATAAATTCTCCTTTGTTTCTATGGCCTTTTACCCAATTATCTTTCTAAACTCACACCTGTTAATTTATTTTTCTCACTCTCTGGTTGATTATTTGCTTTAATTTTTTGAATGCTCAACACTTGTGATTATTCACTTTAAGAAAAATCAAACATAGAATTGAGGGAGAAGAGAGAAAGATAAGAGAAGATGAGAGGAATTTTTTGCCAACTCCTCCATCCCTAAGTGACTTCTAATTTCTCTCATCCAATTCTACAAAGTTACCATCCCCTTCATATAGTTTTTATTTTTGTAAACGCATTTTTAAGTATTATATTTTTGAATAAATTTGTGGAGAGTATTCTATTTTCATAAATTTCCCAAACTTATTTACATGATAATTTGGATTTGAGAACATAAGAAAATTTTCTAAAAACTAGAGAATACAATATTGAAGTTAAAAGGATCTAATACACATATGCACAAATTAAGTTTGATTATTTGTTTTCTTATCCTATGATGGATTATCTTCACTTTTGGGTCTTTCTCAATGGTGTACTTGCAAGTATTAGATTGAGCTGAAACTAGAGATAGCCCTGCAAATACTCAAAGCCCACAAACATTAGAGACACCAATCTATTGAGCATTGGGCTAAAACAAGAAACAAAGTTACCTTTTGTGCCTTTCCTCAAAGCCCACACGCCTCACAGAGAATTCGTCAGAAAAACTCAAGAACTTGAAAACATTTCTATGGTCAAGTAGCTCACAACAAAGCTAGGATTTTTGCAATATTTTAGACCTCATCATGTGAACCAATAAAAAGGAAAACATTGTTATTCCAACTACAAAATATTTTCGCCAACAAGAAGATCCGAATCCAAAATCCTAATCATTTATAAGTTGATCCCCATTGTTAGCAACAGCAACTCCAAGCCCCAAAGCATCTCCCAAATTCATTGTTCTTCTCATGGTTCTCCTTCCAATGCCTCCTCCATTGCCCTTCCTCATCATTGCAGCGAACTCCCCATAATCAATCTGCCCATCATCATCCTGATCAATTTCTTTGATCATGTCCTCAAGATGAAGCTCTCCCAATCCAAAGTCCCTGCAGGCTTGTCTGAGCTCATCAATAGTGATGAACCCACTTCCATCTTTGTCAAAAAATGAGAATGCTGACAGCAAATTCTCTTCCCTTTCCAATTTGTTCAAATGCACTGTTGCTGCAAGAAACTCACCATAATCAATTGTTCCACTGTTGTCAATGTCAGCTGCCTCCATAAGATCCTTGATCTCAGACTCCATGAGCTCAGATCCCACTTTCCTCAGCCCCTCTTTCAGCTCATCAAATGTGATGCTTCCACTTCCATCTGCATCGATCATTTTAAACAGCTCTTTCAACCCACCAATCTCTTCCTCAGAGAGCCTCTCAGCAATCACCCTCAAAGCCATTTTCTTGAGCTTGTTCATGGCTGAGAAATGCTTGAGCCTTGAGAGAACTGCAGAATCAAGAGGTTTGTCAGGGGCAATTGTGTCATCAATGATCCATGGATGGCAAAGCACCTCATGGGCAGTGATTCTTTTCTTTGGGTTTCTCTCAAGCATTTTCACAATCAGGTTCTTGGCACTAATAGAGATCCCAGGCCATGGCTGAGATTCAAAATCCAACCTTCCTTGCAAAATCTGTTTAAAGATCCCAATCTCAGTCTCAGCCCAAAATGGAGGGACCCCACTTAACAAAATGTAGAGAATCACCCCTGCACTCCACACGTCTGATTCAGGCCCATAATGCTTCCTCAAAACCTCAGGAGCAACATAATATGGACTTCCAACAACATCAGAAAAAGTTTCCCCTGGCTTATAAAACACAGAGAGCCCAAAGTCTGTAGCTTTTAGAGCAGCATCTTCATCCTCACAATCAAACAAGAAATTCTCAGGCTTTAGATCTCTATGCATGACCCCAAGAGAATGGCAAGCTTCAACAACCCCAACAATGGTTTTCAAAAGCTTTGCAGCCTCTCTTTCACTGTAATGACCCTTTTTGACAATCCTATCAAAAAGTTCTCCACCTTTGCAAAGCTCCATGACCAAATGGACAGAAGATGAGTCTTCATATGTTCCTCTGATTCTCACCACATGTGGGTGCTCTGAGAGGTGGTGCATCATCTGAATCTCTCTCCACACATCCTCATAATCCTCTTTGCAGAGGAGCTTCCGCTTCGGGATTGACTTGCAGGCATATTGGTGGTCTGAGGAAATTTCAGTGCAGAGGTAAGTGGTGCCAAACTGGCCCTGCCCAAGGATCCTGCTCAGTTTGTAGAGGGCAGTGAGGTTTTGGGTCTTGTATGGTAGGACCCATGTGGGCTTTGATGGTGTTGATGGGGTTGGTCTGCTCATTTTTGAAGATCAAGATGTAGATCAAGGATGCAAGAGGAAGAGCAAGAACAGGAGCAAGAGGAAGACCTCCTTCTTTGATGGATATTGGAACCCAAGAGCTCTAGACTAATTTTCTTTCTCAAAACTCAGAGACAAGACTTCAAAGACTCATGCGTGGTCTAGTCTCTGCCCATTACCCAACTTTCTTTTTGACTATTTTATTTGGAAATTGCAACAAATTCTACTATTTGTGGATCATTTGTCTTTGTTTCAACAAATTAAATCACTTTCTTTTTTCACTTGTTTTTCTTTCACTAAGGAATCTAATCTGGCCTCTTACTCTATTTACTTCATAGGTAAAGTGAATTCACATGCTAAATGGATTTCTATATTTAAGTTTAAATAATCATATCGATAAAAGATTAATATTAAATAATCATATTTAAGTTTAAAAAAACATTAATATTAAATAATCCCGATATGCAATTATGATGCTTTATATGGAAAAAAAAAATATTTATTATCTCCTTGTAAAGTTTAGTAGGATTATTCCTTAACTTGATACTAAGGACATGGACATTCAATTTAACATTGTAGATGCCCAACAACATCAAAAACTCAAATGAAGGGCCTTCTTTGATTAGGATGTCCTATAAAAAGCCTCTTACTATTTATTAGTTAAATTATAATCATTATCCGAGTTTGATTGGCTCTGAATCTATGTGAAAAGTAGAGCCTACAAGTTTGGATTAGGAGTGTCAATGAGTCGTGTCGTGTCATAAATTTTGTTTTACCCATTTATGTCAAATTCAAATCCGACCCGTTTAATAATCGTGTCAAGAATGTCCAACCCGAACCCGACCTGTTAATGACCCGTATAACCCGTGTAACTCGTTTAACCCATTTAATAAATAAGTCATACTCAAAACCCAATTAACCCATGACCCGCTTGACCAGTTTAACATGTTTAACCTATTTAAATTATAAGATTTAATAGATATTTAGGTAGGTAAATGGGTAGATATATGAGTTAGTAATGACACATTTATTAAATGGGTCAATATATAAGTCAATATACGGGTTAACTTGTTAACCCGAAATCTACCCATTTATTAAACGGGTTAACAAGTCATTATACGGGTTAACAGGTTGAACCGAAACCCACCCGTTTAATAAACGGGTTGACCCGAAAATAATCCGAAATTTTAATCGTGCGGATTGACCCGAATAAATTTCGTGCGGGTTTCGAGTCGTGTCAAAAATTGCCACCTTTAATTTTGACCAATGAAAAACATATATTATATAGTTTTTTTTAGGGCTATCAAGATCCGTGTGGTTGGCCAATGGAGTATGGTCACATTTATAAGCAGATATTCTTACAGGCACATGTGGTCCAGTGGCAGGTGGTATATTGTATATAGTATATTATACTTAATATGGGAAACTAATTTAGAATTCGTAGCCAGTTCATGTATCCAAGATGGCAAGATGGACGAAGAAATTATCGGAGTAGCAAAGTGTGATAAAGTATTGATTCAGTTCAACCGGAGTCGAGTTAATAAGGACGTTCTATTTGCTAGATCAAGGTGTGAGTATTGGAATCGATTCTTATTATCAATAGTTCCTTTTGATAATCGATATATGAAATTCAAAATAGAGACTAAAACCCTTCCAATACATCGTATGGAGCATTGATATGCTCTCGAATGTGGTAGCTAGCCTCCTCTCCCATTATACTTTTCTCCATATTAATTTATGAAAAATTTACTTGACGTGTAAGATTTGTAAATTAAATGATAAATTGTATAACCCACGTATTATATGCTTACTATTTTTTCTGTGCAAGACATGATGGCAATTGATACAAATAAATTAGACTATAATGTATTAGTGAACAAAACAATTACATATTTACATTAATAAATCCCTCCAAATGAGAAGTAAAACTTGTCGAATATTTTACATTTTCCATATCCGAGTATAACAGCCGCTTTTACTTTTGTAAGTTTTGTTTACAAAATCTCGAACATATCTTGTTAGGCTGGCCATGCATTTTCAATATTCTAATGACGCCGTATTGCTTTTCTTGCTTTTTTCTTGGTCATAAACTCATGAATAATTCACATCAAAAGCAACTTTCTGGCCTTTTGCACAAATTTTGGCTTGAATGGATGAATGATGATGAGGATCGAACGAGGGTATTACGGTCTTATGGAGCTCAGATTAGATTTTAGGGAAATCGATTAAGGGCTCTAACCATAGCTAATTAACTTTATCACTAAATAACTGTAAAGTAGAAGCATGTATATTAAAACAAAGTTCCAACGTGCACATAATCCCTAATCGTCGTGCACTTGTTAAAGGTAAAATATCTGCACACATTGGCTACGTCATCACACTTCCGCGGTCACAATAATGCAATAGACAACAAGAATAATACTATTTAAATCCTTTAAATTAATAATATTTGGTGATCATATCGATGTAACAATTAATAAATAATATTATTTTAATAAATGAAATTAGTCTATATTTATATTAGATCATTCATTGCCACATCAACATAATCACTAAATGTGGTCAATTTAGAGGGTCAAATAGCATTACCCATATAACAATAGTAGAACTATCAATTTTTTTATCAAATTATTGTACTGGTTAGTGTGATGTTGTAGCAATCAATTAGTTGTTTTATTTGGACTCATTTGTATATTCCTGACAAATGAAAAACGGTCACTATTACGTCTGATACAAAATTTGTACCAAACAAAGTAAAACTTGATACACTTGGCATTTCTCTACGATAAAATAGTTTAACACTAGCGACTTATTTTCCCGGGAAACAAACAGAAAATAATAATAATAGCAAGAGATCTATCAATCTCTTATATTCTCCAACTCCAAATAGCAAAGACACTATAAAACCATATGGCGGAGTCTACTCTTCATCATCTCTCAGCCCTAGCCGGTGACCACGAAATCCACGTACATCATTCCGTCGGACTAATCGAGTCTCTTTTTCATAAGCCCCATTGATCCTTTCCATGCTAGCTACTTCAGCACCACCCGCAGGAACCGCCATCGATGTGAAAAACCTTCATACACCCCGAAACCTATCGAAATGATGTCTGATCGACACAAAACCAGTCCCAAAATGTTCGTTACATCGAATAGATGATTTCACATGTTGGAACCCTCCCCAAAAGATGGACCATGCGCCCCCATGCGCGGCCTGAAGTCCCTGCGCGTGAAGCCCACGCGCTGGGCACTGTGCAGTCATCTTCAACATCAGGCCGGTCCGAACCGGTCGGTTCTCTGCAATCCGATCCAACTGGACGGCCGTGACCGGTCCAGGTCCCTATCCTCCTATTTTTTTCGTCCTTTTTCTTCCTTCTTTCCAAAAATCTTCCTAAATCTATCCTATGAATCTAAATATGTAAACAAAACAATCTAAAACCTACAAAATCCATCCACCCGATTTCCCCTCCACGGTTCGACCTCCCCAGATTTTCCCCAGGGATTCCTCAGCCCCTAACCACCAGCAAAACCACCTTATTATTCCCCTAGCAACCTAATAATCCTTACCCAACCATCCAAAACCGTCCATAATATCACAAATAAAAAATAAATGGAAAAGGACCCAAACCGATACCTTGTCGGTTTTCTCCTCCATGCCACCGTGGACGGTGGTCCTGCTGCCTCCCTGCCTTGCCTCAGCTCCCCAGCATCTCTCTGTCTCTCACTCAAACTCTCAAGTTCACTCAAGCAAGGGAGAAAGGGTTTTGGGGGATTGATTTTGGGTGAGATCGGAGAAGAACAAAGAAAATGAAAGGGGTGATATGCATGAACGTGTTTGGTCTGTGCAATGGATGGGTGATACTTGTCACTCATCCATTGGGCCTTCCTAAAATATCTGGGCCCACTTGAATACAAACACTCCCTGTATCGTAAATCGTGCAATAGTTCCTCGGAACTTCCGTGAATCGTAACTTCTTCGTTGAACGTCTGAATTCAACGTGCCGCCTGTCTATGAATTCGTATCGACCCGATCTACGTAACGGTCCTCGACCATCGGACCTCCCGGTCAAAAAGTCAACATTATGCCCACGACCAGGGGCAAAATGGTCATTTTGCATCGTTCGTCCTATTTCGTCCAACTAATCACGAATTAACCTCACTAATCATGATTAGTCACTAATCTAATCTCGGAATTCAGGATGGATCGTTACAACCTTCCCTCTTTAATTAATTTCGTCCTCAAAATTCCAACCGGCCTAATTCCAACCGATCTTCCCTCCTTAATTAGTTTTGTCCCCGCGTCAATTAATTTCCTCTACTCCTAGTTTAGCATAATCAGCAAGGCAATTCACCCTTACTGATTACCAGACCTCGGTCACTCACCTCAGACACCCACTTGTCACATCAGTCCATACTTCATTGTTACATGAGAAATAATCATCTCAAATTTGACCCACAGCCTAGGTGTTCGGTTCTTACACCCTCTTTGAACACTTAGCTGTCAATTCACTCCTCGTCATCCCACCTAGGGAAGAATCAAGGAGAATCCAAGATGATGACATCAAAGTTCATCCAATGTCATCCTCCAGCATCCAACATCATCTGCTAAAGAGCAAAAAATGAGAAATCTCCTTCATCTACTTCTAAGTCGACTTCCACTGCGGAATCAAGCACTCCCTTTGTCACTTCAATCACAACCACTCTCGATTCTGAAGTTCTAACCATGTCGGAACCACACTTAACTGTTTCTATTCCTGAGCTAGAAGTTCTCTTTCTCCGACCTTTCCGACCAACGATGACCGTCAATAACTATTGTAATGACCCATTCTATTTCTTACAATCAAATTTCTCCTCAAACAAGCCTACCCGAAACTCAGGAGGTATGGTCAACCGTAGTCAGCCAAACCAACTTGAAATGGACTCTCAAGTCCTCAGCTCATCCGGACACCATCCACGTGTCCGTGACCAGTCTAACTCACTACCAAGTTCGCCTATCGGTTTACACCGTTTATGTAGGTATACTCATTCCGAGTGAAATTCACACGACTCAAGGTTAAACCTTGTATACTATTTACGGATGTCCATAAATGGCCTCCAACACTCGCATCTCGTACTGCTCGACTGAAGAGTCACAACAGACTTCTGCTGTGATCTGCAGTCAAATCTCTGCATACCACCATATCTGACCAATTGGTCGCTAAACCCCACGATAGTACTCAATCCTCATGTCTCAACTACTGCTGGATCCTGTCCAGACCATCACTATCCTTGATCCACTCCCAAACCACAGATACCGAACATATTCCCATCTCGACGGAGTCACATCCTGACTCGTGACTCATCGTTGTCACAATCACCGGCACCATCACCAGCACTAGTACCAGTACCATCTCTAACACCAGCACCGACACACTAGCATCAGCATCAACATCCAGTGTGCGAATCAGATGACCCTAGATCTCCGCTCATACCGAGCGACGACCCCATACCTTTGCCCAAGTTGGAGTAACTTTGCATCCCTCGTACCCAACAACTCTAGGTACAATCGCCTTGACATCTCATATGAGAAAAGGAAACGTTCCTCGAATGTCTCCGATTCCCAACAACCGTAACTACTACAATTCTCGATAGTAGTGCCTACTACAGACTCGTGCAGACCTAACCACCAGACATCGCTATCGAGACTCCGCATCCAAAGGAATCAATCGTCTGTACTAAATACTCTGTAGGGCCCCACACAGCCAACCACAACAGAACTATGGTAACCCCGACATCGAATGCCAAACCAAGATGATCTACGATTTAATCTTACTAACCATCGTACCGATATCCTAACTATCAGGTTGATAACGAACTGCAGCACATAGAGACATCACATCCGCGACATGCGCACCGTTTTGATACCACCTGTCAGTATCAGAGCGTCTTGAGTATCTTATGAGCCAACCTATGCTCTGATACCACCTGTCAGGACCCGTCCCAATCCCCCCCTCCCCCCCGGCCCCGGGATTAACGGGGGACGTTCCTGATCCCGTCTGACACGGAGTGTCAGACAAAGGAAAATTCTGACTTTAGCCCTCTCGGGATTCAGAGTACGCCAAGATCCGGAGGAGGTATGTGATATCTCGGTCTCTGCTACAGTCCACATCCGCCGTCAACCTGAAAAGCAGTCAAAATATTAAAAGCTGTGAGTGGACAAAACAATAATTTATAAAAACATTTCATAAGAAAGACATTTGTACCATTCACTAAAAAATCTGCATGCATTCAAAAACCATTTACCAAACCATCACGACTTTAGCCCAAAATCGTAAATGAAACCAGATACACGGGCCACTGCCTAAATCCATGTGGGACTCAGCCCAAAACCTATATACATCACATATCATATAGCATATACATATAAATCATGCTACCAATCCTATCAAGGTATCTAAAGCTACGCGCGTGCTACTTGGGGTCTCAAAGCCCAAGTCTCTTAGGGTCCACCTAGGTCAATGTCCGTAGATCAATGACCCTCCCTGAGGTTATAATCCAAGCCCTCCTGAGAGTAAGGTACCCAACGGGGGCGACTCCACTCAGTTAGTGCTCCGTGACTACTCCGGGGTCCACCCAGGCCAACGACCCTCCCCGGAGAAGACATTCCAAATAAGGAAGGTATATGAATATATATATATATAACGAAAACATCCTTAAAAAAATTTAAGGGATTCATACCCGGTCCCCATAAACCGTCATAAACCATAAAAACCTTTCAAGGGTTCATGCCGGTCCTCATAAACTGTCATGAACCAAGAAATCCATTTAGGGTCCCCAACCCGAAATCATAAACGCAAGTAACTGGGCCTCGTGCCCGAACTCATGACTCAACTGGGCATCGTGCTGGATATCTCAGGGTCAGTCACGACTCCGATCGTAGTGATGCGTGCAACCATCCATCTAGGACTGCCTTCAATCCTGGTATGTCGCTGTGAACGAATCAACCGACGCGACCACCACTAGATTATGGAGCACTCATCACCGATCGATATCCTGAACCATCAGCACTCAGAAGTCAAGCCTCCATCGGCTGCCCGATAACAGATCGTGCATCGTGACCTCTCCGGCAGGAACATATCCCAGTTCGGAGGCGAGCGTGGTATCGTCTGTCGCCGTGCACATAGCACTCGTCGCGGTCACGATTCAGACCTGTAGGTCGCCAATAGGGGTACATGCCCGAGACAAAACTAAATGGGTCTCATGCCTGAGTTTATCCTTTTAAAATCCAAAACCTTTTCATTTAAATCAACGTAGAAATACAAACCCGTATAGGCGCCGTATAAGGCTGAAACCTCGAAATACGTGCCAATACATAACCACACACAAATGCACTGATGGCATCACTTAACAAGTATTAAAACATATAATAAACATTTATGCATGCACCAATTTAGAAAACCAAGGTCCACTCACATACCGTCCGAGCTGCCGCCTCGATACGCGTGTCATACGGCTCTCCCGAGCTAATCGTAGTCACCGGGACTTCTAAACTTGTCCAAATTGTAATAGATGGTTACTAACTACTTAATTAACCCCTCACTAAAGCCTCGTAATTTTCCCAAATTTCTAACTGTTTTTAAACTCTATCCTAAACCTTCGGACACCCCGAAACCTATCGAAACGATATTCCATCGACACGAAACCAGTCCCAAAATGTTCGTTACATCGAATAGATGATTTCACATGTTGGAATCCTCCCCAAAAGATGGCCCATTCGCCCCCACGCGCGGCCTGAAACCCCTGCGCGTGAAGCCCACGCGCCGGGCACTGTGCAGTCATCTTCAACCTCAGGCTGGTCCGAACCAGCCAGTTCTCTGCAATCCGGTCCAGCTGGTCCGGCGTGATCGGTCCAAGTCCCTATCCTCCTATTTTTTCGTCCTTTTTCTTCCTTCTTTCCACAAATCTTCCTAAATCTATCCTATGAATCTAAATATGTAAACAAAAACAATCTAAAACCTACAAAAATCCATCCACCCGATTTCCCCTCCATGATTCGACCTCCCCAGATTTTCTCCAAGGGTTCCTCAGCCCCTAACCACAACCAAAACCACCTTATTACTCCCCTAGCGACCTAATAATCCTCACCCAACCATCCAAAACCGTTCACAATATCACAAATAAAAAATAAATGGAAAAGGACCCAAACCGGTACCTTGTCGATTTTCTCCTCCACGCCTCCGTGGACGGCTGTCCTGCTGCCTCCCTGCCGTGCCTCAACTCCCCAGCATCTGTAACGACCCGGATAGTTGAAAAAGGAAAATTTGTAAAATTTGAAGAAAATGGCGATTTTGCCCCTAGAACCGGGTAAAAGGTTGACTTTTGGCCCGAGCGGTCAAACGGACTTTGACCGATAACTGTGACGTAGTTCGGGACGTCACGAGTTCATAGACAGGTGGCACGCCCAATTTCGACATTCGAGGAGGAAGTTATGATGTTCGGAAGTTCAGGGGTAATTTGGTAAATTGGTTAAAAAGGAACAATTTGTTGACTTTTCAAACGACATGGAACTTTCATGTAATTCGAGGACCATTAGGAAGGTCTCGAGATGCTGAGTCCGTAGACAGGTGGCATGCGTCAATCGGAGTTCGGACGACCAAGTTAAGAGTCTAGAAATGGGAAGGGCATTTTGGTAAATTGTCAAAGTAGGGGCAAAATGGTATTTGAACCATTGAAGAAGGAATGGGACAGTGATGGGCTGATTCATCCATGGTGATGCCACCAAATGACATCTGTCATTCTCTAAAATCAGGTTAGTGGCACAATGAAGTGTGTGTTAGTGTGTTTGGAACAGGTGCACAGTCAGGGGAATTGGAAATTGATACTGAGTGGGTGTTTTTGAAATGAAAAACAGAGACCGATGACCATGGCTTGATCGACCTTCCCAAGAATGAATTGAGATAAAATGAGACTGGAGAAGGGCTTAGGGAGGAAGAACAGCGATTTGAGATTGAGAGAGGAAGAAAAGTGATGGAAATGGTGAAAGGAAAACTCAAACCCGAAACTGGTCCTTGAGAGAGAGAGAATCCAATTTCGAATTGTAGGCCAGCCCAAGGAAAATTGAGGTTTCATTGAGTTCTCTGGGATCAATTCAAGTCGATCTAGTGCAAGAAGGAAGAGAATTGATGCTGTTTTGGCTCTGAATGAACCTGGTGACCGAGAAGAAAATCGAGCTTTGAGTCGTGAAATTGAAGGAGTTGAAGGGAGAAATTGACTTGAGAAACAAGTTTATACGAACCCTATGAAGCTTCTGAGTGATCAATTTCAAGAAAACAATCGAGATTGGTCGAGATTGAAGAATGAACAGTCCCCATCTGTTCTTCGAAGTTAGACTTCGAATCGCCTGGATTAAGGTAAGTTATTACAGAATTGAGGTCACAGAGCCCTAATTAGATACATGGTGATCCTACTGGCTGAATGAATTGATGAAATTAAGTTGGAATTGACAGGAATTCAGCCGGGTCAAGTCGCGGGAAACCGGATCCGTTTACCAGTCAATCGGGCGGAGACGATGAACAGTACCTGGTACTGTAGCAGCGCGTGAGGGCGCGTGGGTCCGATTCTCGAGGTGAGTTCAACACGACTTTTGTTCTATGCAATGTAACAAACATTTTGGCGTTGGTTTCGAGTTAATCAGACACCGTTTTGATATTGTTTCGAGGGTCCGAAGGTTTATGTTACGTTTTTAATTAATATTTAATTCCCAGAAAATTATGGGAAATTAGTATGATGTTATTTGAGTCCTTAGTGACCTTGGAGAATGATTTCGGACAAGATTTGAGATTCCTGGAAAATGTCAGAAATTACGGAAACGCGTGCAGCTCGAAAAGCGAGCGATATGGATGGTGTGTGAGTGGACTTTGTTTTCTAAACTTCAATGCATGCATAATCGTTTTCTATGCTTTATAGATATGATTCATATGATTATGACTTATGGCAATTACGATTTTCGTATTTATACGTATTTCGATATTCAATACATAATTGCACGTATTTTGAGACTATGGTTTCTCATATGTTTTCATGATGGA
Organism: Prinsepia uniflora; assembly: GCA_032719365.1. Lineage (NCBI taxonomy): Eukaryota > Viridiplantae > Streptophyta > Magnoliopsida > Rosales > Rosaceae > Prinsepia > Prinsepia uniflora. The sequence goes on along the minus strand of CM064864.1, from coordinate 6,318,659 downwards.
TTAATGAATGATTTTATATGATTTGTGTGTATCATGTTTTGATGATATTTTGACTATGATTGTGAGTATGATTTACGGTTTTGACACGTATTTCGAGATTATTACGAATTTGCACGTTTTACGAGATTTCTAGTATGTTGTGATTTGACCGTGATTTTGGTGATTTGAATTTGGTATAGGATTTAAAACGGATTTTGCGAAAAGAGATTTCGGGCTTGCTGCCGAGTTCATAAAAGTGGCCTTGATGAACGAGATTTCGGGTTTCGGAAACTTGAAGGTGGATTTCCGGATTTGGGTTCGAGATGATGGTTCCGGATGCCGGCTTACGGAACCATTATTGCGATTTCGGATTCGGGAATGGATGATGGACATGATTGGGGATTTGAATGTGAAATTCGAACATGAGTTCCATTTCGATTAAGTGTGATCTCGGATTTGACTTGGGAAATTGGTTTACGATGGATTCTGGATTTGTTGTGATTTACAAATGGTTTTGGGTTTAAAGATCTGGTACTATTGCTGGATGATGTTTTGGGTTTAAAGACCCGGTACTATTGCTGGATCATGTTTTGGGTATAAAGACCCGGTTGATTGATGACGAGGGAGGGCCCTTGATTGACATGTTTTGAGTTTAAAGACTCAGTTATTGTGATATCCCCCGAGGCCTATTGATTATGCTTTGAGTTTAAAGACTCGTTGATATCCCGGGAAGGCCTGATTATGCGCATGGTTTTGAGTTTAAATATTCGGGCGTACTTGAGATCTAGCAGATTGATTGACTTGTGAATTACTGTTGATTTCTGTTGTTTTCGGATGTGTTGGGCAATAGCCCGGTTTATATGACTTGATGGATTTTGGGTTATGTTATGTACTTGGCTTTTGATTCATGATTTTGGGCTAAGGCCCCGTGTTTATTGTTTCAGGCTAAGGCCGAGGTTTGAGCAAAGGAAAATGATTTTGATTTTCATATACGATTTTCTTATATTGGAAATGAAATGAATTATGAAAGGATTTTCGAATGCATGCATTGATTTTACGTGGAGGGTAGAATGTCTTTTCTGTAACATGTTTTAGAACTGATTTATTTTCGTCCACTCACACCTTTTGTGTTTTTATTGACCCTCCAGGTCGTGGCGCATTGATCGAGGCTGATCGAGAGGCGGAGGCATAAGTGAGTACGTGTGTGGCTATCCCTTGTTTGGCAAGTGCTGAGGGTAATTTGGGAACCTCAGTCGACTTGTCAAACGGGAGTAGGACCGGACACAGTTGTCAATGTCCCTCAGGGGACGGTCCTGTCAGCATCTCTCTGTCTCTCACTCAAACTCTCAAGTTCACTCAAGCAAGGGAGAAAGGGTTTTGGGGGATTGATTTGGGGTGAGATCGGGGAAGAACAAAGAAAATGAAATGGGTGATATGCATGAACGTGTTTGGGCTATGTAATGGATGGGTGACACTTGTCACTCATCCATTGGACCTTCCTAAAATATCTGGGCCCACTTGAATACAAACACTCCTCGTATCGTAAATCGTGTAATAGTTCCTCGGAACTTCCGTGAACCGTAACTTCTCCGTCGAACGTCCAAATTCGACGTTCCGCCTATCTATGAATTCGTATCGATCCGATCTACATTACGGTCCTCAGCCCTCGGCCATCGGACCTCCCGGTCAAAAGTCAATATTTTACCCACGACCAGGGGCAAAATGGTCATTTTGCATCGTTCGTCCTATTTCGCCCAACTAATGATGGATTAACCTCACTAATCATGATTAGTCACTAATTTAATCTAGGAATTCGGGACGGGTCGTTACATTAAATCCTCAAACCAAGTTCATTTTCAAGTTCCTTGCACTCTTGTGATCAAAATCATCCAAAAAAAGAAGGAGAAATAGCACAGGGAAGGTATAGATCCGAGAAGGAAGGAGGTCAAAGCTTTCGAGCTAGATTTAAAGAAATCTAGGTATTTTCTCTTAATTCTAGGCTTAGATTTAGGTTCCTTAGCTCGAGTAGATATATTTAGACTACTAGAATTTCCAATTGGGTTAAGCCTTGAGGGATATACGATGTTTTAAAGACTGGAGTTTTAATAGCATTTTCCGGCCGAACAGGCGGGGCGGCGGCGCACAACAGACTAGTCATCTTCTTCCATAGTAGGATGATGTCAGCAGTGACGTCAGGGACAATGTTAGTAGTGACGTCTGTGATTACGTCAGCATGACAGGCCACGTCCGCAAGCTGATGTAAGCACCATGCTAGTAGGTGACATTAGCAGCCATGTAGCTCATAGGCTAACGCACGGGAAAGGTCCCTGGAATTTCTCCAACGCATGGTGGCACGTGGGCTTGAATCCCAAGACACGGTGACGCACGTCCTACAATTTTTTATGTCCAGAATCAAATAGAGGTTTCAGGTCAATCAGAGTTCATTCAGGGGTATTTTTGGGCATCCAAAGTGGCAGATTGTACGTTTTGGACGCATCTGTTATTCCGAGAGTTAGGAGGTTTGAATACAAGACTTTTTTTAGTGTTAGTAATCCTTAGTTGTTACTTTTTACAAGAAATATTGCTATGGCGTCCTCAGAGGAGCGCGCAGCTCGAGATTGAGCTTAATCGGACATATTGTGAGTAAACCTTTGCTTTCAAAACTATTTTTCCTGCATATAGAATTGTTTTAAATGATTTGAATAAGTATTACGGATATGGTTTTATTTTATATGCAGATTTATGGTTTTTGAATAATCATTCGATTAGTGTTCTAGACACACGTTTTATGAATTTTTGTGGAAACAATGTTTTGGGCTCAGACTCTGGTTTAAATGTTTTCACTTGGAGTTGGAGTCAAAAATATGTTTTGAAACAATGTTTTGGTTTTATTATTTTGATTTTTTCCATAGTTGACTATCCTTGGGAGTTTGACCAACCCTCTGAAGTCCGGAGCATGGCTCCGTAGATCCTGAGGCTAAAGATACCTTGATTAGCATTCAGACGTCCAGAGTGACACAACCCATCCCAATCCCTCTGGGATTAAAGTAGGATGTGCCATGCTCCCGTCTGAGCCAAAGTGTCAGACAAGGGATAACCCAAAAGCTCAGCTCGAACGGGGCTTACAGAGTGAGCCACAATCCGGAGGAGGAGTGTGATGTCTCGGTCTCTGCTACAGCCCGCATCCGTGATCAACCTGAAGGGCATTACAAGCAACAAAAGCTGTGAGTGGACAAAAATCAATAGGTTCATAAAACACATTTCATAAAAAGACCATTATGCCCTTCACTAAAAAGCATGCTTGCATTTGAAAACCATTTACCAAACCATTTATTCAACTAACCATTATTAGGGTCTCAACCCAAATTTCGTAAATCCAAGTTATACGTGGGAACTCAGCCCAAAACCATAGAATACCAAAATCTGTAAATCCAGATCCAAATGGGCCACTGCCCAAATGCATAAAACACAGAAATACCATTTCTGAAATCCAATAATTCGTGTTTACCATCTACCATATAACCAATCCTATCACGGTTTCCAAAGCTATGCTTGCTATTCAGAGTCTCAATTCCCAAGTCTCCCCAGGGTCCACCCAGGTTAATGCCCGCATATCAATGACCCTCCCTGGGGGTTATAATCCATAAATGTCTTCCTGAGAGTAAGGTACCCCACGGGGCGACTCCATTCAGTTAGTGCTCTGTGACTACTCTGAGGTCCACCCAAGCCAACGACCATCTCCGGAAGAGACAATCCATAAATAAAAGGATGGTATATGAAAAACCATTTTGTAATCATTCTCAAAACCTTTCAAACCTTTCAAATGATCCACGCCCGGTCCTCATAAAACCGTCATGAAACCAGAAATCTATGTTTCCAAATTCAAATCCATTTAGGGTCTCCGAACCCGAAATCACATTTATAAACCATAAATGGGACTCATGCCCGATATCATAACCAATTGGGCCTCAAGCCCGATCATGTAAACCAACTAGGCCCCCGGCCCAATGCCTTATCAAATCAAATGGATTCCAAGTCCGATAGTTCATAAATCAAATGGGTCTCAAGCCCGGTTCTATATTTCCGAATCTGAAATCTATTTATCCAAATCCATTTACGGGTCTCCGACCCGAAATCACATTCATAAAACACAATTGGGCCTCATGCCTGATTTCGTAAACCAAATGGGCCCCTCGCTCGATAATATAACTCAAATGGACTTCATGTCTGAGGCTTTCCAAAACAAATGGGTCTCATGCCAGAGTTTACCTTTTCAAATTCAAAACCATTTCATTAAACCATTACCGAAACCACAAGTACGTATAACCACAGAGTAAAACCATAAACCTCGATATACGCGCAATTACGTAAATCACCTCGAAATACGTGTAATCATGTAAATCACCAAAACCATAATCATCATGATAGAAATCATATATAAAACATATAAAACATTTATGCATGCATCACATTTTAGAAATCAAAGTCCACTCACAGATCGTCCTATGTTGCCGCCTCAATATGAGTGCCATATGTCAGGACCGGTCCCAAATCCCCCGGGATTAACGTGGGACCCGTCTGACACGAAGTGTCAGACCAGAGAAAATTCCATCTTTAGCCCTCGCCGGGGCTATCAGAGTGCATCAGGATCGTAGGAGGAGGGGAGTGATGTCTCGTCTCTGCTATAGCCCGCATCCGCGATCAACCTGAAGGGCATTAAAACACGAAAACTGTTAGTGGACAATTTAAACATTTTCATTTTAAAACCTTTTCGCATAAAGACATTTATGTCCTTCATAAAAACATACGCATGCATTCAAAACCATTTATCAAACATTCATAAAAATCTTTGTCAAACATTTACAAAACCTTTCAAGGGATCATGCCCGGCCCCATAAACCGTCATGCCCCATAAATCCATTTGGGTCCCCGACCCGAAATCACACGTACAAACCATAACTCAAAACATAGGAACTCAGCCCTAAATCATGTCACGTGGGTCTCAGCCCAAATCTGTTCTCAGTGAAATACTAAAACATCAAGTACGGGGTCTCCGCCCCAAATCACTTTCTACATCATAAAACACAGGGTCTCCGCCCTCAAATCACTTTTCCATAAAACCTCATACGTATCAACATACGTATAACCCATCCGCGGCACTTCCGAGAAGATGCCAACTCGGGGCACACAGCCTCTAGGGAACACATCCCCGATATAGTCACGATATCGAATCTCTAAACTAGTGTGCGCACTACTCAGGGTCTCACTCCGAGTCTTCTCCTAGGAATCTCCATCTGGGAGGCTCAATCTCTGGATCTAGTCTGAGCTCTCTCTCTGGATCTAGTCCACACATCTCTCCGAAATCTGGTGCGGGACCACATCATAATAAGTAATCACCACTCCTGGAACGGGATCCCTATGGGGATACCCATTCTAGTCTGTGGATCGTGACTCTCCAGGTCGACGTCTGGAGGAGACCATAAATCAATATGGAGGGTTCATTCATTTCATTTCTTTTCTTTCTTTCTCAAATCACTTTTCAATTGGGTCTCATACCCGATTCATCTCAATAGGATTCCTTGAATCCGATTCAAATCCATTTCATAGGCCTCGGCCTAAATCCTCAGTTCAACAGAGTCTCATGCCCGCATACTCATTTCACAAATTGAACTGGGACTCAAGCCCGATGTTACAATCAACTAGGCCCTAGGCCCAAAACCATTACTCAACAGGACCTCACGTCTGATTTCACAACCAACGAGGCCTTAGGCCCGATATCTCAACTAAATGGGTCTCAGGCCCGATATCATAAATCAGCGGGGCATCAAGCCCGGTAGTACCACTAACTGGGCCTCAAACCTGAATCGTTAACCAACTGGGCTCCCGGCCCGATTGTATAACACAAATGGACCCTCGGTCCGATTCCTCGTCAATTCAAATGGACTTCAAGTCCGAGAATTTGTAAATAAAAAAGGGTCTCATGCCCGATTTCATGTTTCCTAATCCAAAACCAATTCATAAAACGCTCATTGAAAACCTAGAACGTATAAGCAGCGTATAAAATCGGAAATCTCGAAATACGAGCAAATACATAAATCCTAGGCTACCACAAACAAATGCACTCATGGCATCACAAAACATATATTAAAACAATTATAAAACATTTATGCATGCATCGAATTCGAAAGAAAGGTCCACTCACAGACCGTCTGAAGCCTCACCTCGATACGCGTGTCATAATCGTCTCCCGGGTCAACCGTCGCCTCCTGGATTCCCGAACCTGTCCAAATTGATTTAGAGGGTTACTAATTACTTAAATAACCCCTCACTAAAGTCCCATAATTTTCCGGAATTTCTAACTATTTTTAAAATCGAACATAAAACTTCGGACATCCCGAACTATATCGAAACGATGTCCGATTGACACGAAACTAGTCCCAAAATGTTCGTTACATCGAATAGATGAAATTACATGTTGGAAGTTCCCCCAATTATGTGCCATGCGCCTCCACGCGCCTCCCAAAGGGGCTGCGCGTGGGGCTTACGGGCCCTGCACTGTACATTTTCAACTTTGGCGAACCGGCCGGTCCAGTTCGATTCTGCAATCCGATCCGGTCCGACCGGCGTGACCCGTTCACCTATATTCTTCTCTTATTTTATCCCAATTTCATCCCTAATTAATCCTAACCTTCATAGTTTAATTGTAGCAACAAATTTAGATGATTAAAACAAGGAAAAGGGGTTCAAATCTTCACCTTTCCAATTGAGTTTTCACGGCCAAACTTTGGCCGGCCTTCCACGGCTGTTCAACCGTCCAAATGCTCTCCTCCCAATCCTCACATGCTTGTGTGAACCTCCAAAACATCACAATAACATAAATACCTTCCCTAAACGTCCAAAATGAGGAAATCGAATTTTGAAAAATAAGTGGGTTCGAGTTTTACCGTTCCTCCGCCGTGGACGGCGGTCCTGCAACCCCTTGCCGTCCTTTAGCTCCACAACTCCTCTCTGTCTCTCACTTAGGCTCCCAAGGTCACTCAAACGGGGATTGAAAGGGTTTTGGGGATGGTTTTTGGGTGAGTTCGGGGAAACATAAGAAAATGATGAAATGGGGATATGCATGTATGTAATCATACTGGACAATGGATGAGTGACAAGTGTCACTCATCCATTGGGCCAGAAGCAAAATATCTGGGCCCACTTAAGTCAAAAGTAACCTGTTTCGTAATTCGTGCAATTGTACCTTCGGACTTCCGTGACCTTAACTTTTCCGTCGAACGTCCGAATTTGACGTGCCGCCTGTCTAGGGATTCGTATCATCCCGATCTATGTAACGGTCTTTGGCCCTCGGCCATTGGACATCCCGGGTCAAAAGTCAACTTTTAGCTCCTATTCACCCAAATTATCAAAATGCCCTTGAACTTCCGAACGTCATAACTTCCTCCTCAAACGTCGGAATCGAGCGTGCCACCTGTCTATGAACTCGTGACGTCACGAACTACATCACGGTCATCGGTCAAAGTCCATTTGACTGCCTGAACGAAAAATCAACGATTTGCCCATTCTAGGGGCAAAATCGTCATTTCACCCCGAACGTCCACTAATCCTCGTCTAATCGCTGATTAGTCTCGCTAATCCATCATTAATTCTTAATTAATCCCGTTAATTCAGGACGGGTCATCACACCATAAGCCTTCCCGGGCTAATCACTATCACCATGACTCCCAAACCTGTCCAAATCATACTAACGGGTTACTAACTACCTTATTAACCTCTCATTAAAGCCCCGTAATTTTTCCAGATTTTTAAACATTTTTAAACTCGATCCTAAACCTTTGGACATCCCGAACTATATCGAAACGATGTTCGATCGACTCGAAACTAGTCCCAAATTGTTCATTACATCGAATAGATGAAATTACATGTTGATCGTGGCTCGAAAAGAGGGCCCACGCGCCCTGAAGCGCCGCCCAAAGGCACTGCGCATGGGAACCATGCGCGTGGCACTATTCATCTTCAACCTCTCGCTGGACCCGGTTCGATTCGCTCCATTATAAACCGGTCCAGCCAAACCGGCGAGATCGGTTTTCCCCATTTTCTCAACCATTTTCAATGCTTTCAATCCCTACAAGTTCGTCTAACAATTTCAAATCGATCTACCAACGTAGAAACCCCAAACACTAACTCGAAATTACCTTCCCGATCAATGAATGATGATGGCCCCTGCAACCCCCATCTGCCGTCGACTCCGGCCCCATTTCCTTCGAAATCGAGTCCCCTGCGTTCGTATTGATCCCTAGATCATGACCCAGTCCATCAAATAGATCAATAAAACTTAAAACTTAACCTTCGATTTTTGAATCAAAACTCCTACCTCGACGGTTTCCGGTCACCGTGCACCGCCTTCCCAGTCATTTACACAGTCGTGCTCGCCTAATTTCATAGGTCAAACACTCATCCTCCCTCAACAAGTCACAATGACAGATGAAGATCATGGTGTGAGGGTTGTGGGGGTTCGTATGGAAATGGTCGTGCACGGGTTTTGGAGAAGAAAGTGAGGTTTGATGATGATGATCAGATGAGATGGAATGAATGGTGAGGATGGGAGGATGGGAGAAATGAACGGCTGGGATTGGGAGAGTGTGTGTGTGAGGGAAAATATAAAATAATAGTATAATTAATATTTTAATATAAAAACCATCCAATCATGTTTGAGATCCACAAATTGGGGTTAAGGACCAATGGGATGAGTGACACTTATCACTCATCCATTGGGCCTGAAACAAATATCTGGACCCACATGAGGACAAATGTAATCCGTCTCGTAATTCGTGTAATAGTTTCCTCGAACTTCTGTGAACCATAACTTTCCCGTCAAATGTCCGATTTCGACGTGCCGCCTGTCTACGGACTCGTGACGTCCTGATCTACGTCACGGTCATTGGCCAAAGTCTGTTTGACAGCCCGAGTCAAAAGTCAACATTTTGCCCACCTCCAAGGGTAAAACGGTTATTTCGCACCGTCCATCCGAAATCACTCAACTAATCACCGATTAATCTCACTAATCCTTCATTAGTCACTCATCTAATCACTGTCCGTCCAAGGGTGGCCATATTGTCCCAAAATACTGAAACCATCTTGTCTCGTATTATACCAAACTAGAAAAAAAAATTGAATAGTAAAATCGAAAGGATGATCAATACGGTACCGATACCGAACCAGTTTAAATCAGTGCGTGATTGGTTTCGATATTACGAAATACTGTCCCATGCCAAAACCAAACCGGTTTTAATTTTTTAAATTAATTAAAAATTAAATTAAATTCAACAATGAAAAACCCCTAATAATTTAATAGCCAATGATGGATTTAATTGTATATTAATTTAGTTGATAGATTTAATTGTATATTAATTTAGTTGATAGATTTAATTGTATATTAATTTAATTGTATATTAATTTAGTTGATAGATTTAATTGTATATTAATTTAGTTGATAGATTTAATTGTATATTAATTTAGTTGATAGATTTAATTGTATTTCAAGAGTTTTTTAGTTGATGGATTTAATAGTTTGTTAGGGTTTTTTAGTAATGTTGTTAATTTTAGTTGATGTATTGAAATTTATTAGATTAGTTTTGAGCAATATTTGTTACCCAACAGGAGTCCTAATTTTTCAATTTTAACAAAATGTTGCTTGTAGACATTGAATCAAGTAATAAATAAATGAAATTATGAATTTGGCTTCAAAACTGAAATCGTACCGAAACCGTACTGAACATAATTGGAAAGGTACGGTATGGTATCAATTTTATATTTAGAAATATCATACCGTACCAAACCGGTTAAAATTATTTGGTACGGTTCCAGTCACTGCTGAAAATTTCGGTGCTATCGCCGATATATCAGAAGATATATCGAAAATTCTGACCACCGGCATCTAAGGATGGGGGGAAGGAAAATCTTCCCCCAAAATCGAAGATTTCGCCCAATATCGGCAGATATCAGCGATAATCGCCGATATTGGCCGAAATCTTCGGTTTTGGACCGAAATTCCTAACCCATCGAACAATTGATGGACCTTCGAAACCAAGGAAGGAACCGAAATCGAGAAAACATAAATATGGGGCAAACGGCAAACCTCGAACCATCTCTGATTCTGATATGTCGATCGACGGCCGAAGCACAGCACCACGCACCACTCGAATCCTCTGTTTCTCCGCTTCTTTCAGCCGCCTACTCCTCGATCGACTGCTCTACCCTCGACGACGACTCCACCCATCTCGTCACCAAGCGCCGTCTCGCCCTCATGGTCACTTCCGCCGCCTCTGATCTCTCAGTCTCGCCCCCTCTGCACGGCTGCTCACCATTTCCTTTCCAAACACTCAAACGATCGATCGAGAGAGAGAGAGAGAGAGAGAGAGAGAGAGAGAGAGAAAGAGATTTGGTTGGGTTAAATAACCCAAATGAAACGCACCGTTTCATTTCAATGGCTTTTTTTATTTTTTACTTTTTTTAACCCCTTTTTTAAGTCTTAAATCTAGATTATTATTTTTATCATTTATACTTAACATATATTAGTAAATTTTAAATATTTTTATGTTTACTTAACAGTTAATCCTTTACCTTTTTTACCAAATATCAAAAAAATAAAACATATATTATTTGATAAAATATGTTTTAGTATTTGGTAAATATCAAATATCAAACATATATTATAATAATCATAAATTTGTTATAATAATCAAATGTTTCCGTATGTTATAATAATCATAAATTTGTTATAATAATCATAAATCGTTTATGTTCTATGCACTCTTTAAGAAACCATACTCGATACGGAACCAATTTTAGAGCAGTTCAAATATTATAATAATCAAACATCCCACCCACATGAAATTACTAGAGATTGAGGTCAATTTAATGATCATAAAGTTGTTATAATATTTGAACAGTTCAAATATTACTACATATTGGTTCCATATATTATAATAATGATCATAAAGATCTAGTAATTTGGTATATGTTTGGTTATAATATTTGAACTGCTCTAAATTACTCTAAAATTGGTTATAATAATCAAATTTGTTATAATATTTGAACTGCTCTAAAATTGGTTCTGTATCCGTATCGATATCAAAAAAATAAAACATATATTATTTGATAAAATATGTTTTAGTATTTGGTAAATGTCAAATATCAAACATATATTACCAATTTACCATATATTACCAAATATATAAAAAAGGTTAAGCCTTAAATATATTTTTGTTTCAAAATTCAAAATTTATTATTTGGTAAAATATATTTTAGTAATATATTTTTACTCATATATTTGGTAATATATGTTTTAATTTAGAATATATGTTTTATTTTAGAATATATGTTTTATTTTATAATACATGTTAAAGTTTAATGTAAAAAATGGCTTCACTCACATATTTGGTGATATATTCTTTAATTTAGAATATATGTTTTAATTTAAGAATACATGTTGTAATTGAAATAATTTAAATAATGTGATTATAATTTAGAATTATTATTATTTATTTATTTATTTATTATTATTTGTATGTTTATTATTATTATTATTTGTCAATGTGTAAAGTATTCTTAGTGTAACATTATCAATAAAATTATGTTTTAATTTAAGTTTATCTTTAAGCCTTTATACTGTTAGTTATCGTCGGACCTATATTCTATCATATGATTCATCATATATTTATTATATCAAAGTCATTTTATAGTTTTTATTAGTCCTATATAACCATCATTGGGTACTTAAGGTTTTCCCAAAGTTTCATTCTAATTTTCCAACTTTTAGACCGAATTTCCGTTATTTTTGTTGACCGTAAACGATATCGATATTTGGGGCGAGATATCCGTAAATTTGACTAGCGATATATCCGTCGATATCGATATTTCAATCATTGGTTCTAGTATCACCTTCATAACGAACCAGGCCCAGGGCTAATATAAGTTCTTATATATTTAGATTTAGTTATCTAAGGTATTTTATTTATTAAATCCTTAGTTAATAATATAAGTATAAAAATATAAAAGGTTGTATAATAAAATTAATAAAAAAAAACTTACATTTTCAACATTTATGATTTCCTGCTCAATTCACTTATCTAGATAATTAATTTTTGTTCTTGAATTATTTGATAGTATTCATTATATTATTAATTTTTTGAAATTTGTCTTTAAAAACTGTTTAGGCCTCCGCTTAGGCGTTAGCCTCCTATCGACCGTCGTAGGAGCGTCTAGCGCCGTTTTGAACCTTGTGATGAACATATATTTACTACTCTTGTCCCAACTCGTGTAGGAATCTATTCATCCAAAATAACTCATTGCAAGTTTATATATTAGCAATAAACTCGACTTCTGTAGTGCCCTTTATAAAACACAAACTCATTTTGGAGGTACCTCTGAGATATCTCAGAATCCACTTCACTGCTTCTGAGTGTTCTTTATCCGGTTTGGATAAGAATATAAAACATCAACTACATGTGTTATATTTGGCATGGTGCACATCTAAGATTGCCAACTGATGAGGCATATGGAATTGATTTCACCTTTTCCTTCACTTTCTCACTTGTAGGACACTACTTTGAGCTGAGTTTAAAATGATTAGTAGGAAGAGTTGCAACTGGTTTTGTCTTATCCATGTTGAAGAAACTTTTCAATATATTGATCTTGTGATAACCACATCTTCCCATTCTTCCCATCATCTTAAATATGCATACATAGAATCTGCTTTGCTGCCATTGCAAAAGAGCTACTGAGTTCTTTCTTTAACTTGCTAGTTTTGTCACTATCATGACCTAGGATCAACATATGTAACAACCCGTCCCAGATTTTGGGATTAGATTAGTACTTAATAACGGATTAGCGAGATTAATTGTTGATTAGTTGAGTAATTTCGGACGGACTGTAACGACCCGTCCCGGGAATTAGGGTTAAGACCGTGATTAAGGTGGGATTAGTGAGCTTAATCGAGGGTTAGTTGGTCTCGATAAGGTCGTTAGCCTAGAATGACGATTTTGCCCCCGATTCGGGCAAAAAGTTGACTTTTAGTTCGGGCGGTCAATTGAGTTTTGACCGATGACCAGGACGTAGTTTAGGACATCACGAACCCGTAGACAGGTGGTACGCCCGATTCCGATATCTGAGGAGGAAGTTATGATGTTCGGAAGGTTGAGGGCGTAACCCTAATTTGGCTAGAATAGGTGGAAGAGTTGACTTTTCGTACGATCAGGTTTTGACACGTTGACTTAAGATGGTTAGATAGATCTTGTCGTCCTGAGTTCGATGACAGGCGGCACGTATTCATCGGACTTACGATGTGTGAGATACGGGTCTAAAACGGTAAGGGTAAAATCGTAATTTTGGTTTTAAAAGGAAGGGCATTTTGGTCTTTGTGCATTGGGCCTGGTGCAACAGAGAGGGACAGATGGAGGGCTGAGATTGAGACACATGGGAGAAGGAATTGTGGGATGATGAAACGTGTAGGAGAGCTAGAGATTTCTAGCATACACGGTCCAATTATTTGGGGTAATCGTGTACCCGTGTGTGTGTGTTTGTGTTCGAAGAACAGAAAACAGAGGGAGGAATTGAGAGGAATTGAGAGGTGATCGTGAGGGTTGATGAGTTTTGTGAGTGTGTGAGAGTGACCTGAGAGTGAGAGGGAGTTAGTGAGGAGGTTTGGAGGTCCAGTGGCTGTGTGTGTGTGAGAGGGGAGCCACGGGAAACCAGGAGGAAATAGGGAGGAAGTGAGTGTTTGTGGTGGTGGTGTGGCCGTGTACGGTGCAATTGGACTTGTGGTGGTGTCGTGAGGGGTGAGAGGAGTCGACCAGCCCCAGCGGAGCTCGCGACGGCGACCGGAAGACAGGTAATTCCTCATCCCCATTTATTTTACTCTGTTTTGCCGTCTAGATTCAGACGCTAAGTCGTAGCTTTAGGGGTTGAAGCGAGGAGTCCCATTAGGTCTAGGGAATTCAGTGGAGTCCTAGGAGTCTTCTGGTTGAGCAGCCGTGACGGGGAGTGCTCGGTGGAGGCTAGAACGACAGAGAGTACCCGCCGTTCTCTGTTTTTCCGTTTTGCTTCAAACTTTGAGTCCTGGATTTGGGGAGTGACTCGACGGTTTTGGTGAGTTGGGTGAGGTTTAGGATGGTCCTAGGATTGGTTTAAGCTAGCTACCGTGACGGGAGAAGACCTGGGTGGCCGGAGAAGGAAACAAGGGACAGTTTGGGTTTCTGTTCGAGCTTGAGTCGACAGGTTTTAGGCTGTGTCGAGGTGTGTGGAGTATGGAAAAGGGTAGACTAGGTCTGGACGAAACAGTTGGTGCAGAGAGGAGTCGATTTGGTGGACGGAAGGCAGAGAACTGTCCTCGCCGGTTCGATCTGCAGGAATTGTGTCGAACCGGGTCGACTCGAGGAAGACGAAGACACTGTAGCTGGCGCGTGAGGCCACGCACAGCCACTTTGGGCGGCGAGTGGGGGCGTGGATGACGACGGCTGGGAAATCGATCAACTAGGTTTTTGGTCTAGGTGTTGTGACGAGTCCGTTGGAATTGGTTTCGGGTGGATCGGACGTCGATTCGATGTTGTCCCGCGAGGGTGAAGGTTTAGGGTTTCGGTTCGTTACGATTAGGACCCGGGGATTTTTAGGGAAAATTAGGTGGACCTTCGTAGCCGTGTTAGTAACGTACTTTGGCGGTTGTTGACAAGATCGGGATTTCCTGAGGAAGCTGAGGAATGTACGAGACGTTCGGGACGCGATTGAGGGCTCGGTACTGTGAGTGGATCCTTTCCTTAAACTCGAGCATGCATAAATGTTTTTCTATAATTGTTTTATGGTTTTAATCATGATTCTATGATTCTCGAATATGCTTTGTTGATTTTACATAATTGCACGTTTTTCGAGGAAGTTCGGCTTTCAGTACGTTTTACGAGGAAAGTGTGATTTCTGAGTATAATGCCATGGTTTTGGGGTTTTCAAATGATAACTGGGTTTTAATGATTATAATGGATTTTGAGACGTGATTTCGATGATTAAGGATTTTCGGTTTTAAAATCGGATTTCGGTAACGGGATTTGATTTTAAGGTTGAAAAGTGGGATTCCGGATTTGGGTTCGGAATGACGGTTCTGGACGCCGGAAGGGCTTCAGACCAGTGATTTCGAATTCGGGTTTGGATATGGATTTCGAAAAGGTTTTCAAATGGTTTTGGATTGGATTTGCTGGATCTGGTTATTGGGTTTAAAGACCCGGATTATATTTGACGGGGGACGGGCCCGGATTGGGTTTAAAGACCCGGATTGAGTTTAAAGACTCGGGAGTTTAAAGACTCGGATATATTGATATTTCCTCCGTAGGCCTGTTGAGTTTAAAGACTCGGATATTATTGAGGCCTGGATTGAGTTTAAAGACTCGGGAGTTTAAAGACTCGGATAGGTCCAGCAGGTTTGATCGGAAAATGATGACTTGATATTCACGGATTATGATACGGTTTTATGATGTTTATGATACGATTTTTATAACTGTGTTTTATAGTGTTTCTGTTTTTATGATGCAGTTTATGTGATTTATAACTGTTTTGGTAACTGGGTTATGCATGTGGTTTCAAAACGGAGGGCTAAACTCGGTTTTCTTATAAAATGGTTTTGGAAAATTTTCTTTTATTTCTGGTCCACTCACACCTTCTGTTTTAAATTGCCCTCCAGGTCGTGGAGCTAGAGCGGGGTTTCGGCGTCCAGGCAGCGTCTGAGGTATAGAAGTCACAAGAGCGATCCCGGAGTGTTTTAAATTTTCCGTAATGCGTGTACTCTTTGTATCGGTTTTCTTCCTTGGTATTTGGTACTATGCTCTGTAAACTTTAACTTCGGGGTGTTGTTTATAGTTTCTCCTGCGTCTGACTGTGTTACTTTAGTGAGTTTCCTTTGTTTTGTGTCGGGGTGTTAGACGGGAGCAGGATTTACCTCGGTTTTCGGGGTGAAACCGGGGTGGGTCCTGAAAATTGGTATCAGAGCATAAGTTTGTCGTGTTTTTTGGGTTGGTCGGTCTGTGAGGTTGTGTTTAGGTTGTTTAACTGTTTCTATGCCTCTTTCAGCGTGCGAGTGACGATGCCTCCGAGACGTAGAGCCTCTCCACGACCTGAAGACGAAGTAGCAAGAGAGACAGAGAGTGCTACGATTGAGCGAGCCCAGCGGCTTGGGGCTACTACTTTTAGTGGTGGGGCAGATCCTGAGGAATCCCAGAGGTGGATTACGAGACTTGAGTGGATCTTTGCAGTGATGCGTTGTCCACCGGAGGATCGAGTGTTACTGGCTACGTTCTTGTTGGAC
Source organism: Prinsepia uniflora (assembly GCA_032719365.1). Lineage (NCBI taxonomy): Eukaryota > Viridiplantae > Streptophyta > Magnoliopsida > Rosales > Rosaceae > Prinsepia > Prinsepia uniflora. The sequence continues at coordinate 6,302,335 of CM064864.1, read as the reverse complement.
GGTGCGGCGTAGGAGTGGTGGTATACCCTCGAGTTGTCTGGCTGGGACGCCCACACGGTGACTTGGGAGACGTTTAGGGAACGGTTTCCGGATCAGTATTATCCTCGTTCTTTCCGAGATGCCAAGGAGGCTGAGTTTCTGCAGCTTCAACAGGGGAATCTGAGTGTGGCTGACTACGAATAGAAGTTTCAGATGTTATCTCAGTTTGCTCCTGCGTTTGTGGCTACTGAAGCCGAGAAGTGCCGTAGGTTTGAGTTGGGCCTGCGAGGTGAGATTCGCGCCATAGTGACGGCTGGATCGTTTACTACCCTCCGAGAGTTGTCGGGCGCTACGGTGAGGGTTGAGGCTAGTTTGCCGGTACGACGCCGGGAGCCACCTTTTTCAGGAGCTTCGAGTCTGAGGACACCGAAGAGAGGTAACTTCGGTGGAGCATCGTCGTCGGGCGATGAGCGTTTCGGTAGACCTGGTAGTTTTCAGAGTTCAGGATTCCGTGGTTACCGAGCACAGCCGACTCCGCAAGCTAGTGCGACGTCTGTTGCGTCGACGGGGAGATCGAGTGGTGGACCAGGTCGAGATGTTTGTTTCTACTGCGGAGAGCGAGGTCACATCCGACGTGGGTGTCCACTGTTGCCACAGGAAGGTGGTGTAGGCCGAGGAGCGGCGGAGCGTGGGCAGAGTACGGCGTCAGGGACAGCGGGCGCTAGAGGAGGTGGTGGTGCCACTAGTAGTTCGAGGGGACGTGGTAGAGCGTCGGGATCTCAGGCCCGAGTGTTTTCGATGACTCAGCATGAGGCTCAGTCGGCACCAGGTGCGGGGACAGGTACTTTTACTATTCTTGGTTGTGTTGTACCTACTTTGTTGTTGGATCCCAGGGTAGAGTCCAGGAGTTTCCCTAGGTGACCTGGAGTGTTACGGTGAGTTCCGTTGAAGGATGACGGAAGAACGGGAAAGGAGTGATTATAACTGATCGATATGAGGTTATTGAAGGAGAGAACCCACAATCTAGAGTTTGCCTTTAGGACTTTGAAGATTTATTCCGACAAGTGGTCGAAGTAGTAGCCGGTAGGATTTTCCCGTTGGAGTAAAGTGTCCTGGGCAGGAGTTGAGAAGGGTTCTGGGAAGTATCTGTTGTTGTACGTAAGGATGTACTCTATGAACTTTGTTTGAGTACTCTATATGAGGTATTTTAAAATACCTTTGTTTTCCGTTCATAGGGTTTCCCTTGCGTACACCATGAAGTGTAACTGGTAGTTGGGGATGGAGTGAAATACCCAAGGTGGAGATGATAGACAGGAAACCCAGGAGAAGTTGTAGTTGACCTAGTGTTGATTACCGGGTAGGAGACCCTAGGTGTCGGGAACTAGCTGTGGAATTTCAGGGACGAAATTCTTTTTAGGTGGGTAGGTTGTAACGACCGTCCTGGGAATTAGGGTTAAGACCGTGATTAAGGTGGGATTAGTGAGCTTAATCGAGGGTTAGTTGGTCCCGATAAGGTCGTTAGCCTAGAATGACGATTTTGCCCCTGATTCAGGCAAAAAGTTGACTTTTAGTTGCCCACGAACCCGTAGACAGGTGGTACGCCCGATTCCGATATCTGAGGAGGAAGTTATGATGTTCGGAAGGTTGAGGGCGTAACCGTAATTTGGCTAGAATAGGTGGAAGAGTTGACTTTTCGTACGATCGGGTTTTTACACGTTGACTTAAGATGGTTAGATAGATCTTGTCGTCCTGAGTTCGATGACAGGCGGCACGTATTCATCGGACTTACGATGTGTGAGATACGGGTCTAAAACGGTAAGGCTAAAATCGTAATTTTGGTTTTAAAAGGAAGGGCATTTTGGTCTTTGTGCTTTGGGCCTGGTGCAACAGAGAGGGACAGATGGAGGGCTGAGATTGAGACACATGGGAGAAGGAATTGTGGGATGATGAAACGTGTAGGAGAGCTAGAGATTTCTAGCATACACGGTCCAATTATTTGGGGTAATCGTGTACCCGTGTGTGTGTGTTTGTGTTCGAAGAACAGAAAACAGAGGGAGGAATTGAGAGGAATTGAGAGGTGATCGTGAGGGTTGGTGAGTTTTGTGAGTGTGAGAGTGACCTGAGAGTGAGAGGGAGTTAGTGAGGAGGTTTGGAGGTCCAGTGGCTGTGTGTGTGTGTGTGAGAGGGGAGCCACAGGAAACCAGGAGGAAAACAGGGAGGAAGTGAGTGTTTGTGGTGGTGGTGTGGCGGTGTACGGTGCAATTGGACTTGTGGTGGTGTCGGGAGGGGAGAGAGGAGTCGACCAGCCCCAGCGGAGCTCGCGACGGCGACCAGAGGACAGGTAATTCCCCATCCCCATTTATTTTACTCTGTTTTGCCGTCTAGATTCAAACACTAAGCCGTAGCTTTATGGGTTGAAGCGAGGAGTCCCGTGAGGTCTAGGGAATTCAGTGGAGTCCTAGGAGTCTTCTGGTTGAGCGGCCGTGACGGGGAGTGCACGGTGGAGGCTAGAAAGACGGAGAGTACCCGCCGTTCTCTGTTTTTTCGTTTTGCTTCAAACGTTGAGTCCTGGATTTGGGGAGTGAGTCGACGGTTTTGGTGAGTTGGGTGAGGTTTAGGACGGTCCTAGGATTGGTTTAAGCTAGCTACCGTGACGGGGGAACACCTAGGTGGCTGGAGAAGGAAACAGTGGACAGTTTGGGTTTCTGTTCGAGCTTGAGTCAACAGGTTTTAGGCCATGTCGTGGTGTGTGGAGTAGGGGAAAAGGTAGCCTAGGTCTGGACGAAACAGTTGGTGCAGAGAGGAGTCGATTTGGTGGACGGAATGCGGAGAACCGTCCTCGCCGGTTCGATCTGCAGGAACTGTGTCGAACCGGGTCGACTCGAGGAAGACGAAGGCACTGTAGGTGACGCGTGGGGGCGCGTACGGCGACGGCGGCTGGGAAATCGGTCAACTAGGTTTTTGGTCTAGGTGTTGTGACGAGTCCGTTGGAATTGGTTTCGGGTGGATCGGACGTCGATTCGATGTTGTCCTGCGAGGGTGAAGGTTTAGGGTTTCGGTTCGTTACGATTAGGACCTGGGGATTTTTAGGGAAAATTAGGTGAACCTTCGTAGCGGTGTTAGTAATGTACTTTGGCGGTTGTTGACAGGATCGGGATTTCCCGAGAAAGCTGAGGAACATACGAGACGCGATTGATGGCTCGGTACTGTGAGTAGACCCTTTCCTTAAACTCGAGCATGCATAACTGTTTTTCTATAATTGTTTTTTGGTTTTAATCATGATTCTATGATTCTCGAATATGCTTTGTTGATTTTACATAATTGCACGTTTTTCGAGGAAGTTCGGCTGTCAGCACATTTTACGAGGAAAGTGTGATTTTTGAGTATAATGCCATGGTTTTGAGGTTTTCAAATGATAACTGGGTTTTAATGATTATAATGGATTTTGAGACGTGATTTCGATGATTAAGGATTTTCGGTTTTAAAATCGGATTTCTGTAACGACCCGTCCCGGAAATTAGGGTTAAGATAGTGGTTAAGATGAGATTAGTGAGCTTATTCGGGGGTTAGTTGGTCCCGATAAGGTCATTAGCCTAGAATGACGATTTTGCCACTAGTTCGGGCAAAAAGTTGACTTTTAGTTCGGGTGGTCAATTTGGTGTTGACCGATGACCAAGACGTAGTTTAGGACGTCACGAATCCGTAGACAGGTGGTACGCCTGATTCCGACATCCGATGAGGAAGTTATGATTCCCGGAAGGTTGAGGGCATTACCGTAATTTGGTTAAAATAGGGGGAAAAGTTGACTTTTCGTACGATCGAATTTTGACACGTTGACCTAGGACCGTTAGGTAGATCTCATTATCCTGAATTCAACATCAGGCGACACGTATTTATCGGAGTTAGGATGTGTGAGATACGGGTCTAGAAAGGTAGTGGCACAATGGTAATTTCTAGAGGCTTCTAGGAGGGTTATGGTGTGCACGGGTATAGCTTGTACACATTTAAACCGTGCAAGTGTTATCCTTCGAAGAAATAGAGAGTGAGAGGCAGGGAGGAATTGATCGAATTGCAGGGACCGGGTGAGTGTGAGAGTTTTGAGAGGTTTGGTGGTGTTCGAAGGAGTGTTTTGCTCGTGATTGTGAGGATTCGGCGTGACAGTGGGTGTGTGAGGAAGGTTGAGGAATCAGAGGACACAGAACCGAGGACCACCTTGCACGGTTGCACACGTCCTGTGATCAAATGGTCAAATTGAACCTGTAGTGGCGTCGATAGGATTGAGGGGAGTCGACCAGACCCAGCGGAGCTCACGGCGGCGGTCGGAGAATAGGTAATTTCTTGAATTCCTTCTGAGTGCTCTATTTTACCGTCTGGTTTCAAACGTAAAGTCGTGAAGTTTGAGGCTAAGTCGAAGTGTCCTATGAGTTTTAATCGACTAAGTAGGCCCCTAGGATCCTGTAAAGGTTGAAGCCGTGACTGGAGAAGGGACGGTTGGCCGGGAACCAAAACATAGTTTAGGACGGGTTTCTGGTTCAAGTTTGGGAGCTGGTTTAGAGACCGTGATGTTGTGTTTTGATTAGGGAATTAGATTGCTGGGAGTAGGACGATCCTAATGGTGTTGGAAGGATAAAAAATAGACGGGATTTGAGGAGAAACCGGTCACACCGGTTCGGCTCAATTGAACCGGCTGGCCAGAGGTTGAAGATGACTCTGTGTGCAGGCGCGTGAGGCCCACGTGCAGCCACTTTGGGCGGCGCGTGGGGACGCATGCGGGGTTATCTGGGGAAGTGTCCAACTAGGATTTGAGTCGAATTGTTGTAACGAATCTTTTGAGATAGGTTTCGAGTTAATCGGGCGTCGATTCGAGTTAGTTCTGTGGGATCGAAGGTTTAGGGTCCCGTTTAAAGTATAGTTAAAATACGGGAAAATTATGGGGTTTTAGTATGAGTATCGTGAAGTAGTTAGTGACTTTATTTTGGGATTTGGACAGGTTCGGGAAAGCCGAGGATAGCGAATGGCCGGAGACGGCGTAAGTGCACGCGTATCGAGGCGACGCTGAAATGGTCTGTGAGTGGACCCCTTCTCTAAACTCGAGCATGCATAACTGTTTTTCTATCCTTTTTTATGGTTTTATATGTGATTTCATGATTATCGAATATGCTTTGTTGATTTTACATAATTGCACGTTTTTCGAGGAAGTTCGGTTTTCAGCACGTTTTACGAGAAATGTTTGATTTCTGAATATTGATGCTATGGGTTTGGGATTTCAAATGATAAATGGTTTTCAATGATTATAAATGGATTTTGGAACGTGATTTCGATGATCAAGGCTTTCGGTTTTAGAATCGGATTTTCGGTAACGTGATTTGGTTTTAAGGTTGAAAAGTGGAATTCCGAATTTGGGTTCGGAATGACGGTTCTGGACGCCGGAAGGGCATCAGACCGGTGATTTCGGATTCGGATTTGGATATGGATTTTGAAATGGTTTCAAACGGTTTTGATTGGATTTGTTGGATCTGGTTATTGGGTTTAAAGACCCGGATTATGATTGACGGGGGACGGGTCCGGATTGGGTTTAAAAACCCGGATTGAGTTTAAAGACTCGGGAGTTTAAAGACTCGGATATATTGATATTTCCCCCGTAGGCCTGTTGAGTTTAAAGACTCGGGAGTTTAAAGACTCGGATAGATCCAGCAGGTTCGATGGATGAAAATGTGGTTTCAGATATGTTTTGGATTTCACTGAGAATTGATGATAATGGATTTCTGAGGTTTTGGGCAGTGGCTCGGAGGAAATGGTTTCAGTGGTTTTGGGCCGAGGCCCGAGATTTGAGGAAAAGGGAAAATGTGTTTAGTTTTTCTTACATGGTTTTATGACATGAAATTGATATGCATGCATTGGTTTTTATGCGGAGGGTATAAATGTATGTGTTTTCTGATAACTGTTTTTGAACTTAAACTTTATTTTTGTCCACTCACAGTCTTTTCGTGTTTTCAATACCTACAAGGTTGTTGCGGCACGGGCCGTTGGTCGAGAGAGATGGAGTCATCACATGTACGATCCACAGTAGACTCTGCGCACTCTGGGAAATTTGGAAGTTTCTGGACGGTCGGATTAGAACTCCCTTGTCCGATTTACGTGTCACACGGAGGTTAGATGTCAGTTTGGCCTTTGTGTCATGTGTAAGTTAGACGGGAGCAGGGTTTAGCTCTTAATCCAGGGGGATTAGGGGTGGGCCCTGACAATTTCGGTAACGGGATTTGATTTTAAGTTTGAAAAGTGGGATTCCGGATTTGGGTTCGGAATGAAGGTTCTGGACGCCAGAAGGGCTTCAGACCAGTGATTTCGAATTCGGGTTTGGATATGGATTTCGAAAAGGTTTTCAAATGGTTTTGGATTGGATTTGTTGGATCTGGTTATTGAGTTTAAAGACCCGGATTATATTTGACGGGGGACGGGCCCGGATTGGGTTTAAAGACCCGGATTGAGTTTAAAGACTCGGGAGTTTAAAGACTCGGATATATTGATATTCCCCCCGTATGCCTGTTAAGTTTAAAGACTCAGGAGTTTAAAGACTCGGATATTATTGAGGCCTGGATTGAGTTTAAAGACTCGGGAGTTTAAAGACTCGGATAGGTCCAGCAGGTTTGATCGGAAAATGATGACTTGATATTCACAGATTATGATACGGTTTTATGATGTTTATGATACGATTTTTATAACTGTGTTTTATAGTGTTTCTGTTTTTATGATGAGGTTTATGTGATTTATAACTGTTTTGGTAACTGGGTTATGCATGTGGTTTCAAAACGGAGGGCTAAACTCGGTTTTCTTATAAAATGGTTTTGGAAACTTTTCTTTTATTTCTGGTCCACTCACACCTTCTGTTTTAAATTGCCCTCCAGGTCGTGGAGCTAGAGCGGAGTTTCGGCGTCGAGGCAGCGTCTGAGGCATAGAAGTCACGAGAGCGATCCCGGAGTGTTTTAAATTTTCCGTAGTGTGTGTACTCTTTGTATCGGTTTTCTTTCTTGGTATTTGGTACTATGCTCTGTAAACTTTAACTTCGGGGTGTTGTTTATAGTTTCTCATGCGTCTGACTGTGTTACTTTAGTGAGTTTCCTTTGTTTTGTGTTGGGGTGTCAGACGGGAGCAGGATTTACCTCGGTTTTCGGGGTGAAACCGGGGTGGGTCTTGACACGGACGGTGCAAAATGACCATTTTGCCCATGAAATGGGCAAAATGTTGACTTTTGTTTCGGGCGGTCAAACAGACTTTGGCCGATGTCTGTGACGTAGTTCGGGACGTCACGAGTTAATAGACAGGCGGCACGTCTGATTCTGACATTCGAGGAAGACGTTAGGACGTTCAGAAGTTGAGAGGCATTTTGGTAATTTGTCATGTAGGGGCAGTTTGGTCATTTTACTAGCTTGGGATTTGTGCCCAGTGATAATTGGACACTTGGCTGTCTTCGGAAGTGTGTCCAATGGATGTGGGACACTTGTCCCTTGCTGGAAGGATGTGGAAGCCTCTTCACTGTCTCTCACCAATTTTAAAAATTGGTTCTACGATTGTGGGAGGAAACAGAGAAATAGAGGCCGTGTGTGTGAGTGAAACCCAACCCCCTCAAAAATCTTCTTCTGCCTATGGTCGGAGAATGAAAATGAGAAAAGGTGGTGAGACAAGAGTGGTGGTCACCATGGCGGTGCCCACAACGGCGGATTGAGAAAGAGACCCGTGAAGTTATGTTTTCCATTGAAAATGCCAAGTCTTGTTCTCATGGGTTTGATCGATTTAGTTGATGGACTGGTGTTCTGGAGGTTCAGACACATCGATTGGGACCGAGTTCGAGACCTAAGATGGACGGTGAGGTAAGGTTTCCGTGAACTTGTGTTTGAACTCGAAAATGGTAACTCATGAATTAGTGGCCATTGATGAGTTTTAATGTTTGGAAGTGAGCTCTGGAGGTCAAGAGAGTCGAGAGGAATTGGAAACAAGGTCAGAGGGGGGCCTGTGGTGGCCAGAACCAGAAAAAAAGTGACGGTTTTGAATAAGGATCGGAAAGGTATGATCTAGACTCGAATTTCATGTTTTAAGTATGTAGATAGATAGATAACACTGATACAAAGCTTTAGGAAGAAGAAGGATAAAAAAATAGGTAGGAAAATAGAAAGTTATGGCGTCGAACCGCCCTCGTCGGTTCGGCTGGATTGGGCTGGACCGAACTGGTTCGAACCCGGTTTGACCGAGGTTGAAGACAACCTGCGCCTAGCGCGTGAGGCCCACGCGCAGCCCCTTTGGGAGGCACATGGGGGAACGTGGCATGCCTTTGAGAAAGGTTACAAGACTAATTTTTATCGTATCGATGTAACGAACATTTCGGGATTGGTTTCGAGTCAATCGGACATCGTTTCGATAGGATTCGGGATATCCGAAGGTTTAAAGGCTAGGTTAAAAATTCGGGAAAATTATGGGGATTTAGTAGAATCATATTGAAGTAGTTAGTGATTTATAAATGGATGTCAGAAAGTGATTTAAAAATTCGAGATATTTTACATATTTGTACGTATTTGAATTATGATTTGAATTCAAGGATTTATAAATGGATGTCAGAAAGTGACATCGGGCATGAGGCCCAATTTCTAATGCTTTCGTATTTTGGTTTGCATGTGATTTCTAGATTTGAATTCGGGATTTCAAATGATGATTTCGAATTTGGTTTTGGAATTTGGATTTCGATGGATTTCTGGATTTTCTATTATTTTCACTTGGTTTTGGGTTTAAAGACCCGTTGCTAATGGTTTTGGGTTTAAAGACCCGTTCCTATTGGTTTTGGGTTTAAAGACCCGTTGCTATTGGTTTTGGGTTTAAAGACCCGTTGCTATTGGTTTTGGGTTTAAAGACCTGGTTGCTATTGCTGGATCTGGTTTTGGGTTTAAAGACCCAGTTGATTGATGTGACGGGGGAGGGCCCTTGATTGATATGTTTTGAGTTTAAAGACTCGGTTATTGTGATATTCCCCAAGGCCTGTTGATTGTGTTTTGAATTTAAAGACTCGTTGATATCCCGAGAAGGCCTGATATATATATATATATATATATATATATGTTTTGAGTTTAAAGACTCGGATATGTTTTAAGTTTAAAGACTCGATTATTGTGATATCCCCCGAGGCCTGTTGATTGTGTTTTGAGTTTAAAGACTCGTTGATATCACGGGAAGGCCTGATATATATATGTTTTGAGTTTAAAGACTCGGATATGTTTTGAGTTTAAAACTCGGTTATTGTGATATCCCTCGAGGCCTGTTGATTGTGTTTTGAGTTTAAAGACTCGGTGCTTGAGATCCAACAGATTGATTGACTTGATTTTCTATTTATTTTCTCGTGGTTTTCAGATATTTTGGGCAGTGGCCCGGATGTTTTGGATATGTGGATTTTTGGGCTGAGTTCCCGTACCTTGATGTTGATTTATGGTTTTGGGCTGAGGCCCTGGATTTGAGAAACAGAATTGAGTAAAGAAATGATTTCTAGTTTTCGTAAACGATTCTATTATTTTGGAAATGAAATGGTTTTAAGAAATGGTTTTCGAATGCATGCATTGTTTTTGCGTGGAAGGTGTAAATGTCTTTTCTTATAAACGTTTTCTTAACTTATTATTTATTTTTGTCCACTCACAGTCTTTTATGCTTTTTATACCCTCCAGGTTGTTGATGAGGTGCGGGCTGTTGTGAGAGAGACGGAGACATCACACACGCGATCCACAATGTTACTGCGAACTCTGGTTAACCGATGTTGATTTTCGGATGACGTTGACCTGGGATCCCTTGTCTTGCTTGCATGTTCCACGGGGGTTGAACGAGTGTTTAGCATTTGTGTCGCATGCAGATTAGACGGGAGCATAACTTATCCCTTAATCCTGGGGGATTGGGGGTGGGTCGTGTCAACATATCGTAAATATATAACAGAATTATAATAACTTCACATCACAATACTTCTTGACAAAAACACAATGATCAGAAATGGTCCTCTGGTATCCATGCACGATCATGAAGGGATCAAACTTCTTATACCATTGTTACGATGCATACTTCAGTCCAGAAAAATTCTTCTTTAGTCAGCGAACAAAGTCTTCTTTGCCCATGATTTTGAAACTTTATGGCTACTCCATATAAATTTCTTCTTCAAGATCTCTATGAAGGAATGCAGTATTGACATCTAATTGTTCAATTTCTAGATTCAAACTAGTAGCCAAACCAAGCACTACTCGGATATAAGTCATCTTCACTATTAATGAGAAAATTTGTTCAAAGTCAATTCCTTTTTATGACAGAATCATTTCATAGCTAGACTTGCTTTGTATCTTACTTGTGAGTTGTTTCTTCTATCTTCAACTTATACACCCACTTGTTCTGGATGCTCTTCTTCCATTTAGTAATTTCGCCGAATCATAAGTGTGATTCTCATTCTCATGCAAGGATTTAAACTTATCTTTCATGGCTTTCAACTGCTCCCATTTTTTTCTTGTGGATCACATCCTCTTTGTAGCACTCAAGCTCTCATGTATCTGTCAACAACAATTGTTCTAGAGAGTATAAATTGTTGGCTTTTTGCTATCTGTTTGATCTTGTCAGTTGTGTTTCTTCGAGAACTTGATCTTCTTGTACATATTCAGATACAACGTTATTATCATCATTGTTATCAACAATAGGCTCATCATTATTATTCTCGACCGTATCTCCCCAATCATCATGAACCTTGAGCTGAGGAACTAGATCTAGGTCGACTGGATATTCTTTGGAGCTATTTGAATTCTCCCTCTATTTTAGCCCTGGGTGTGGTTTAGTACAGTTTGGTATGGAAGTGATGCCGGAATCGTACCAATTAATTTTAACAAGTTCGGTACGTTAGAGTATTCCAAACTATGAAATTGATACCAGGTTGTATCATACCAATTGTTTTCCATACAGTTTTGATACTGTTTCAGTTTTGAGCAAGATATTTGTGTCATAGAACTAGCAGAGAGTGTTAAGAATTTCATGTAGAACTAACATTTTCAGTTAGATATAAGAGTATATCAGGCTTTGCCTTCACACTAGCCCAACTTTTCTCAAACCGTCTCTGGAAATTCTTTCTCTAGAAAGTCATAAGCTTCTCCCCACCTAGGATACAGTGAAAGAAACATCAATCATTGTGATAATTGATTGGAAAACCAGATAACACATGTTACTAGGTTGATTCAAGGTTCAAGTCAACTGAGCAAAACACTATGCAAGGTAAGAAATATAATTTAAATGAAATGAAAAAAAAATTCCCAGCTAAGAGCATACCTGGGAAGTATACTTATAGAGTATCAACTCCAGAAATGTTGACTCCAATAATAACGCCTTCCCACCAGCCATCACACAACCATACATCAACTGGTAATCCAACCTCAAAAGTACATTATGTAAAATGATTGGGACATAGGGTTGAAGTTTTAGGCGACCTAAGCATCCCATGCCTAGTTTATCAGGAGCAACAACTCTAAAAGCAAGAACCCATTCCTACATATTAACAAAAATGTGATCTCATTTCTTTCTACAATTAATTTACACAACCAAAACAATCAAGCTAATAAGAATATCACATACAAAAAATATGTTATTCAAAATGCACACTGTCAGGACCCACCCCGATTATCACCCTGATAACCGAGATGAACCCTGCTCCCGTCTGACCACCCAAAACAAAAGACCAAAATGACCTCATGAAAACCACAAATTACATTGTCAGACGCAGGAGAATTTAAAACATCCAAAGTCAACGGTTATACAGAGCATAGTACCCAAAAACAAAGTAAAACAAAACCGATACACTGAGCACACGCACAACGGAAAATTGAAAACACTCCGGGAAAACCCTTGAGTACTCTATGCCTCCGACGCTGCCTCAACGTCAACCCCGGCGCTAGCTCCACGACCTGAAGGGCAGTTAAAAATAGAAAGTGTGAGTGGACCAGAAAGAATGAAAGTTTCAAAAACCATTTCATCAACAAACCAGGGTTTGGCCCTCCGTTTTGAAAACATGCATGCATAATCCAATTTCTGAAAACAGTTATAAATCATATCATTTTCATCATGGAAGCCATAGCAACATAAACACAGTATGCTAAATGTTATAAAACATTAACAGTAAAACATAAGATACCAATATAATCATCCGATCAAACCTGCTGGATCTATTCGAGTCTTTAAACTCCCGAGTCTTTAAACTCAATACAGGCCTCAATAATCTGAGTCTTTAAACTCTGAGTCTTTAAACTCAACAGGCCTACGAGGGAAATATCAATATATCCGAGTCTTTAAACTCCCGAATCTTTGAACTCAATCCGGGTCTTCAAACCCAATAATCAGATCCAGCAAATCCAATCCAAAACCATTTGAAAACCAATTCTAAATCCATATCCAAACCCGAATCCGAAACCACTGGTCCGAAGCCCTTTCCGGCATCCAGAACCGTCATTCCGAACCCAAATCTGGAAATCCACTTTTCAACTTTAAAACCAAATTCTAAAACTGAAAACCTTGATCATCGAAATCATATTCCAAAATTCCTTTATAATCATTGAAAACCATTTATCATTTGAAATCCCAAAACCAGCTTCCTCGTAAAACGTGCTGAAAACCGTAGCTTTCTCGTAAAACGTGCAATTATATAAAATAGTTATAACATATTCGATAATCATGAAATCACATGTAAAACCATAAAGCAATTATAGAAAAATAGTTATGCATGCTCAATTATAGAGAAGGGGTCCACTCACAGATACCGGGCACGTCACTCGCGTCCCGTAGTCCTGCACGTTCCTCGTCCGCTTCGGGGTTCCTCGATCCTGTCAACAGTCACCAAACTACGTCACTAACACGTCCACCAAGGTTCTCCTAATTTTCCCCAAAATTCCCCGGGTTCTAAACGTAACGAACTGAGACCCTAAACCTTCGATCCCGCAGAACTAACTCGAAACGACGTCCGATTAACCCGAAACCTATCCCAAAAGATTCGTTATGACATCTAGACCAAAAACCTAGTTGGAAGTTTCCCCAGAAACCAACGCACGCGCCTCCACGCGCCGCCCAAAGTGGCTGCGCGTGGGCCTCACGCGCCTGAACAGAAACACTGTTCATCTTCAACCTTGAAACCGTGCACTGTTCCGGACCGGCGTGGCCGGTTCTCCGCCGTCCGTCCACCATTTTTGTCCCTCTTTCCACCATTCTCTTCGTCCTCAACCCAGCAACCGATTCACCTCAACCAAACACGACACTACGACCTACAATTCACCTCCCCAACTCGAAACAGAAACCACCCGTAAGCCTCTGTTTCTCAAACCAGCCACATGTGCAATCCCCCATCACGGCTTCGTCACCAAAAGGTTTCTAAGGACCTAAGGATTCGATTAGGACCTACCAGACACCTCGACTCAGCCCCTAGCTTCACGACTAATCGTTTGAAATTAACGGAAAAACAGAGAAAACAGAGGGGAATGAAAAATTACCTGCTTGCCGTCCACCACCGTGCTCACCGCCGCGTTCTGCAGGGTTCACAGGGCCGTCCTAGCCTTCCCTCGATCTTAATTGGATCAACACACGGCAACACCACCACCAAGTTCCCTCAACACCTCTTTGTTTTTCTGAGAACTCACCCCTCACACTCTCAAGTTTTCCTCACACGAGCTGCCCTCCCAACTCGCTCACCACTTCTCACTCAACTCTAGTCACTCACTCAGTCACCTGAACACACAAGCACACACGGCCACTCGAACAATTTTCTCTCAATCTCAGTCTCTGTTTCTCCCTTCTACGAACAAACATGATGCACACACAAATACTTGCACCGTGCACAAGCCTAGAACCCACTACACACACCACACGTGTCCACAATCCCCTGGCCCAACTCAAAATATCCCAATCAGCCCTGTACACTTGGCCTTATCCTATTTGCACAAATCCCAATGTGCAAAAAGACCAAATTGCCCCTATGAATCAAAATTACCATTTTGCCCTTCACTGTTCTAGACCCGTATCTCACTCGTCCAATGTCCGATGAAGGCATGCCATCTGTCATTGAACTCAGCACGACGAGATCTACCTAACGGTCCTCGGTCTACGTACAAAAACCCTGTCGTACGAAAAGTCAACTTTTCCTCTATTTTAACCAAATTACGAAAGTGCCCTCGACCTTCCAAACATCATAACTTCCTCCTCGGATGTCGGAATCGGGCGTGCCACCTGTCTACGGACTCGTGACGTCCCAAACTACGTCACGGCCATCAGTCAACGTTCAATTGACCGTCCGAACTAAAAGTCATTTTTTGCCCGTTCTAGGGGCAAAATCGTCATTCTACGCTAATGGGTCAACAGTAACCAACTAAACACCGATTAGACTCACTAATCCGTTACTAATCACTTTGCTAATCCCGGCTCTCGGGACGGGTCGTTACACACACACTAGAAGTAGGATATATTCTAGTACCTAGACAAGAAGCAGAAACAAGGCATTCTTAATTATGTGCCCTTTACATTTATTCATGCTTTTAACTCGCTTGTGAAATCTATAGGCACCGTACCTATATTTAGTTTGCCTCCTTACTCGGTTTTCAGTACGGGACCATATTCCTTAACATTGAAATTGATCTCGTACCTTAACACTGAAATCGCTCTCGTACCGGTTTGAACTAGTTTGGTATCAATACCGTACCCATAATATATTATGTTGTGTTTTTCTAATTTGGTATGATAAAGGACATGACAGTTTCGGTATTTTGAGACGATATGCCCATGGATACTTTTTTAATATCTTTAATGGTATGATCTTTAAAGAAGACCATATCTCTATTTCTAAAAAATCTTCTTGTTGATAGGATCTCATAGTCTGTACCCAAACTCTTTATCTCCATTTTCACATCAAGCTTGGACCTCTCATCTTTTAGGATGTGAACAAGCGCTCTACAATCAAACACATTCAAATATTGATAGGACATATGTTTGCTTATCCAAAACTTTTTTGGTACATCGTTATTCAATGGATGACGTAGATAAGTTAAACAAGTGCATTACAATCATCAGTGCTTCACCCCAAAAACTCTTTGTAACTTGGAATAAGATAGCATACTTCTTATTTGCTCAACAATTATGTTATTCTTCCTTTCAGCCAACCCATTGTGCTGAGGTGTCTTTGGAGCTGATCTTTCGCTTCGTGCATAATCCTATTATTCCTGTTGTAATGGCCCAGAAGTTCAAAGAAAATAAATTTGACAAAAAATTGGTAAAATAATGATTTTGCCCCTATAAGGTCAAATAGTTGAATTTGTACATGGATTCATGTTTGGACTATTCGTGGGTACCGTTGTGTATGTCTCGGGATCCTGAGTTCGTAGACAAGCAGCACGCCAAATTCAGAGGTCAGATGAGTTCAATTCGGGTAAAAAATGGTCAAGGGTATTTTGGTAATTATATGGAAAGGGTATTATGGTCATTTCACATTGAGATATCTTATAAAAGGGACATGTGTCTAGATTTTTCCTTCCCTTATCTTCTCAGCCACTGCCCACCGACTTTGGGCTTATTCAATTATACATATATCTATATATATATATATATATAATTATATGACTCGTTTGTGCTTGGTGTGTGAACTTCTGATAAATGAAGATGGAAGGATAAAAACAAAAAGAAAGTGATAGAAGAGTGTGAGAAGGAGAACTGGAAAGGAGGAAGCATCTTCATACTTGAAAAACTAGGAAGTTCGAGAACTCGAAAACCATTTAAAAAAAAAAAAGTCGATCGTGTGAGTCATTGGAGTCCTTCAACTTGAAACCATGTAGTCTAGTACATTGGTGGAGTTCAAAAAGTGAGTAGTGACCCAGTTCTAAGAAGCTTTGGACGCGGGAACAAATTCGAAAATGAGTTCGAAATAGGCCTTGAATTTTAGAACGATCACCCAGAAATTCAAGGTGAGATTTCCTTGTTTGGGGATTATAGAACAATTTTTAGGATCATTTAGAATTGTTTGGACACTTAGAATGTGAGAAATATACGTAAAATGAGTGTTTTCTATCTGGGTTTCACTCGCGGGTCGGGTTTGGAAGCACATGAAACGGGTTGACCCGCTAAAGAACGAAGATGACAAATAGTCTTGCGTGTGAAGCCCACACGCAGGGACCTAGAGTGGCGCATGGAGGGCGCGTGACACCTCATCTTGATTTACGGTTAACACATTTTGATGCTTTCATTGATACGAACCCATTGGCGCAAGTTTTGAGTCGATCAGATATAATTTCAACACGGTTTTAGCTATATGAAGATTTATGCATTATTTTAAATTCGTTAAAATCCCAAAAAATTGTGGGATTAAAATATGAATTTATGGAATGGTTAGTGACCCTTGTAATTACTTTTTAACAAGTTCTAAGCTTCTTGGAAATTACGAATATACGTGCAAAGCAAGATTCGACTATATGGACGGTTTGTGAATGGACATTCTTTTCGCTAAACGATCATGCATGCATATTTACATGATTTAAATGTGTTTCTATATTATTTTTATAATGTTTGAGTGATTTGGATTTTGATAAGATTTTTAACAATCTTTACGAAAATTTCATTATTTCACAATTTTTGAGGTTTCCCTTTTTGGACTTCATTTTTGTTATAGATTTGGGCTGAACAAGGTTTGTGCTATGAAACATTATGATCTTGGAGTATTTATGATTCCCATGTGATTTATGGCTGATTTTTTTTTTTTTATAGAAAGTGTGGTTGTGCACGTGTTATGAGGTTTTGTACAAAGTGTGCTTTCGGGCGTAGACCCTGGTGTCTAGAATGTCGATTTGATTATGGAATTGATGTGTTTATGACTCCTCGATATTTGTGTATTTTGTTGTGGACTATATGTGATCTATATGCATGTATGTTGATTGGTTGGTTAGTCTCAGACATCGTGCCGAGCTCCGAATCCTGAGACTAATACTGTGTTGGCAACTCAGATATCGAGCTGGGCTCCAAATCCTGAGTCGGATTTCACATGGAAGTCAAGTTAGGCTCCAAATCTTGAGTGGTGTGGTGTGCTTACCAGTAGTGCAGTGGTTGTGATGATTGATATTGTGCTTGAGCATTGATGATGTGTTGACTATATGCGATATATGCGGTTACGTTGGAGATGGATTGGTTATGTATGATTATTATGTTGGCTTATGTTGACAGTTGTGGTGATTTGTGTGATGATTGTATTGGATTACCATTGCTTTTGACATGAGAATTCTTTTCCCGTATTTCGAGAACACGAATCTTGTTTTCACCAATCAAAATGAAATGATTTTTCGTATGCATGCATAGTTTTAGAAAACGGAGGGTAAATGCTGGATATTTTCAAACTATATTTTCAAATGCTTATTTTGTCCACTCGCACATTTTCTTGATTTTATAACCCTTTAGAGTTGAGACACGAAATTCAAGGTTGGACGAGGGGCGGAGACATGAATGACATGGAGTACAAATATCCCTTGTTTGGCAAGTTTGAGAGTAACTTCGGTATGTTTGGTTACTTGTCAGACGATAGTAAGGTCCAGATGTGTGATTATCTAGATTTGTTGGGAGGGGTCCTGTCACTTTCCATAGGCTTTGAAGTCTCCATGTAGTTTCTACCGCTGTCAGAACGGATACACATGAGTGTTGTTCTAGTCTCACATTCAACAGTGGCATGGAACTGCTTGAACACTTTAAAGACCTGATCTTTGGATTTGATTATATAAATTTTACACCTCCCTGGAATGATCGTCAATGAAAGTAATAAAGTATCTTGCACCATCAAGAATGTTATTAGTTATCAGTCCACAAACATTAGAGTAACAACATTCATTATATCGGGTTTTCTAGGTGTAGCTTTATAATGAGATGAAACTCTATGTTGTTTTGTGAGGACCCGTGCCTTGGAGGCATGGTTAGCAATCCCATATCGCCCGAGGAGATCTGGGGGATGCGTCTTATATGTGTGGGCGCGCATCTATACAATATAAAGCCTTTTGGAAGCTCACTAGCTTTGGATTCCTTGGGAATTCCAAAGTTAAGCGAGTTTGAACTTGTGCAATCCTAAGATGGGTGACTCACTCGGAAGTTGCACGTGAGTTCTCAGAAACAAAACCATGAGGGCTGGACCCTAAGCGGAAAATATTTTGTTGGAGGAGGTCGGGTCGTGACATGTTTTTTAGTAAAAAAAAAAACAGTTCATGGTTCTAAAGGTGTACCTTTTGCTTTCAACCCAGTTAAAACCTTTTTTTTTTTTTGCTACAATTTGCAATCTCTTCCACTTATATGACCCAAAATGTCTAATCAATGGCCTAATCGCTGAATCTTATTAACTGATTACTGCATTGACATGTTGATTGCTGATCTTGGCATGTGTCATATAAAGTATATTATCCTTCTTTCCATTTTATAACACCAGAGAGCCTTTGATAAGCCTCAATTTTCCCCCATCAAACACATTGATGAAATCTTGATCATCTAGCAGAGAGAACAATTAGAGAAGCATGTGAGGAAGATGACTCACATACTTGAGAACTAAATGACAGCGAGCGTTCAAGTGCTATTTCTCCTCGTCCCACAAACTTAGACACTTTGTCATTTCCTATCCTTACATTTCCTATTAAATTGTGTACATTTATTATTAAATTGTGGATATTAAATAGTCAGATGACTAATAATCTTGAAAATAATAGTAGCAGTAATAATAATAAGGATAATAATAAATAATAATACTTATGAGAAAAGAATAATTATATTAATGAACAAATAATTAATTTTTTTAATAATAACATAATCAATAATTAATTAAAATAAATAATATATATAATTAATATTTATGATATATAGATATATTTCTTATCAATTAGTATAACATAGTAATTAGCATTTTAATCCGATGAGTACTAAACACCCTAGTCCATGCAATATAACATATCAAAAGAGACCTTAACCTATGTCTATATTATCTAAATCTACCCAAACGTTTCATTTGGAGACATTTCAATCACTTCAAAATTAATAAAATTCAAACTGTTAAAATTTTAACCGTCTTACTTTAATCTTGACATGAAATAACCGCATTCCCTCCT
This sequence comes from Prinsepia uniflora, assembly GCA_032719365.1. NCBI lineage: Eukaryota > Viridiplantae > Streptophyta > Magnoliopsida > Rosales > Rosaceae > Prinsepia > Prinsepia uniflora. Next base: position 6,283,211 of record CM064864.1, on the reverse strand, counting down.
AATTTTAATACGAAAGATATTTTGACAATTTTGTGTTAATGTTTTTTATGGATATAAAAAATAATTTAAGGGCAAATCTAGGTGAGAGATTCACCTTGTCCAGGTAGTAATTGTAGGACCAAAATAGGGGACCGATGCATGGAAGTGTCGTTCTACATGTGGGCTGGATTTTTGCTAGCTGCTATCACATCACCAACATGTATACCCAATTTCTATATGTTTTTTCCTCCATGACAACAAAATGATTTATGCAACATATATATATATATATATATAGTGGAGTCAATTTCTACAGAATTTTGAGGATCCCCTTTGCATTACTAAACTATGTGAGATAAATAAGTGCATCAGAAATAGTGATCGAATACATAATCAAAAACAATATGTAAAAGGTGAAAAAGAAAGAATCGAATTAATAAGCTGAAAAAGATTAGTTAAATAGAGTAAATTGTGATATGGATTAATAAAATTAGTCCATTAATCATTTTATTAATTAATGTGAGAAGTCAGTAGATTGGATTATAATTTAATTAAAATTAAAAGTATGGACATGTTAAAAAAAGAAATTACAAATGATACGTGGATGAAAATATTCAGATATGCATAACCAACCAAGTTCTTTAACATGGCCGATCTCTCCATTGGGAGAAAATGAAATGGGATAATTAAATCTCTCATTGTCCAAATGGACATATGTATATTAGCCCCACACGCACACACAAAATCTAAAACAAATATGAATTCCTACCATAATCTCAATTTACAAATCAATTAGCGCACCCTTAATGATCATTAACATATAATTAAGATCGATATCACTCAGCAAGTGTAGAAGTCAACAAGCTCGTCGGTAGACCCCAACTGAGTCTCGGTGTTCTCAAGCATCCACAACAAGTGTTCAAACAGCACCACCTCACAAGCCACCACAACCTCGCCGGAGGAAGCCGCCGTGTCCGCCACCACCAGCTCTTGAATGATGGGGTGGTCGACGATGTCGGAGCTGACCAGGTATCTCCTCCTAGACTTGCCCACATACACAGCATGGAGCTCCTTGGAGACCTTGTTGTGGGCGTCGTCGTGATCGGAGTGGCCGTCGCTTGCGGCGGCGGATACGGCGCTTGCGGAGCGAGTGAGCTTGGTGAGTGAAGGCCACCTCTTTATGGCTGACTTGAGCTTTGTTAGCTTCCCAAGCTTTGCCATTTTTTTCTCAGAATAAGATAAGTGTTTGGTGAGCAAGGTGTTTGATGAGGGTCTCAGAGAGAAGTGTAAGGAAAGTGTGAGGGAAGGTTCATATTTAAAACTGTGAAAAGAGAGAGAGGGCTTGCATTTGCATGGCCCACTGTTTAATACCAGCTAAGAATGAGACATTTGGGTGCAAAGCCAGTTGCGCCCTCTTTCGCAATTTGGGGGGCCTTACATTTGGCATGGGAGATGATCGATCTTCTTTCTTTTGGTTTTTATTTATTTATTTTTAATACAGTGAGCGAATTATATATTGAGATTGAGAATATTTATACATGCTAGATATTTAGATTGAGATTGGAAATTATATATATTAGATATTTATATGATTTTTTTACTATACATTGAAGGAGTGAAAATAATTAAATACAATTAGAGCGGTAATACTAGCGGCCTGATATTCTTTGCTTAGCGTTTTCTATTTTTTTCATTAATTTTAATCATTTCTGTTTACGGGGATAATATATGTACCCTCAGCGAAACCAATCATTAAATTTAAAGGAGGAGTCGGCTACAAGCTGATCAAGATGGAATTATACTTTCTTTTTAAAAATATATGGGACCATAGCAGGTGCATAATTTAATATAATTTTAGTGGTTAGAGTTATATTTAATCTACAAGCTAGCTATCCAAGCCACAGAGACAAGAAAGAAAGAATTTTCATTGACACCATACCTTTTGTTTTGTACAAATAATATTAATGAAACAATCTTCGTTTCAAACATCTACTCAATTTTTTTTAATTATATTCTCGTTCGAAATTAATTAGATATTTGAAAAAAATTAAATTGACAGAGATTTGAGAGACTATAAAATTAAATTCTAAGCTCAAAATGATGGTAATTGATTGAATTTGAAAGAAAATTGTATTAATATGTTGTAAATATACACTAGCAAGCAAGAAAAGCTAATTAGTTGCATGATTAATTGGCATGTACAACTTGGCTACTAGCTATAGAACAAAGCTATAATGAATGGCATGCAAGACAATATAAAGACATGACATGAATACAAGAGTAGGTCTCTTAATAAATAATTAGCACCTTATTTTGATGCATTAATTAAGGTTTAAGTATGCCAGGGTAGTCATGTAATTTAGCACACATCATGGTAGCTGCTAGGTTAACGTTGTTGGTTGTTCTTATTTCACCATATGAACCTGTTTGTTGGTAAGCAGCGTACGATTTTCCAACCGTGGGTTTTTGTTTTGATAATATAATAAGACGGAAAAAAAAAAATTGGCATTTTATTACCAAAAAAAAAAAAAAAAAACTGGCATCTTTTTTTTTTTTTCCTTTATCTTGTTTATTTTTTTTCCTCACCACTTGTACCAACTTTTGTATTCACCTGCTATATTCTTGTTTGCGTTTACCAGCTTTTTCTGTGCCCAACAAACCTTCGCAAGATGTCATCCATGCATGGAATTATGAACTGTAAAGAAGTCCCTAGCTCATCACACGTCTTATGGGCTTTTCAATATGAAACTAATTTATTTGTGTATTAATTTTGATCACACAGATAATAAAAATAGTTTATATGTATATTGTATTTGATATCTAATTAATTATATACAAATCCAATCAACTGATGACGATTATACAATATAAACAAATACCGCTAAAATCATACTTTCAAAATACCCCGATTGCTTATTAAGTTGATTCATACACATGCACAAATACAGGCACACAGATAGAGGCGGAGCCACTCCAAGCCCAAAAGGGGCTCAAGCCCCCAGTGGATTTTTATTTTGTTATGTGTATATGTTTATGCAATTATACTAATATCATTATAATTGTTGCTTATATTTTCTAATTTTCCACGAATATACCAAATATTAATTGAGTAAGTAAGTAATTATTTTGCAGATTTTTAGGCACTTCAATTGAAGATAACAAAAGTAATATTGGAAAATGAATAAAACACAAACTCATGAAATTCTCTAAAACATTGTCATTATTTATATATATATTTTTTTGCCATTACAATTGTCAATATAAATTCCCTTTCTAATATTAATTTCTTTTTAATATAAAATCAGAATATTATTAAAAAAATTATTTCGATCAGAAAATCTTCACATTTTTTATAAAGTGACTCCATTGACTTCAATTTCTAACTACACCAATGCACACAAGGCTGTCATGGAATGTCGGTGCGTTTCACCCATTTCAAATAATGGACGTACCAGCTTATTTAGAGGATTAAAAGAATAGAATTTGGGCAGAACTCTAGTCATTCATAAGTTGAGAATTGCGTATAATTATTAGTGACCAAAAGGAGGTACACTAATTGAGTTGGTACGAGGGCAAAAAAGAAGAAGAAACAAAGTAAAGAAACAAAAACATAACTAAAATTGTTTTTGTTGTAGCGGGTCCAATGTGTTACACACAGAGGGCCATATATATATAACAAGGGACAAGGCAAAAGCAGCTCGAATATTCTTAAGTACTTCTAACCACTTGCACTTGCATATTTTGTGTCCTTCGATCTCTCTCTTTTGTATACTGTTGGGTTAGATGGAGCTAATCCAGTTGTATACGAACTTTGCTTGTTCCCTATGTAAGATGATGTAAACAATGTAAATAACTTACATAGAAGACAACTAAGCTTTAAAATCACAAACAAAGATTACATCAAGAAGACTAGAGATATCAAGGCTAACGACATACATGTTGATGACATTCTGTTTTTTTATTTTTTATTATAAGTGGTCTTCTCCTCTCTACCAATTAAGTAATTGTCCTTCGCTGATCAATAGTTTTATAGATCATAAGGAAGGATTACTAATTGGCAAAAGCGGAGACCTTCTTATAGTAGTCTAACCCTAATGTGATTTCCTATCATGATCACATTAGGATTCTTATGGACTAAATAGGTAGTCAAGACAAATTGTACTAATTTAACATATGTCAATTACCATATGGAGTCCTACAGTAATGATTTAATGACAATGACTCTATTACTGTGAGAACCCGTGTCTTGGGGGGCATGGTTAGCAATCACACATCACTCGGGAGATCTGGGGGATACGCCTTATATGTGTAGGCGAGCATATATCCAACAGGAGGCCTTTTAGAAGCTCACTGGCTTTGAATTCCTGAGGAACTCCATAGTTAAGCGAGTAGGGGCTGGTGCAATCCCAAAATGTGTGACATACTGGAAGTTGCATGTGAGCTCCCGAGAACAAAACCGTGAGGGCTGGACCCAAAGTGGTCAATATCCTGTTGGAGAAGGTCGGGTCCTGACATTTTGGTATCAGAGCCCAACCCCGGTCGGAATTGAGTGTACCAACGAGGCCGCTGGGCCTCAAGGGGGTGGATTATGAGGACCTGTGCCTTGGGGGCATGGTTAGCAATCCCTCATCACTCGGGGGATCTGGGGGATGCGCCTTATATGTGTAGGTGCGCATCTATGACAGGACCCATCCCAATCCCCCCGGGATTACCGTGGAATGTGCCCTGCTCCCGTCCAACAAGGGGTGTCAGAAAAGGGATAACCACGAGCCACTGCCCAACGGGGCATCCAGAGTGCGCAAGGATCGATGGAGGAGGTGTGCAATGTCCCAGTCTCTGCTGCAATCGCATCCGTAATCAACCTGAAGGGCATTAAAACCAAAAGCTGTGAGTGGACAAAAACCAATAAGTTTATCAAATACAGTTATAAGACATTTATGCCCTCCAATAAAAACGTATGCATGCCACGAAAACCAGTAACCAAAACGTTTGCTCAACCGAGCCATTAGGGCCTTAGCCCAAAAACCGTTAACCAAAAACCAAGTGTGGGAACTCAGCCCAAAACAGTGGAATATCACAACCATACATATTAAAACCATGTGGGCCACCGCCCCAAGCCATAAATATAAATCCAAAAATCCAAAACCATTTAGGGTCCCCGACCCGACATACCATTTCATAACCAATAATCCATTTTTACCACATAACACATATCCAACCGAAAAGCCATTTCATAGATCCATTAATCCATATTTTACCATTACCATCACCAGCATCCCAGATGCTTAGCGTCCCAGACGCTTGACGTCCCTGACGTCATATCTCACGGTTTCATAAGCTACGCGTGCTGCCCGGGGTCTCTCCGGGTCCATATATCTAACATCCCTGATGTCTGACGTCCCTGACGTCAATCATAGCAATCCTGCTTCTGAGTCATCATACGGTCCGGCTGCTCCGTATAATGACCCCTCGCAGGCAATGCACCGTGACTTCCCCAGTGTCCCAGACATCTGGAGGAGACCATCATATATCCTTGTATCCGGATGGTATATGGAAAACAGTTTTATTAAATCCTTTATCACATCATTACAATGGGCCCTGCCCGAAATTTCCATAAAACCACATAATTCCATTTAGGGTCCCTGACCCAAAATCACAATTATTAAACATGGGGTCCCTGACCCGAAATCACATTTATTATCCAACTGGGCCTCATGCCCGATTTTATAAACCACTGGGCCCACGGCCCGATTTGTAAACCAACTAGGCCCGCAGCCCGACTTATAAACCCACTGGGCCCACGGCCCGAATTCGTAAATCAACTGGGCCCCTGGCCCGATAACATAACTCAAATGGGTCTCAGCCCGATTTCATACCAATTGGGCTCCTGGCCCGATTTCATTAACCAACTGGGCCCCCGGCCCGATTCTCAAATGGACTCCAAGTCCGAAATTTCCAACATAATTGGGCCTCAAGCCCGAGTTCATATTTCCAATTTCAAAACCATTTCATCACATTATATCCAAGTCATAAATATGGAAAATCCATGTAAAACCGGAAAACCTCGATTTACGTGCAAGCACGTAAATCGCCTCGAAATACGTGAAACCGTACAATTTACCAACAACCAAATCAACATCACACAATCACAACCATAATCCATATAAAACATTTAAGCATGCATAGAATTTATAAAACCAAAGTCCACTCACAGACCGTTTTAACGGTATGCCTCGATACGCGTGCCACCGGCCCTCCCGGGCCTCACCACTATCACCGGGACTCCCAATCCTGTCCAAACCACATTAGAGGGTTACTAACCTCATCATTAACATCCTATCAAAGTCCCGTAATTTTCTCGAATTTTTACTTATTTTTAAACTTAATTTAAAACCTTCGGACATCCCGAACACTATCGAGACGGTGTCCGATCGACACGAAACCAATTCCAAAATGTCTGTTACATCGAATAGATTAAAAGTCATGTTGACCTCACCTCGAGATTCGTGCCCACGTGCCGTCACGCGCCGCCGTGAGTGGCTGCGCGTGAAATCCACGCGCCGTGAACAGTGTCACCATCTAACCCGTATCTCTGGTAAACGGGTCCAATTTACCCGCGATACAACCCGGTTCAATGTCCAACAATTCAGCCTTAATTCCTTCAATTGATCAATCAGTTAGTTTCGTTTTAAGTCCAATTACAGGTCTGTAAACTCAATTACACAAATCCTTACCTACAATTCCACGATTCGATGATGAACACCAAGAACACTCCGGTTACTGTTCGTTCATGGAATTCCTTCAATTCCAATTGATTTCCTTAAATTGATTCAACCAGAAGCTTCCATGGACTCCGTTAAGCATTTCCCCCAACTCAATTGCTTCAATCCTGCGCTCAATCGTCGCGACTCAAGCTCGAACACCGTCACTGTTCAACCATGGAGTTCTGTCAACCACAGCCGTTTTCTTTCAATTGATGAACCCAGAAGCATCGTGGGATCATGAGAAGTAGTTTCCCCACCTCAATTCCGTCGTCTAAACACTCCACGATCACGACTCAACCTCGATTTTCTTCCTCTGTCAGCAAGCTCGATCGGAGCCAAAACGGCACCAATTCATCTCGTTTCTTCGACAATTATGATCGTTGTGATCCCAGGAAGCTCGAAGTAATCACCAATTCGATCCTCACGGCTCAATTCCTCCAATTCGAATTTTCCCTCAATTTTCCCGAAATCCAAAATCCAAAATCCAAAATTCAACACTCTCACAACCCCTCGTGTTTCCCCGTTAATTCATTCATCTTAGTCTCTCAGTTTTCTCTCAGGAACGGCAGAGAGAGGGAGCCAATTCTCCCAATCTGATTCCCCCAATTTTGTGCACGGTTTAGGAACAAAGAAGAGGAAATGAGGGAGAAAATGGAGGAAATGATGAAGGATAAATGATGATGTTGTAATGATGGTGTTGGGATGGAAACATGGATCAGAATTCAGGGGATGGGTGACACTTGTCACTCATCCAGGTGTGCACAGTCATCGGTTACTATTCATTATTATATTATTATTTTAATCCGAGCCTCGGTTCGCAAATTCGTTTTCTTGACCATAACTTCGTCGTCGAATCTCCGATTTCGACATGCCGCCTGTCATTGGATTCGTATCGACGATACCTACGTAACGGTCCTTGGCCCTCGTCCATCGGACCTCCCGGTCAAAAAGTCAACATTTGGCCCCAAACATGCCAAATTACCAAAATACCCCTCAACTTCCGAACACCATAACTTTCTCTACGAATGTCGGAATCGAACGTGCCACCTGTCTATGAACTCGTGACGTCCCGAACTACGTCACGGTCATCGGTCAAAGTCCATTTGACCGCCCGATCAAAAAGTCAACATTTTGCCCACGACCAAGGGAAAAACGGTCATTTTGCACAATTTGTCCGATTCCGCCCTACTAAGCACCGTTCAACCTCACTAATCGAGATTAGTCACTAATCTAATCCCGGAATTCGGGACGGGTCGTTACAATCTTCCCTCCTTAATAAATTTCGTCCTCGAAATTCCAACTGATCTAATCTCAACGTACTTCCCTCCTTAATTAGTTTCGCTCTCGAAACTCGACTACCCTGATTCCACAAACACCCCGTGGAAAGTGGAATCGACCACGCAACACGTGTACACCCGTACACCAATTAACCAGACAAAACTTGTCTGCACTCTACGTACCACTAATACTCTAAACGCAATGACTACATTCGACCCCGTCGAATGACTGAAACTACTTGTTTCGAATTTGACACCACTTGTCCAAACTACCCTCTCGTCGACGCAACAACTCGAAGGTTCCTTTCCCACTCCCACTAGGAGTCAGCTGACCCCACTCAACAATCTATGTTGACACATCCTGACAATCTGTCACCACACAGTTGTTGTCAGTCGAAAACTGACACTAGACTCACTCGTGGCTACACATGCCACCAACGTACTTGACTTAGTAAACATTTACCGACCTTTCACACGATTTGTGTGTAATTAAACATATCGGAAATACCATGACCCATTGCATAGTAATGTCCGACCCACAACTAATCCAATGGTATCGGAACCAATCCGGCTACCAACACGCTCACCGACACACCTTGGGTATAACCCATCGACCAGACTACAACCACCTAGGTCGTAGCCAACACGTTCCAATAATGGAGTACATTTGCCCAATCCAGCATGAGACAAAATGAAACTCCACCCATCATCTAGTTCTAATTCCGAATCCAAATCCGCAATTTCGTAAGAAATCCCGGATCCAAATCCAGACATCACATTTTTAATTCATTTCCAAATCCGAATCCGAAATCATTATTCCGTAAGCTAGCATTTGGAATAATCATTCCGTATTCAAATCCGGAAATCCATTTTCAAGTTCCAAAATCGAATCCTGAATCGTCACCCATAAATTCGATTCCAAATCCCGAAATCTCATTCACATTTACCAAGACACACCCAAAATCGAACCTATCGGTTACTTGTTCAATACCTCCAATTGACTTCATAGGGAAGCCAATCCAACCTCCACACGTCTAAGGTTGACAAAATCCGACCAGTCGGAAACCTACTCACTCGAGTAAGATACCATACGGGCCCCACTTCGAAAAGAAGTTCAACCCCGTCATTTACGACTCACATACCCAAGTTCGTATCGATCCTTGTCTTTCCACCTATGAAAAACCAAGGATGATCCAAAAATGATGACGCCAAAACTCATCCTACGTGGATGCAACAAAACTCACTGCACTCACAACATCCTCTGCCAACAAGCAGAAAATGAGAAATCTCGTTTACCTAATTTCGAATACGTAGCTCCTCATGATGACCCAAAAACACACATGGGCTCACCAACCAATACACGGTCAACGTACTGGTAACTACAGTCAATGTCTGCCAGGGCAGAAAACAAGAAGTCAACCCCTATGACTTCGGAATTCCAATCACCCAAAAACGAGCACCACTCTCGTTCCCCAATCACAACTCTCCCCAAAACTAAGGTTCCAACCATGTTGGAAACAGACACGCTCCCAACAAGACGTCAAGTCTAACCACTAGACTTCCTACCTCCTCAATTCACTTGGACAACCCCGTGTCCACAATCAATCCGTTATTGTTTCATTCGCACATCCCAACCTTTACAGGTTCAACACTCGGTTTTCCACGTTCTCAATTACAAAATCCCACATCTATGATAAAAGCCAACAATTCCCCAAATCCACTAATTCTCATGACGTAAGGGTCGCCATCCCAAGATTACTCAAGTCTCAAATATACCATATTAATCCACTCATCACTTGTCATTTTACCCCTGTCGGGACTTATCCCAACACAGCACAATCTTAACTGGATCCCATCCAGTCCATCACTCAACCACTACCGAATCTCAAAGACCGAACATATGTTCATCATGACGGAGTCACACCCCAACTTGTGGCCCATCGTCAACACCATCACCGACACTAGCACCAGCGCTAGTACCAGCACCAACATGCTATCAACAACACTAGTATCAGCACACAGGCATCCATACTAGCATCAGCACAAAAGTACCAACCCACAAACATTCATACTTGCACACCGTGTGCAAATACGACAACCCTAGATCTCCGTTCATACCGAACGACGATCCCGTACCTCACGACTATGGGTACCACTATTCTGACAATCCTCATTAGGAAAATGAACGTTCCCCGAACGTCCCCCGATTCCCAAGTATTATAACCACACCAATTACCCTCGATAGCCAGTCATCTCCATATGACTACCGACTAACTGTCATTTCTATCGAGATCCGCATCCACACATCACACCAATACCCGATCCAACACGGGATTCCATAATTTATCTCAGAACCGTATCCGTAGATCGAATCCCATAGTTCTGACTAGACTCACCAGAGCCATCCACATGGTCATCCATGACCTCGGCCGCTCGTCGCCGCCATGACCTCCAGGACACGGCACCACCAGCCATCGTGAACACATAGGCACCAGTTGACTTCCTGTCTATGAAACAACCAGCTAAGTCTGAAACTGAAAAGGCCACCAATTTCAGCTCATCAACCCTTCCATACACCAACATAAAAGCTTTGGTCCTTTGCAGGTATCTCAGGACCTTCTTGCCTACAATCCAATGTTGTTCACCTAGATTTGATTGAAACATGCCTAGCAAACTAACCACAAAGGCCATATCTGGCCTAGTACACACTTGAGCATACATTAGGCTTCCAACCATAAAAGCATAAGGTTTTTTCACTCATCTTTTTGTTTCTCCAAGTCAGTCTTAGGGTACTAGTCAACATGTAATTTGTCTCTTTTGTTGACATGGACTTCTCCTTGTGAGCAGGAACTCATATTGAATCGTTTGAGGATCATTTTGATGTAGTTCCTTTGAGAAAAACCTAACAGTTTTCTCTTTCTATTCCTCACGATTTCAATCCCCAACACAAAATGTGTTTTTCCTAGGTCCTTCATCTCGAAACTACTAGATAATAGAGTATTGGTTTCCCATAACAGATTAAGATCTGAGCTAGCTAGTAGTATATCATCAACATACAGAACAAGAAAGATGAAGTTAGGACCACTGCCCTTTAGATAGATGTAATCATCTAGTTTATTTTCTGAGAAACCAAAAGATGTCATGGTCTTGTCGAACTTGAGGTACCACTCCCTTGAAGCTTGCTTAAGGCCATAGATCGACTTGTTTAGTTTGCAGACCATTGATTCCTTCCCCTTTTCAACAAATCTAGTGGGTTTTTGCATATAAATGTCCTCATCCAATGTTCCCTTTAAGAAAGCAGTCTTGACATCCATTAGGTGTAGTTCCAAATCAAAATGAGTTGTGAGATCCATGATGATTCTCATGGATTCCTTGGAAGAGACTGGGAAAAAAGTATCAGTGTAGTCTATTCCAGCTCTTTGTGTGAACCCCTTTGCCACTAACCATGCTTTGTACCTCTCAACATGTCCTACTGAATTTCTTTTGGTTTTAAATACCCATTTGCATCCTATAGGCCTAGTATCTGTTTTGGTTTCCACAAATGTCCAAACCCCATTATATGACATTGAGTCAATGCTAACATCACTTTCTTGGATCCCACTGTGATTTCCAAGGGTTGAACCTCGTGGGTCTTGGTGGCGATTCCGCTGAAATTAGACATTATAGTCGTAGTGGGCAAGCAATCTTGTAGTATCTTATTCAATCTTTTCAAAATTTTAATGGGTAAAATGTTGATGGAAGCCCTTCTGTCTATCATTATTTTGTCGATCGGGATGCCCTTCAAGTGAGCTGTAATGAAAATAGGTTGCAGATGGTCTATCATTCCCTTAGTCGGGATAGCAAACAATGAATTTCCTTGACATAAAATGGCTTTCGGGACGACATCAAGATCTTCATTTGTTGGGATTTGGATTGTTACCCGAGAAGGCTCGTAAATGGAAACATCATCGATCATCTGGTTAACTTAGTGATGTACGGCTGATAGATGCTCTGATAACACTACCACCACATTGATTTCAATTCGAGGTTCTTGTTTCTTATCAAACAAGGCAGCCAATTCGATAACTTCTAGCAGGTCTTTTTCGAATTCCTTTACTTCTTCCTTGTTCATGCCCTTATCATAGTTGTGGTAGCTGTTATCTTCAGGTGATTCTTCGATTGGATCCTCTGTATTCTCAGTTTGTTTTTTCTCCAAATCTCCTTGAGGAAAGTCTCCGAATATAAGTTTTCTTCTAACAGTAGAAAAAGCTTCTAAGGGGGTGCCAAGATGCATATCTCCTTTTTCAATCTTTCTCCTCCTCCTTTTTTATCTTGGGAGGACTAGTTGGCTCTTTCTTAGTTGATGGAGGTGTCGTCGGTTCTTTGGGAGGCCTTGCCACCTTTCCTAGTACGAAGGTTTGCCCCGTATTATCACTAGATCATTTTCTTGGTGATTCTTCCTAATTCCTTAGTTGGCTTTCCATCCTTGTCTGCCATATACCACTTTCCCTTCTGGATTGTGGCTTTGAAAGGTTTGGCCATTTCGGTGGCCTTATCCAGAAGAAATAAATTTTTACCTTGTGATTTTTGTTGGTCAATCCGTCTCCTAATCTGCTGACTAGCTGCCCATTCTTACTTCTTTCTAGCGTCACCTAATTTTTGAGACATGGAGTCTTGTGGCCTCTTGGTTTTAGGGATGTGTGGACCATGCTTCTACTCAGGTATGTTCAGAGGAACGTCATCCTGACTTTTCTTTGAGCATCCTGAATTTGCTTTAATGTCTGGACCCGAGGTCGTAGGAACAAATTTTGTTTGACACTCTATGCATAACATTTTTTTAATCCTTATATGTGGGAAACACTAGCCTAGTTTGATCATTGTGTGATTTCTCTCCTTTTGTTAACTTGGTCTCTTTCTAAGACTATCGGAGATTGACCATGTTGAATGATGGTGCCGAGAATGGATTTGTATCCATGCCCATTAGGACCTTAGGTATCGGTGCCAACACATTGTGCCCTTGTTTGATCGATCTCTAGACTATATCCCTAAATTGAATGCAGTTGGGTGTGCCATGGTGTATTGACACGTGCCATTTACAAAAAAAATTTACCCTTGAGATTTTCTGGTTTGGACAATTCTTTCTTGGAATCTGGTTTGATTACCTTGGCCCTTACCAGCTCATCATAGATTTCTCCTGCCATGATAAGGTTAAACAAATAGGAATCGAACATCGATGTTGTATTTGCGAATAGGTCGTCGCTTGGCATGATCAGCTTCTGATCTCGAGAGAGCTTGACTAGTGACCAGAGGGTCACTGGTTCATTCCCTGGAGTTTGGATCTCAACTGTTACCACTTCTAGCTCCTATTCCTCTTCCGTTGTCTTTAATTAATTTTGGAGTTCCTGGTGCTCCAATTGGTGTACAAGGATTTCATTTTATAGAATAGTGGAACTTTAGAGTTGTGCCTCTGTCGTTGTTCTTCCTCGAGCAGCCTTTCAAATCTGGTTACTAACACCACTATCTCTTCGAGATCAGAGAAAGTAGTAAGGAAAATCTCAAAGCAGGCTCGTTGTGCGAAAGCCACCATCTAGGCATTGTTGATAAGAAATATGCACTTCATTTTCATCCTTTTGAACCTAGGGATGAAGTCCTCAGTGGTCTCATGCTCACCCAACCTAATGGTAGTTGGGTTGCTGACAGTGACTTCAGGCTCAATCTTGTAGAACTCTTCTTGGAACATGTGACAAGACTTCTCCCGAAACAACTAGAAAACCCCGAGGGATCCTGCTCCCGTCTGATAGTTACCATTTCAAAAGACTGAAACAAACACAGAAAATTCATAACCTCAAGTGTTCAACTGTTAGACCAGGGTTACATTGTAATGACCCGGACGTTCAGAAAAAGGGAAATTCGGAAAATTTGAAGAAAATGACAATTTTGCCCCTAGGTAATGGGCGAACGGTTGACTTTTTACTAGGACGGTCAAACAGACTTTGACCAATGACTGTGACGTAGTTCGAGACGTCACGAGTTCATAGACAGGTGGCACGCCCGATTCTGACATTCGAGGAGGAAGTTATGACGTTCGGAATTTCAAGTACATTTTTCGTAATTTGGACAAAAAGGGGGAAAATGTTGACTTTTTGATTGACCACTAATTTTCACACAACTCGAGGACTGTTAGGTATGTCTCGATGCCCTGAGTATAACGACCGGCGGCACACTGAAAATGGACGTCGGACGGATAAGTTACGGGTCTAGAACGAAGAGGGGCATTTTGGTAATTTGTAAAGTAAGGGCAAAATGGTAATTTGGCTGCTGCATTTTGACATAGCCGTGTATGGGATTCTGAGGGAATTCTTCAAAATAGGGCACGGGCATGGATTTGTTTATGGAACAAATTGCTTGGGCTGAGTGTTAAGGAATTGTTTAAGCAAATGAGTGGAGCAGTGCACGGGTAAGCAATAGTGAGTTTGGGAATAGGAGATGTTGGTGCTTCTGAAAATTTGGGAAAAACAGAGACCGTGGATGACAAGACCCATCCCAATCCCCCCGGGATTACCGTGGAATGTGCCCTGCTCCCGTCCAACAAGGGGTGTCAGACAAGGGATAACCTAGAGCCACTGCCCAACGGGGCATCCAGAGTGTGCAAGGATCGATGGAGGAGGTGTGCAATGTCCCAGTCTCTGCTGCGATCGCATCCGTAATCAACCTGAAGGGCATTAAAACCAAAAGCTGTGAGTGGACAAAAACCAATAAGTTTATCAAACACATTTATAAGACATTTATGCCCTCCAATAAAAACGTATGCATGCCACAAAAACCAGTAACCAAAACGTTTGCTCAACCGAGCCATTAGGGCCTTAGCCCAAAAACCGTTAACCAAAAACCAAGTGTGGGAACTCAGCCCAAAACAGTGGAATACCACAACCATACATATACAACCATGTGGGTCACCACCCACGACCATAAATGAACATCAATTCAAAAATCCAAAACCATTTAGGGTCCCCGACCCTACATACCATTTCGTAACCAATAATCCATTTTTACCACATAACACATATCCAACCAATAAGCCATTTTATTCATTAATCCATATTTTACCATTACCATCACCAGCATCCCAGATGCTTAGCGTCCCAGACGCTAGACGTCCCTGACGTCATATCTCACGGTTTCATAAGCTACGCGTGCTGCCCGGGGTCTCTCCGGGTCCATATATCTGACATCCCTGATGTCTGACGTCCCTGACGTCAATCATAGCAATCCTGCTCCTGAGTCATCATACGGTCCGGTTGCTCCGTATAATGACCCCTCGCAGGCAATGCATCGTGACTTCCCCAGTGTCCCAGACATCTGGAGGAGACCATCATATATCCTTGTATCCAGATGGTATATGGAAAAACAGTTTTATTAAATCCTTTTATCACATCATTACCATTGGGCCCTGCCCGAAATTTCCATAAAACCATGTAATTCCATTTAGGGTCCCTGACCCAAAATCACAATTATTAATCATAGAATTCCTGACCCGAAATCACATTTATAATCCAACTGGGCCTCATGCCCGATTTTATGAACCACTGGGCTCACGGCCCGATTTGTAAACCAACTGGGCCCGCATCCCGACTTATAAACCCACTGGGCCCATGGCCCGAATTCGTGAATCAACTGGGCCCCTGGCCCGATAACATAACTCAAATGGGTCTCAGCCCGATTTCATATCAACTGGGCCCCTGGCCCGATTTCATTAACCAACTGGGCCCCCGGCCCGATTCTCAAATGGACTCCAAGTCCGAAATTTCCAAAACAAGTGGGCCTCAAGCCCGAGTTCATATTTCCAATTTCAAAACCATTTCATCATATTATATCCAAGTCATAAATATGGAAAAACCATGTAAAACCGGAAACCTCGATTTACGTGCAAGCACGTAAATCGCCTCGAAATACGTGAAACCGTACAATTTACCAACAACCAAATCAACATCACACAATCACAACCATAATCCATATAAAACATTTAAGCATGCATAGAATTTATAAAACCAAAGTCCACTCACAGACCGTTTTAACGGTATGCCTCTATACGCGTGCCACCGGCCCTCCCGGGCCTCACCACTATCACCGGGACTCCCAATCCTGTCCAAATCACATTAGAGGGTCACTAACCTCATCATTAACATCCTATCAAAGTCCCGTAATTTTCCCGAATTTTTACTTATTTTTAAACTTAATTTAAAACCTTCGGACATCCCGAACAATATCGAGACGGTGTCCGATCGACACGAAACCAATTCCAAAATGTCCGTTACATTAAATAGGACAGAAGTCATGTTGACCTCACCTCAAGATTCCCACTCACGCGCCCCCACGCGCCGCCGCAAGCGGCTGCGCGTGGAAGCCACGCGCCAGCTACAGTACCAGCACAGTCATCCCCTTCGCCCGTTTGTCTGGTAAACGGGTTGAAAAACCCACTCTCATTCAATTTAACCTCAATTCGATCCGTTCTTTCAACTGATCCCTTCCAATCCAACTCTAAATAAGTTCTGCAAGTTCAATTTCTCGAATCGTGGTCTAAATCCTCACGACTCTCGATCGATCCTCGACGGGTCTCCGATTCGGGTTCATAGATTTCGACCCTGTTTTTCAAATTAATTAACACAGTGAGTATCGTGAGAGTGTAAGGATCATTTCTACAAGATTAATTTCATACAATCTCACCTCTAACCCAATGAACTCAAGCTCGAACATCGTCACTAGTCAACCATGGAGTTTCGTCAACCACGACCGTTTTCTTTCAATTGACGAACCGAGAAGAATCGTGGGATCCTGAGAAGCAGTTTCCCCACCTCAATTCCGTCGTCTAAACACACCACGATCACGACTCAACCTCGAAATTCCTCCTCTGTCACCAAGCTCGTTCAGAGCCAAAACGGCACCAATTCTCCTCGTTTCTTCGACAATTATAATCGTGGCACTCCCATGAAGCTGAAGGTAATCTCCAATTCGATCCTCACGGCCCTATGATTTGATTTCGAATTTCCCTCCCAAACTCAATTTTCGGTTTTTGCTTCAGCCCCCCCCCCCCCCCCACACACTCTGTCTCCCGTGTTTCACTCAGTTATCACAGTCTTCATACTCACTCAATTCTCCCAATTTTGCTGCAAGAAATCAGCCAATTCCCCCATCCCTCACACTCAGTTGCTCACGGGTTCAAAGACACAGAAGGAGAATTAGGGGGATTAATTAGTTTAGATTAATGGTGATAATGAGGTTGTAATGATGATGTAGGGAGACATGGATCAGGTTTTAGGGCTTAGATTAGGGGATGGGTGACACTTGTCACTCATCCGGATGTGCACAGTCAACGGTCACTATTCACTATTATATTATTATTTTAATCCGAGCCTCGGTTCGTTAGTTCGTTTCCTTGACCATAACGTCGTCGAATCTCCGATTTCGGCATGCCGCCTATCGTTGGATTCGTATCGACGATACCTACGTAACGGTCCTTGGCCCTCGCCCATCGGACCTCCCGGCCAAAAAGTCAACATTTGGCCCCTAATAAGCCAAATTACCAAAATACCCCTCAACTTCCGCACATCATAACTTTCTCTACGAATGTCGGAATCGAACGTGCCACCTGTCTATGAACTCGTGACGTCCCAAACTACGTCACGGTCATCGGTCAAAGTCCATTTGACCGCCCGATCAAAAAGTCAACATTTTGCCCACGACCAGGGGCAAAACGGTCATTTTGACAATTTGTCCGATTCCGCCCTACTAACCACCGTTCAACCTCACTAATCGAGATTAGTGACTAAACTAATCCCGAAATTCGGGACAGGTCGTTACAATCTTCCCTCCTTAATAAATTTCGTCCTCGAAATTCCAACCGCTCTAATCTCAACGTTCTTCCCTCCTTAATTAGTTTCGCTCTCGAAACTCGACTATCCTGATTCCACATACACCCCGTGGAAAGTGGAATCGACCCTGTAACACGTGTACACCCGTACACCAACTACTTAGACAAAACTTGTCTACACCCAAACATACCACTAGTACTCAAAACGCAAAAACTACATTCGACCCCGTCGAATGACTGAAACTACTTGTTTCGAATTTGACACCACTTGTCAAATCAACCCTCTCATTGACGCAACAACTCGACGGTTCCTTTCCCACTCCCACTAGGAGTCAGCTGACCCCACTCAACAATCTATGTTGACAAATCCTGACAATCTGTCACCACACAGTTGTTGTCAGTCGAAAACTGACACTAGACTCACTCGTGGCTACACATGCCACCAACGTACTTAACTTAGTAAACATTTACCGACCTTTCACACGACCTGTGTGTAATTAAACACATCGGAATTACCATGACCCATTGCATAGTAATGTCCGGTCCACAACTAATCCCATGGTATCGGAACCAATCCGACTACCAACACGTTCACTAACACACCTCGGGTATAACCCATCGACCAGACTACAACCACCTAGGTCGTAGCCAACACGTTCCAATAATGGAGTACATTTGCCCAATCCAGCATGAGACAAAATGAAACTCCACCCATAATTTAGTTACAATTCCGAATCTGAATCCGCAATTTCGTAAGAAATCCCGGATCCAAGCCCAGACATCACATTTTTAATTCTTATCCAAATCCGAATCCGAAATCATTATTCCGTAGCTAGCATTTGGAATAATCATTCCGTACCCAAATCCGGAAATATACTTTCAAGTTCCAAAATCGAATCCTGGATCGTCACCCAGAATTTCGATTCCAAATCCCGAAATCTCATTCACATTTACCAAGACACATCAAAACCGAACCTATCGATTACCCGTTCAATACCTCCAATTGACTTCATAGGGAAGCCAATTTAACCTCCACACGTCTAAGGTTGACAAAGTCCGACCAGTAGGAAACCTACTCACTCGAGTAAGATACCATACGGGCTCCACTTCGAAAAGAAGTTCAACCCCGCCGTTTACGACTCACACACCTAAGTTCGTATCGATCCTTGTCATTCCACCTAGGAAAACCAAGGATGATCCAAAATGATGACACCAATACTCATCCTACGTGGATGCAACAAAACTCACTGCACTCACCATGCCATGTACCACAACATTGTCTGCCACCAAGCAGAAAATGGGAAATCTCGTTTACCTAATTTTGATTACGCAACTCCCCCTGATGACCCCACAACACACATGGGCTCACCAACCAATACACGCTCAATGTATTGGTAACTACAGTCAATGTCTGCCAGGGCAGAAAACAAGAAGTCAACCCCAATGACTTCGGAATACCAATCACCAAAAGCGAGCACCACTCTCGTTCCCCAATTACAACTCTCCACGGATCTAATGTTCCAACCATGTTGGAAACAGACATGCTCCCAACGAGATGTCAAGTCTAACCACTAGACTTCCTACCTCCTCAACTCACTTGGACAACCCCGTGTCCATAATCAATCTGTTATTGTTTCGTTTGCACATCCCAACCTTTACAGGTTCAACACTCGGTTTTCCAAGTTCTCAATTATACCTTTTTATCCACTCATCGCTGGTTATCTCACCACTATTGGGACTTATCCCAACACATCACAATCTTAACTGGATCCCATCCAGTCCATCACTCAATCACTATCGAATCTCAAAGACCGAACATATGTTCATCATGACGGAGTCACACCCCAACTTGTGGCTCATCGTCAACACCATTACCGACACTAGCACCAGCGCTAGTACCAGCACCAACACACTATCAACAACACTAGTATCAGCACACAGGCATCCATACTAGTATCAGCACAAAAGTACCAACATACAACCATTCATACTTGCACACCGTGTGCAAATATGACAACCCTGGATCTCCGTTCATACCGAACGACGATCCCGTACCTCACGACTATGGGTACCACCACTCTGACAATCCACATCAGGAAAATGAACGCTCCCTGAACGTCCCCTGATCCCCAAGTATTATAACCACACCAATTACCCTCGATAGCCAGTCATCTCCATATGACTACCTACTAACTGTCATTGCTATCGAGATCCGCATCCACACCTCACACTAATACCCGATCCAACACGGGATTCCATAATTTATCTCAGAACCGTATCCGTAAATCGAATCCTATAGTTCTGACTAGACTCACCAGAGCCAACCACATGGTCATCCATGACCTCAACCGCTCGTCGCAGCACAAGTTCTCACCCGCTAATCATTATTAAGGTTTACCTTTTGAATCCATCATATACTAGGGTTCCACAATCACACCCTATTGTTCAACCGAACCAAACAGCTTCCCGTAATATAAAATCCAAAACCTGACCGACCCCGCGGTCCTGACATCGTATAGACGTCAAATCCAATCCTACCATCCCATCAACGTGGGTTCCACCACTAGGTCATCGGCCAACTCCGATGAACCAACATACCTCACACTAGAAACCACCACAAGGGTTCACATTTTAGACCATTACTCACATGAGGTTCCCCAAACCTGGCTGCACCTAGCAGCACAACAATCCAATATCACATGACCGAACCGACGGTCCCACAATACCAGTTCACCACAATCAACCCCACTTGGGTCGAATCACATTAACGCACGGCGTATCGGGACAATCACACTCCATCCACTATCCAAACCCAAAAACTATCTATCAGGTTGATAACGAATTGCAGCCCAAAGAGACATCACACCCTCGACCTGCGCGCACACAAGAGCAACCGTGCTCTGATACCAAGTTGACAAGACCCATCCCAATCCCCCCGGGATTACCGTGGAATGTGCCCTGCTCCCGTCCAACAAGGGGTGTCAGACAAGAGATAACCTAGAGCCACTGCCCAACGGGGCATCCAGAGTGCGCAAGGATCGATGGAGGAGGTGTGCAATATCTCAGTCTCTGCTGCGATCGCATCCGTAATCAACCTGAAGGGCATTAAAACCAAAAGCTGTGAGTGGACAAAAACCAATAAGTTTATCAAACACATTTATAAGACATTTATGCCCTCCAATAAAAACGTATGCATGCCACGAAAACCAGTAACCAAAACGTTTGCTCAACCGAGCCATTAGGGCCTTAGCCCAAAAACCGTTAACCAAAAACCAAGTGTGGGAACTCAGCCCAAAACAGTGGAATACCACAACCATACATATACAACCATGTGGGTCACCACCCACGACCATAAATGAACATCAATTCAAAAATCCAAAACCATTTAGGGTCCCCGACCCTACATACCATTTCGTAACCAATAATCCATTTTTACCACATAACACATATCCAACCAATAAGCCATTTTATTCATTAATCCATATATTACCATTACCATCACCAGCATCCCAGATGCTTAGCGTCCCAGACGCTGGACGTCCCTGACGTCATATCTCACGGTTTCATAAGCTACGCGTGCTGCCCGGGGTCTCTCCGGGTCCATATATCTAACATCCCTGATGTCTGACGTCCCTGACGTCAATCATAGCAATCCTGCTCCTGAGTCATCATACGGTCCGGCTGCTCCGTATAATGACCCCTCGCAGGCAATGCACCGTGACTTCCCCAGTGTCCCAGAAATCTGGAGGAGACCATCATATATCCTTGTATCCAGATGGTATATGGAAAAACAGTTTTATTAAATCCTTTTATCACATCATTACCATTGGACCCTGCCCGAAATTTCCATAAAACCATGTAATTCCATTTAGGGTCCCTGACCCAAAATCACAATTATTAATCATAGGATCCCTGACCCGAAATCACATTTATAATCCAACTGGGCCTCATGCCCGATTTTATGAACCACTGGGCCCACGGCCCATTTGTAAACCAACTGGGCCCGCAGCCCGACTTATAAACCCACTGGGCCCATGGCCCGAATTCGTGAATCAACTGGGCCCCTGGCCCGATAACATAACTCAAATGGGTCTCAGCCCGATTTCATATCAACTGGGCCCCTGGCCCGATTTCATTAACCAACTGGGCCCCCGGCCCGATTCTCAAATGGACTCCAAGTCCGAAATTTCCAAAACAAGTGGGCCTCAAGCCCGAGTTCATATTTCCAATTTCAAAACCATTTCATCATATTATATCCAAGTCATAAATATGGAAAATCCATGTAAAACCGAAAAACCTCGATTTACGTGCAAGCACGTAAATCGCCTCGAAATACGTGAAACCGTACAATTTACCAACAACCAAATCAACATCACACAATCACAACCATAATCCATATAAAACATTTAAGCATGCATAGAATTTATAAAACCAAAGTCCACTCACAGACCGTTTTAACGGTATGCCTCGATACGTGTGCCACCGGCCCTCCCGGGCCTCGCCACTATCACCGGGACTCCCAATCCTGTCCAAATCACATTAGAGGGTCACTAACCTCATCATTAACATCCAATCAAAGTCCCGTAATTTTCCCGAATTTTTACTTATTTTTAAACTTAATTTAAAACCTTCGGACATCCCGAACAATATCGAGACGGTGTCCGATCGACACGAAACCAATTCCAAAATGTCCGTTACATTAAATAGGACAGAAGTCATGTTGACCTCACCTCAAGATTCCCACTCACGCGCCCCCACGCGCCGCCGCAAGAGGCTGCGCGTGGAAGCCACGCGCCAGCTACAGTACCAGCACAGTCATCCCCTTCGCCCGTTTGTCTGGTAAACGGGTTGAAAAACCCACGAACAGACCCGATTCAATCTCATTCAATTTAACCTCAATTCGATCCGTTCTTTCAACTGATCCCTTCCAATCCAACTCTAAATAAGTTCTGCAAGTTCAATTTCTCGAATCGTGGTCTAAATCCTCACGACTCTCGATCGATCCTCGACGGGTCTCCGATTCGGGTTCATAGATTTCGACCCTGTTTTTCAAATTAATTAACACAGTGAGTATCGTGAGAGTGTAAGGAACATTTCTACAAGATTAATTTCATACAATCTCACCTCTAACCCAATGAACTCAAGCTCGAACACCGTCACTGTTCAACCATGGAGTTTCGTCAACCACGACCGTTTTCTTTCAATTGACGAACCCAGAAGAATCGTGGGATCATGAGAAGCAGTTTCCCCACCTCAATTCCGTCGTCTAAACACACCACGATCACGACTCACCCTCGAAATTCCTCCTCTGTCACCAAGCTCGTTCAGAGCCAAAATGGCACCAATTCTTCTCGTTTCTTCGACAATTATGATCGTGGCACTCCCAGGAAGCTGAAGGTAATCTCCAATTCGATCCTCACCGCCCTATGATTTGATTTCGAATTTCCCTCCCAAACTCAATTTTCGATTTTTGCTTCAGCCCCCCCCCCCCCCCCACACTCTGTCTCCCGTGTTTCACTCAGTTATCACAGTCTTCATACTCACTCAATTCTCCCAATTTTGCTGCAAGAAATCAGCCAATTCCCCCATCCCTCACACTCAGTTGCTCACGGGTTCAAAGACACAGAAGGAGAATTAGGGGGATTAATTAGTTTAGATT
Organism: Prinsepia uniflora; assembly: GCA_032719365.1. Classification (NCBI taxonomy): domain Eukaryota; kingdom Viridiplantae; phylum Streptophyta; class Magnoliopsida; order Rosales; family Rosaceae; genus Prinsepia; species Prinsepia uniflora. The sequence goes on along the minus strand of CM064864.1, from coordinate 6,259,685 downwards.
AATGGTGATAATGAGGTTGTAATGATGATGTAGGGAGACATGGATCAGGTTTTAGGGCTTAGATTAGGGGATGGGTGACACTTGTCACTCATCCGGATGTGCACAGTCAACGGTCACTATTCACTATTATATTATTATTTTAATCCGAGCCTCGGTTCATTAGTTTGTTTCCTTGACCATAACGTCGTCGTCGAATCTCCGATTTCGGCATGCCGCCTGTCGTTGGATTCGTATCGACGATACCTACGTAACGGTCCTTGGCCCTCGCCCATCGGACCTCCCGGTCAAAAAGTCAACATTTGGCCCCTAATAAGCCAAATTACCAAAATACCCCTCAACTTCCGAACATCATAACTTTCTCTACGGATGTCGGAATCGAACGTGCCACCTGTCTATGAACTCGTGACGTCCCGAACTACGTCACGGTCATCGGTCAAAGTCCATTTGACCGCCCGATCAAAAAGTCAACATTTTGCCCACGACCAGGGGCACAACGGTCATTTTGCACAATTTGTCCGATTCCGCCCTACTAACCACCGTTCAACCTCACTAATCGAGATTAGAGACTAAACTAATCCCGGAATTCGGGACGGGTCGTTACAGTGGAGGCAAGTGCAAGTATGTGAGATTTTGCGTTGATAGGAAACTTAAAAAAATGAAGTAGTGTGTGTGGAAGTGGAGAGGGGAAACGGAATACTTGAATAGTTTTTACAGATGACAGAGCACGGGTAGCACTTTGGGGAATGCTTGGTGCTGTTGGAACTAGAAAAAAAAAGGTGGTTTCCCACGTTTAATCGACTTCCCAAGACCATTATGGGGGAAACTGATAGCTGAAATGGATGGGAGAAAGAGATAGCAGAGTGTTGAGATTGAGAGAGGAAAGAAAGGGAGGAAAATGGGAGAGGAGTGTTCGAAAACCCGAAACCTGCTTTTGTATGATTTCAAATTTGAATTTTCAGTTGTAGGCCAGCCCAAGCCAAATTATGGCTTGAATCAGTCTTCTGGGACCTCACCTAGTCGATCCAAATAAAGTATTGCAAGGATCGAAGCCCGTTGAGCTAAAAACAGACACGACGAAGTTTCAGAAAAATCAAGGATTGTGTCGTGTAATTGGAGGGGTTAGAAGATGCAATTGGGCTTGGAAACCAGTTTAGGATAACCTTACGAAGCTTTTGGCTGGATCAATTGAAGGAAACAATGAGGACTGATGCACTTCCAGGGATGAACAGTGGTCGGATGTTCATCGAAAAATCGAGCTGGGGTGGACGGATTAAGGTAAGGTTTGTTGAAATTAAAGTTACAGACCTATAATTAGATGCATAACGATACTTTCAAATGAATCAATTGAAGGAATGGAGTTGGATTTGAGCAGGATTGAACCGGGTCAATACGCGGCTAAATGACCCGTTTAGCTGCTAGACGGGTGAGAACGATGAACAGTGTGGGTACTGTAGCAGGCGCGTGAGTTTCACGCGCAACCACTCACGGTGGCGTTTGAGGGCGCGTGGGCCCTATTTTCGAGGTAAGTTCAACACGACTTTTGTCCTATACATTGTAACGAACAGTTTAGCGTTGGTTTCGAATTTATCGGACACCATTTCGATGTTGTTTCGAGGGTCCGAAGGTTCATGTTACATTTTTAATTAACGTTTAATTCGTGGAAAATTATGGGAAATTAGTATGATATTATTTGAGACCTTAGTGACCCTGAACGCGTGCAGCGCGAAAACGGGCGTTATGGACGGTGTGTGAGATGACTTTGCTTTCAAAAATTTAATGCATGCATAAATGTTTCTATGATTTCTATGATTATGATTGTGACTTGTGGTGATTTTGATTTCCGTATTTATACGTATTTTGATATGCAATACAAAACTGCACGTATTTCGAGACTATGGTTTCTCTTATGTTTTGATGATGGTTTGATGAACGATTTTACATGATTTATGCGTATGATGTTTTAAGGATGTTTTGATTATGATTGTGAGTATGACTTACGGTGTTGACACGGATTTCGAGATTTTTATGGATTCGCACGTTTTACGAGTTTTCGAGTATTTTGTGATTTGATCATGATTTTGATGTTTTGACCTTGGGATTTAAAGTGTGACGTGATTTCAAAGATTTAAAATGGATTTTGGAAAAAGGTGATTTCGGGCTTGATGCCCAGGGCATAAAAGTAATTTTGATGAACGAGATTTCGGTTTTCGGAAGTTTGAAAATGGATTTCTAGTTTGGGTTCGGAATGATGCTTCCGGATGCCGGCTTACGAAATCATTATTGCAAATTCGAATTCGGGAATGGATGATGGTTTGATAAAGTGATTTGATATGATTATACATTCCCCGTTTTTAATGATGATTTGATTATGTTTTGTGAAGTAAGATTTCTGGAATTTGAATGTGGAAATTCGGACATGAGTCATGTTATGACAAAATGTGATTTCGGATTGGATTTGCAATTTGGATCACGATGGATCCTAGATTATTGTGATTTACAAATGGTTTTTGGTTTAAAGACCTGGTGATATTGCTGGATAATATTTTGAGTTTAAAGACTCGGTTGATTGATGACGGGGGAGGGCCCTTGATGAGTTTAACGACACGGTTACTGTTTTGAGTTTAAAGACTCGGTATGATACCCCTCGAGGACTATTGATTATGTTCTGAGTTTAAAGACTCGTTGATATCCCGGGAAGGCCTGATTATGCGCATGGTTTTGAGTTTAAAGACTCGGGCGCGCTTGAGATCCAGCAGAATGTTTGACTTCTGAATTATTGTTGATTTCCGATGCTTTCAGATGTGTTGGGAAATGGCCCGGTTTAGATGGTTTGAGGGATTTTTGATTATGTCGTGTACTTGGATCTGAATTGTGATTTTGGGCTGAGGCCCCGTGTTTATGATTACGGACTAAGACCCGATAAGAAAAGAAAAATGACTTTGATTTTCATACGCGGTTTTCTCATATTGTAAGTGAAATGGTTTGTGAAATGATTTTCGAATGCATGCATTGTTTTACGTGGAGGGTAGAAACGCTTTCTGTAACTGTTTTATAAACTGATTTGTTTTTGTCCACTCACACTTTTTGTGTTTTTATTGACCCTCCAGGTCGTGGCGCGTTGATCGAGGATGATCGAGAGGCGGAGGCATGAGTGAGTACGTGTGTGGCTATCCCTGGTTTGGCAAGTACTGAGGGTTATTTGGGGAATTTCAGTCGACTTGCCAGACGGGAGCAAGATCGGGCACGGTTATCAATGTCCCTTCGGGGGCGGCCCTGTTAATTTGGTATCAGAGCACTAGGTTGCTGATTCTGTTGCCACATTATGCCTCCGAAGCGTAAGCCTCATGCGCAACTTGGTAGTGAGACGAGTAGACGAGAGAGTATGAGACCTCGGGATGGATCTCGGATGAGATTGACCCTGGATTGAGGGTGAGATGTCATGTAGAATACACTGTGAGTTACTATTTGTTAAACGTAGAATTGTGTGGGTCGCAGAGACGAATGAGCCTAGAAGCTAGAAGGGTTGCATAGTCGAGCAAGTTGCACTTGTGATGGGATTATTCACGGTGGATTCCGTAAGCAGAATGTGTGTATAGAGTCTAAAACGTGACAGGATACTTCTTAGGCCTTATCGGTCGTATAAGATATGGTTGAGCATTGGTAATTGCTCGGGGACTGGGTATGTCAGTGATGACATGATTGATTTGGTATGAAATTGGACTCAGGAGGAGTCGAGATGTGGACGTGGGGCTCAAAATGAGTCAGGAGTTTGGTTAGAGACTTGAGATGAGCTATAGTAAGGTACCAAGGCTCGAGAGGAGCCAGAAAGGCTGATTGGGGAATGTTTGGCACTTGGAATGCCAAGGACGGGTATATGGTCAGATGCTGTTGAGTTAGGAAATTGTTGCTTGGTCTTGGTTAACTTTGTTTATTGGACTTTTGGGTCAATGTCCTTAGTGACTGAGGTTCGGGCGGGGACCCGAAGTATACAAGGATTTGGACTTAGGAGATAGTCCAGTTCAGTGGGACGCAAGCCGGGTCCACTGGGAGGTAAAGTGATAAGGGCATTGATGTAATAATACTTGTGAATGTTGGTTTTCTTGTCACGTCATAAAGATGGCGATGTAGATTGTTGGATACAAGTGAGATGGCATTGTTGGGGATGTGTTAGAGTGAGGTTTGGCTCCTATATTGACTGTTGATATGACAGGGAATGGAAGAGTTAGTGGGGCTCGTGATGGACCATAGGGGTGTGGTCAGTTGGGACCACATGCCTGGGGATTTGCAATACCTTCGTAGGAAGTCTGAGTAGCCCCGGAGTGATGACCTGGATACCCATTATTGGTGGTCATGAATATGTATTTGGTAGGTCCCGGACTATCCACTCTTCCATGTCTTGAGTTTGGCTATTGGCCGTGTATAGTGTTATTTGTGATTGGTTTTGGTATGGAAGTTGTTGAACCGACCCGAGTTGCCGATGTGATACCTTGATGATAGATATGCGGTAACCTTGATATTTATATATGGTAAAATTGGTGAGATATAAGAGGGGTAGACCTATCGATGTGAGGTTACCCAGGATGACTGGTGTCGTTCGCCTAGCGGCTGACTTAGACTTGGATGAATTGGATGTCATCCTTGGTTTGGATTGGGTGATGACCCATGAGACCCCTATCGAGTATGTTGTTTTAGAGAGTGTTATGTGGAATCTAGGATTCCAGAGGTCATGTGTCAGGGAGACTCGAGGGTGTTACCCTCTAGGATGATATTGATCCCCACAACCAATATGGTTGGTATGAGGTATTCAAGTTAGTTGGTCACATGTGTGGTGTTTAAGATGTGTGTGTGAGACGCCTAGTGAGGGATAAGAATGCCCAAATTTCTCAACCTATTCCTGAGATTTTGCCAGGATGAGAAATTGAGTCTACGATGATTTGAGTTTACATGTGGATTATGGACAACTTGATAAGTAACGGTATGAGATAAGTATCATGTATCGCGATTTAAGGGATTGTGGATTCGTGGGAAGTTGTGAGTAGTGACCTTAAAAAGAGAGGCCAACATGGTGATGATTGCCGGTTTTGAGTAAAAGAAGGAAAAAGATGATGTTCGGATTTGATATGACTAAGGTTAGTTGATGGGGATACCCTTGGACAACCATTTGGGGCTAGTCATAGATGAGAGATGAGGAGTCAGGTAGTCTGACCCCATTTAGGAGATGTAAGGTACCATGACGGATGATTGGTTGGAGTACTTCCATGTACCGCGGGGGTGATGTACTGAATAGGTGAGTTGATTATGCCCTCAGAAAAAGAAATAATTGAAAGAGTGTAGGTCTGATAGACCAGAGTAGGTTTGGGGAACGTGAGTTGGTCTGAGACTTGTTGGAGACCATAAAAAAATTGTAGGGGGGGTTCTCTACATGTTTTCTATAAGGTGATTGACCCGGAAGGAGGCCAGAGTTATTGGAACTGAGAACTGAGAGTTGATTGGTTGGTGTCCTCCTATGTACAGAGGAGTGTGTGGGATACCGGACAGATGTAGCGGTTGCCTCAGGGTGAAACATATGGTTACAAGTGGAGAGCGGTGACTTATGTTCGACCACTCACTATGAGCTTTGGGATTCGGTGAGTCGGGCGTTGATGCTAGTTAAACCCTCAAAAGTTGACCTTTCTTGTATGAGTTAAGATCGACCCATGGGGTTGAGAATGCAGAGGTCATATACCTTTGGAAAGGAATGTATGAGTACTACATCGACCATCAGGATTAGTATTAATGGATAAAATGAAGGGTCAAAAATGTGTTGAGGTGATGGTCAGAAAATTTTGAGATTACAACCACTTTGGTGGATTAGGTGCTATTTGGGGAGAGGATTGTCATGTTTGATAACATAAGGATAGGTGAAATCCTGTTGGTTATAGAACTCCATAGGATTGGAGTAACACCTGATTCTGATGACTTGGACGGTTGACGTCCGACTACAGGACCATACTTGGTGTATGGTGAAGTCGAGGATAAGAGAAAGGTGTGATTTGCGACATAGCATGACGGAGATTGTACTGAGTGCTTATTGGCAATATGAAAGGAATCAGGAGGAAAGGTTAAAATCGTTATACGTAGTGACCCTAGGAAGGGATATAGTGTGATTGACCTGGGGAAGGGAATGAGTTCCCGAGTTATTGGACCTTATGAGTTTATTGGCCTGGTGGCCTGATGACATGTGTGCGGATTTAGCCATTGGATCATGACACGAGTAGATGACATGCAAACGAGAATAGATGACAGATTTTGTGTTTCTTAGTTTGTGTGGACTCGAACGTGAGCTAGGCTACGTATTTCCAGTAGGTATGTGTTATGACTGCCCATGGGGCAGGATTTTATACAGAAAATGAAACTAGTGGTATGATGTATATAAGTTGGGTATGACTTATACCCGGTTGAGAGTGATTATGTTTCGGGATTAGCGTACGCATGTTTCCTCGAAACTTTTTTATGGCTTCCACCATTTGGAATTTCGAGGACAAATTTTTTTAAGGGGGGTAGATTGTAACGACCCGGACGTTCAGAAAAAGGGAAATTCAGAAAATTTGAAGAAAATGACGATTTTGCCCCTAGTTAATGGGCGAATGGTTGACTTTTCTCTTCGACGGTCAAACGAACTTTGACCAATGAATGTGACGTAGTTCGGGATTTCACGAGTTCATAGACAGGTGGCACGCCCGATTCCGACATTCGAGGAGGAAGTTATGACGTTCGGAAGTTCAAGGGCATTTTCGTAATTTGGACGAAAAAGGGGGAAATGTTGACTTTTGATTGACCACTAATTTTCACACAACTCGAGGACCGTTAGGTAGGTCTCGATGCCCTGAGTACAACGACATGCGACATACTGAAAACGGACGTCGGACGGACAAGTTACGGGTCTAGAACGAGGATGGGCATTTTGGTAATTTGTCAAGGGCAAAATGGTAATTTGGCTGCTGCATTTTGAGACAGCCGTGTATGGGATTCTGAGGGAATTGTTCAAAACAGAGAACGGGCATGGATTTGTTTATGGAACAAATTGCTTGGGTTGAGTGTTAAGGAATTGTTTAAGCAAATGAGTGGAGTAGTGCACGGGTAGGCAATGGTGAGTTTGGGAACAGGAGCTGCTGGTGCTTCTGAAAATTTGGGAAAAACGGAGACAGTGGAGGCAAGTGCAAGTATGTGAGATTGTGCGTTGGTGGGAAACTTAAAAAATGAAGTGGTGTGTGTGGAAGTGGAGAAGGGAAACAAAATACTTGAATAGTTTTTACAGATGACAGAGCACAGGTAGCACTTTGGGGAATGCTTGGTGCTGTTGGAACTAGAAAAAAAAAACAGAGGTGGTTTCCCACGTTTGATCGACTTCCCAAGACCATTATGGGGGAAACTAATAGCTGAAACGGATGAGAGAAAGAGATAGCAGAGTGTTGAGACTAAGAGAGGAAAGAAATGGAGGAAAATGGAAGAGGAGTGTTCGAAAACCCGAAACCTGCTTTTGTATGATTTCAAATTCGAATTTTTAGTTGTAGGCCAGCCCAAGCCAAATTGAGGCTCGAATCAGTCTTCTGGGACCTCACCTAGTCGATCCAAATCAAGTATTGCAAGGTTCGAAGCCCGTTGAGCTAAGAACAGATACGACGGAGTTTCAGAAAAATCAAGGATTGTGTCGAGTAATTGGAGGGGTTAGAAGATGCAATTGGGCTTGGAAACCAGTTTAGGATAACCTTACGAAGCTTTTGGCTGGATCAATTGAAGGAAACGATGAGGACTGATGCACTTCCAGGGATGAACAGTGGTCGGATGTTGATCGAAAAATCGAGCTGGGGTGGACGGATTAAGGTAAGGTTTGTTGAAATTAAAGTTACAGACCTGTAATTAGATGCATAACGATGCTTTCAAATGAATCAATTGAAGGAATGGAGTTGGATTTGAGCGGGATTGAACTGGGTCAATACGCGGGCTAAATGACCCATTTAGCTGCTGGCCGGGTGAGAACGATGAACAGTGTGGGTACTGTAGCAGGCGCTTGAGTTTCACGCGCAGCCACTCACTGTGGCGCGTGAGGGCGCATGGGCCCGATTTTCGAGGTAAGTTCAACACGACTTTTGTCCTATACATTGTAACGAACATTTTAGCGTTGGTTTCGAATTTATCGGACACCATTTCGATGTTGTTTCGAGGGTCCGAAGGTTCATGTTACATTTTTAATTAACGTTTAATTCCTGAAAAATTATGGGAAATTAGTATGATGTTATTTGAGACCTTAGTGACCCTGAAAAGTGATTTCGGACAGGATTTGAGAGTTTTGGAAAATGTCGGAAAATTTCGGAAACGCGTACAGCGCGAAAACAGACGTTATGGACGGTGTGTGAGTGGACTTTGCTTTCAAAAATTTAATGCATGCATAAATGTTTCTATGATTTCTATGATTATGATTGTGACTTGTGGTGATTTCGATTTTCGTATTTATACATACTTTGATATGCAATACGAAACTGCACGTATTTCGAGACTATGGGTTCTCTTATGTTTTGATGATGGTTTGATGAACGATTTTACATTATTTGTGCGTATGATGTTTTACGGATTTTTTGATTATGATTGTTAGTATGACTTACGGTGTTGACACGGATTTCGAGATTTTTTCGGATTCACTCGTTTTACGAGATTTCAAGTATTTTGTGATTTGATCATGATTTTGATGTTTTGACCTTGGGATTTGAAGTGTGACGTGATTTCAAAGATTTAAAATGGATTTTGGAAAAAGGTGATTTCAAGCTTGATGCCCAGGGCATAAAAGTAATTTTGATGAACGAGATGTCGGTTTTCGGAAGTTTGAAAATGGATTTCTGGTTTGGGTTCAGAATGACGGTTCCGGATGCCGGCTTACGGAATCATTATTGCGAATTCGAATTCGGGAATAGATGATGGTTTGATAAAGTGATTTGATATGATTATACATGCCCCGTTTTTAATGATGATTTGATTATGTTTTGTGAAGTAAGATTTCGGGGATTTGAATGTGGAAATTCGGACATGAGTCCTGTTATGACAAAATGTGATTTCGGATTAGATTTGGAATTTGGATCACGATCGATCCTGGATTGTTGTGATTTACAAATGGTTTTGGGTTTAAAGACCCGGTGCTATCGCTGGATAATGTTTTGAGTTTAAAGACTCGGTTGATTGATGACGGGGGAGGGCCCTTGATGAGTTTAACGACACGATTACTGTTTTGAATTTAAAGACTCGGTATGATACCCCCCCGAGGCCTATTGATTATGTTCTGAGTTTAAAGACTCGTTGATATCTCGGGAAGGCCTGATTATGCGCATGGTTTTGAGTTTAAGGACTCGGGCGCGCTTGAGATCCAGCAGATTGTTTGACTTCTGAATTATTGTTGATTTCCGATGCTTTCGGATGTGTTGGGCAATGGCTCGGTTTAGATGGTTTGAGGGATTTTGGATTATGTCGTGTACTTGGATCTGAATTGTGATTTTGGGTTGAGGCCCCGTGTTTATGATTGCGGGCTAAGACCCGATAAGAAAAGGAAAATGATTTTGATTTTCATACGCGGTTTTCTCATATTGGAAGTGAAATGGTTTGTGAAATGATTTTCGAATGCATGCATTGGTTTTACGTGGAGGGTAGAAACGCTTTCTGTAACTGTTTTATAAACTGATTTGTTTTTGTCCACTCACACCTTTTGTGTTTTTTTTGACCCTCCAGGTCGTGACGCGTTGATCGAGGCTGATCGAGAGGCGGAGGCATGAGTGAGTACGTGTGTGGCTATCCTTGGTTTGACAAGTACTGAGGGTTATTTGGGGAATTTCAGTCGACTTGCTAGACGGGAGCAGGATCGGCCACGGTTATCAATGTCCCTTCCGGGGCGATCCTGTCATACATACATCCATCATGTACAACACAGAGCACAAGTTCGAAAAACATAACAAATATACAACCCTTACACTAACACCTCAACCACGTTTATGTCTCCGTTCCAAAAGAGTCCCAGGTAAGTCGTCGTGCCACAGTCTGGAGGGCAAGTAAAACCATAGAAAGTGTGAGTAGACAAAAAGAAGTAGTTTAAAAACATTTTTTTAAAAATAACCCAAGTTTACCCTCCGTTTTAGAAACATGTGCATGCATACATGTTATAAACCTTTGTGAACTACAAATAACCATGACCTCGAAATACGTGAAACAATCAACACATAATCATACACACATGTTCACGTATCCATATCATAACCAATATCACACAAAATCGCATAGGAAATTACCAAAATATCCTTCTTGAAAAATTACCAAATTACCCCTACGCATCATAAACCAAGAGCAAATCCAAACGAACTCTGTTTCCGGCGTGCCACCTATCAACATATTCAGGAGATCGAGACCTTTCTAACAGCATTTTCAAAATTTTCAAAAAAAAAGTCCTAGTCAAAAGTCAACTCTTTGACTTGACCAAGAAAAGTCAACCTTTGACCAAGGTAAAATAGTCATTTCTCACTCAAAAAAAAATTCTAGGCCATTACAATGTGGCTTCCATTTACCGCCAAGTATGGATGGATGCTTCTGATAATGAAGTTTACTAAGAGAAAGTATCCCCAAATAGGAAACTATTGAAAAACCGTAACTTGAGATAAGGGTTATCTTCAATAGCCACGCATTAGGGTGTGAATGTTGGCGACTTGAAATGTAACGACCCGTCCCAAATTTCATGGTTAGATTAGTGACTAATCACGATTAGTGAGGCTAATCCGTGATTAGTAGAGCGAAATCGGACGAGCGATGCGAAATGACCGTTTTGCCTCTGGTGGTGGCAAAACGTTGACTTTTCAATCGGACTGTCAAATGGACTTTGACCGATGACCGTGACGTAGTTCGTGACATCACGAGATCATAGACAGGTGGCACGTTCAATTCCGACGTTCGAGGAAGAAGTTATGACGTTCGGAAGTTTAGGGGCATTTTGGTAATTTGGGTGAATAGGAGGTCAAAAGTTGACTTTTTGACCGGGAGGTCCGATGGCCGAGGGCCAGAGACCGTTACATAGATAAGGACGATACGAATCTGTAGACAGGCGGCACGTCGAATTTGGACGTTCGACGGCGAAGTTACGGTTCACAGAAGTTCTCGGTTACTATTCACGACGACACGTTTTGCGAGGACGGTTTGTCTTTAGTGTGGACCCAGATATTTTGGCAGGCCAAGGGATGAGTGACAAGTGTCACCCATCCATTGCCCACCTTCCCACCTACGTGCATCGATCATTCCTTCATTTCAAACACACACACACAAAACTACCCGATCTCACATCCACCATCCTTCCATCTGTGCAACCCAAAACCCATCCATCCTTCATTCAAGCAACCAGGGATGGAAGAGGAGACCGGATGGAGGTGGCTGGACGGCTGGAACCGCCGTGGGCGGTGGCTGGAGCCCAGAACCTGAGCGGGTACCCGGTAAGCCCGATAAACCCATTTTTCTTCTATTTTTCGATTTAGACATTATGGTTGCTATTAGTTGATTAGGATGAGTTTATTGAGGTTGTAGGAAGGTGTAGTGGGTGGTTTGGACGGCGGTGAAGGGCTGAGCAGCCCTGGGTACAATCGGAAAAATTGGACCGATTATGGGAGAATTGGACGGACGGGTTTTGTAGCGTTTTTCCTAGTTTTCTTGATTAGGATAGATTAGAAATGAGAAAATAGGAATTTAGGAATTGGAATGGAGGAAATCGGACGAGATTTGAGGGAGTAGGAACGCTGAACCGGTTCCGCCGGTTCAGCACAGTGCCTGGACCGGAAAACCAGGAAAAACCGGTTTTCCTGAGGATGCTGGTGATGAACAGTAACCAGGGTCTTCTAGGGGCTCGTGAGGGCACGTGGTCCATAATTTGGGAAAGTGTTCAACACAGGAAATCATCTATTCGATGTAACGAACATTTTGGGACTGGTTTCGTGTCGATCGGACACCGTCTCGATATGTTTCGGGGCATCGGAAGGTTTAGGTTCGGGATTAAAAATAGTTAAAAATATGGGAAAATTACGGGGCTTTAGTGAGGGGTTATATAAGTAGTTAGTAACCCTCTAAATTAATTTGGACAGGTTTGGGGGTCCCGGTGACGGTGATCGGCTCGGGGAGCCGTATGGCACGCAAATCGAGGCGGCAGCTCGGACGGTCTGTGAGTGGACCTTGTTTTCTAAATTGGTGCATGCATAAATGTTTATTATATGTTTTATTACTTGTTTGATGATGCCATGGGTGCATTTGTATGTGGTTACGTATAAGCACGTATTTCGAGGTTTCGGCCTTATACGGTGCTTATACGGGTCTGTATTTCTTTATTGATTTAAATGAACTGAATTTGGATTTCAAAATGATAAACTCGGGTATGAGACCCATTTGGTTTTGTCTCGGGCATATGACCTCAGATTCCGGGCACGGTGCCCAGTTGGTGTCCTATGTTCGGGTACGAGACCCGGTCACTTTACGGTTTTGATTTCAGGTCAGGGAACCTTAAATGGATTTCCCGGTTCATGACGGTTTATGGGGACCGGCATGAACTCTTAATATGGTATCATGGTTCATGACGGTTTATGGGAACCGGCATGAACCCTTGTTGGTTATTACGGTACATGACGGTTTATGGGAACCGGCATGTTACCTGATTATGGGTATTATGGATTCATGACGGTTCAGGGGAACCGATCATGAATGTTTATGTTATGTATATATATGTTCGTCTACCTTCCTTTACATGTTCTACTATCTCCTCCGGGGAGGGTCGTTGGCCTGGGTGGACCCCGGAGTAGTCACGGAGCACCGACTGAGTGGAGTCACCCCCCAGTTGGGTTCCTTACTCTCAGGAAGGCTATGATTACTATTACCTCGGGTAGGGTCAGTGGTCTGCGGACATTGATCTTGACTTTGAGATGACTCGGATTGAGACCCGGGTAGCGCGCGCGTAGCTTTGGATACCGTGACAGGATTGGTTGTGTGACTTATATATATGTATGTGATGTATATATGATATATGATATGTGGTGTGTACAGGTGTGTACAGGATTTGAGCAGTGGCTCGTGTACTTGGTTTCTTTATGGTTTGGGGCCGAGTCCTTTATGGATTTGGGCAGTGGCCCGTATGGTCGCTTTTATTGTGGTCCTTTCGACCTTAGTTTATATCTGCTTTGGGCTTAGTCCCACATATGGTTGTTTTGGATAAATGGTTTTCGAATGCATGCATGCTTTTTAGTGGAGGGTACAAATGTCTTATGAAATGTTTTATAAACTTTTGTTTTGTCCACTCACAGTTTTTAATGTTTTGACTACCCTTCAGGTTGACATCGGATGTGGACTGTAGCAGAGACCGAGATATCACATGCCTCCTCCGGATCCTGGCGTACTCTGATAGCCCGGGAGGGCAAAGGACGAAAATATCCCTTGTCTGACACTTCGTGTCAGACGGGAGCAGGGTCATCCCGCACTAATCCCGGGGGGATTGGGATGGGTCCTGTCATGAAATTCCTGGGGAAAGGGTTGTCCTAGTCTATATAAGTCGGATAAGGCTTTCTATAGGTCAGGATAGTAATTCTCCAAGGAGGTGCTAGTTGGCCTGTTACCGCCTTAGTTTATTCATTTGATTCATGAGAGTTTAATGCTTCTATAGTGCGAGATGGCCCATTATCAGGGGGAAACTCCTCGTCTGATCCTGCATCATCGGGATTGGACTTCTTCATGAAGTTTAGCATGCATCTAGTCTTCTACGGGATTGCAGGTTTGATTTCTCCCCGGTCATTAGGTGGCTGGTTTCTAGAAAGTAAGCCAAAATCAAAGATCGAAAACTCCTGATGAACTCTGCTTGTCTCTAGGATCTCAAAATCCGTTCTTCTAAAGAAAGACGGTATCGAAAATAGGGGCTCCAAAATTGATGTTCCTGACTCCATATGATTCTTGCCTTTGTCAGATTTCATGGTCTCCAGTGTTGGAACATTAGTATTCATGAACCTAGCGATTCAGAGCCTTAATCTGCAAACTGATGGGAGCTAGGATATCCTTGAAGATCTTAGTGAGCTCCTCCTTGGCCATGACTTAGTCGGTGATATCCTCCAATACTTCATCACGTGTAGCATCCATGTTAGCTTACGTAGCTGGTAACACATGAGCCATCTCTTGAGAAATATCCTTTAAAACCCCCATTTAGCGCCTTAGCGTTGTTGAGTATACCTGAACTTCGGCATGCACTAAGAAGAGTTCCACTGGGCGTGCTAGATTATGTTCCTGCCCAAAAAAAATTTCTCATTTTAGGAGCCGAATGTCCCGAAGCAACCCTTAATAGACCTCCGCGCGAAACCTAGTTTGCAGAGCGAGGGAGGTGAACCACTCGTGGGGATCTCTTTTCTTGTAAATAGTAAAGTGTAGAGACGCTAGATGAGCTAAGTGTGATGGGCCTTTAGTCACATTCGATCCTTGTATGAGCAGACGAGGAAGCAAGTGTAGGACTTTCAACTCAGGTGTAGGCGTGCCACTAGTAGAGAACTGTTACTAGACAATGTAAATAATTTCTGTTTTTGACCCAAAATCTTTCTTTTTATCAAAGCGATTGTGGGGCAGGCAGATAAGAATTAGCATGCGATGTTCTTTTCTATACGTTTTTCAAGGACTTAAAATATTTTCCTTTCAGCACAATCTAAGTTTAGAAGTTATTTCGCCATGATATTCAAGTTGGTGACATTGTTATTTCAGTAATTAAATGGCCAATGGTCCTAGGTTTTCTCGAGTTGGAATCAAAGTATTCGGACCAATGCACAAAGATGTTATCCTGACTTGGTGAGTCGCCAACCACACTTAGATAGTGTATCCTGAGTTCCAACTACTTACTTAAGAAAATCTGGTTTGTATTGAAATTGAAATGGAAGTACAAGGACAAGAATGTAGAAGTTCTAGAATTGACTAACAGCTAAAATTACAAGTACAAAAAAGTAAATTATTTATTTCGCATTCAAGCATTTATCAAGCAACAAATTACAGAAACCATCAATTGAAATGAGTATCAGTCGGAAATCATGCTATGAGATAGCAGGGCACTCAAAAGCGACGGTAAGATGTCAAAAAATGAGGTTTGAATTCCTCAATGACTAGCCATGAGTTGGCAGTCGGGATGATTTTCCGTGAGCTGGTAGTTGATATAATCAACCCTTATGACACTGAGCGGTAAAAAAAATGGTTAATGCAGAGAGGAGAATTCAACCATTATGACATTACTGCTAAAGCGATCAAAAAGACGGTTAGGAAGTTGCATAAATGCCTCGATGGGGTGAAAAAAGAAACCGCGACTTGATTTCCTAGATCAAAAGAAGCAGTTTTTACCACAAGGACCATTCTTTTTAGACTATAAAACCTTCGTTAAAGATCTTCATAGGTTCAGAAATTGATGGAAATCAATTTTCCTGAGTTTGATTCGTTAATTGTAGGTCCTTTGAGAAATTGAGTTGTTCTCTATTTATAGGCAGTGAAGAAGCTCTCAACTTGCCGAGTCGGGTCCCGCGTGGATCTCATGCTGCCCTTTTTTCGCTTTAAAATGCTCTCCCTTACCTCTATTTTCTTCGTGTGTCAACACTGACCATGTTTTCTTCTTCTTCACGTTCGAAGCTACTCGGTCTAGGCTTATTTCTCTATTTTGGGCTTTTAATTTCCATGAACCATTGTCTTCGGCCTATAAGGGATTTTTACGGGTGTAAACAAATTCAAAAAATGAAAAGAGAGCATCAGAGTCACCAACAACACTATCCTCCATCGGACCTATCCATGGCTTCCACCTCACCGCAATTGTGAGAAAGGTTTGAGTAAGATATGGGAGCATGATTCATGAGATCAACCCCGCCTTCTCATTTCGACATGTTTAACCCCTTCATCGACCATCCCTGGTCGACCCGCAAATGAACGGAGTGAGGAGACGAAGATGATGAATGTGGTCTTCGGTTCTGGCATAATTAGGTGCCTTTGCCCATACAACAGTAAATTGGAAGAAAACTCCTAAAAAAATAACATATTCCCTTCACAACATTAACAGATGGACGCATGCTACTATTTTACAAAATTTAGAGACGTTTGAATCTAAAAATCAAGTTTAAGAATGTTTTCTAAAATTAGTGTAAAGTTTAAGGACTTTGCTACAATTTTTCCAAATATTAACAGTTTAGTTTGGATTTCAATGATTTTTGAAATGAAAATTCAAAACCAACCTATAACGAATGGAACGATTTGAATTTTCAAACCGTTTGAATTTTATCATATCAAATTTAAATCGAAGTGCCATAACAATTTGAATTGAATTAGATTTTAACGGATTTATACACACTTCTAATGACAAATATAAAAGAAATCTAAAAATAAATTCTAAGAATACATATATAACGTTATTATTATTTTGTAAATCAAATTTATACTTACCATTAAAGAAAAATCCTATTCAATTGGAATACTGTTCAAGACCCCAAGACTTTGACTTGAGCTATGAATTCTTTTTATAAGAAAATAATATTCTACTGAGTACATAGATGAACATTATTTTTCTAATCGAATTGACTACGTCTTAGCGTATTGTAGGGGTGGGCACGGTTCGGTATGGTACAAAATTGATCGATATCAGAACCATACCATTTAATTTTAATCGGTACGGTACGGTTCGGTATTCAATATTTTGAAAGTGAAATCAGATCGTACCGTACCAATTAAGTTCGGTACGGTTTCGGTATGGTTTCGGTTTTGAGCCAAAAAAAATTTTGTCATTATAAAGCAAGGAAAATACTAAAGAAAAAGGAAAACTACATTTATGAAGGACTTAGTTTTCAAATATGTATTGAAAAAGTTGTACTAAGTTGAAGATATCAACTCTTAGAAGCTAAATTAAGACATGTATGGTCATATCAACTCTTGAAGAAGGCCTAATAAACCAATAAGAAATAAATTTAATTATTTAAAAAAAAATTCTAATTCGGTACAGTATCGGTACGGGAGGGTTTTTTAAAATATCGATACCGAAACCGTACCGAATTATATCGGTACGGTTTCGGTACCGTACCAATCATACAACGGTTTTACTATTCGGTTTTTTTTCGGTATGGTTTGATCTGAAACGGTACGATTTCGGTATTTTGGTTCCATGTGCCCAGCCCTAGCGTATTGTAATCAAATTGGAATTTCATTGTGCTATTTGTTTTTTTTTTCTTCTTTATATATCGGTACTTTTTGTATTTCATTGAGTACGTCTTCTTTTTAGGGACGTTCTGCACTTTAAGGCCCAAATATGTCCGTACGGGCCAGTCTTGCTGTTCCATTTTCTATTTGGGCTTTTAAGCCCACATGCATGAAATTCGAAGGAATAGAAACATTAAAATGAAAACAATTCTTAGGGTTTCTCTGTGCCCTCCCCATATATAAGCGACACAAGACACAAAATTCCGCTACAGCCTCGTCTTCGCTCACGCTCTCACAAAACCTCCCGGAGGCTTTAGGGTTTTCAGAGGTCTCTTTTCCCGTTGAAGTCGCGAATCATGGCGGCAAATGCGTCCCCTCCGCGTCAGCTCTCTCAGAAAGAAGCTGACATCCAGATGATGTTAGCGGCTGAGGTTCATCTGGGCACTAAAAACTGTGACTACCAAATGGAACGATACGTCTTCAAGCGCCGCAATGATGGTATACATATCTCGTTTATACTCGTATTTAATCGCTTTCTTAGTTATGTACTATTAGTGTTCTATGTTTTGCATACGCATATATGAAAGATGTTCATATTTTTTATTGTTTCTTCTGATTAGAACTGTTCTATCAACTGAGGGTAGTTTTTAATATGCGCCGAAATGGGCGAGATCATCGTTTGGTATACTGCGCTTACTGCTGTTTTTGTCAGATCTGGCAAATCGATAGCTTCGCCTTTGGGATTATTATATGTCGCTCTAGAATCCTTCGAATTCGTACTGATTTTTACCGATTTCAACAGCTTAACTGGTTTCAATTTAGTTGAATTTAGATCAATTAACTACGCGGGATTGAACCCGTGCGTGGTGGATTCATAATCCACTGTGCAACTTGAAGTGTGAGGTGTTATGTTAATTTGATTATATGTATACGAAAAATCCTCAATTTGCCGCATTGATTAATGATTATACATCATTCACCAAATGTAGGAAATCAAGGTGCTGCAAGTGTTGTTTTTGTTTCGTAAAGTGTTCTATTTGTGTCATAGTTCCCATTGTTTGTTTGTGGTTAATTTTTAATGGGAATAAGAATTCTGTTTTCACTTGGATTTTGATTCATTCTCAGGAATCTACATTATTAACCTTGGAAAAACCTGGGACAAGCTTCAGTTAGCTGCCAGGGTGATTGTTGCAATTGAGAACCCCAAGGATATCATTGTACAGTCTGCAAGGCCATATGGGCAAAGGGCTGTTCTTAAGTTTGCTCAGCACACTGGTGCTAATGCTATTGCTGGAAGGCACACTCCTGGTACCTTTACCAATCAGATGCAGACATCATTCAGCGAACCCCGCCTTTTGATTCTTACTGATCCAAGGACTGATGCTCAGGTGATCGTCTTCTTTCACTTTTACCGTTGCAGGAGTAGAATTTATGTTATTTTTGTATGCATGTGAAGTGTGAAAACTTATTTTATTTGCGGTCGTATATGTTTTTCTATGTAGTTCTCCGATGCTAAAATTGTGTTGTAATTGCTTTTCTCGGCATGTTCTGATGTTTTATTTGCTCTTGCAGCCTATTAAGGAGGCAGCTCTGGGGAATATTCCCACAATTGCTTTCTGTGACACCGATTCTCCCATGCGCTATGTTGATATCGGCATCCCAGCCAATAACAAGGGCAAGTACAGCATAGGATGTCTTTTCTGGCTTCTAGCAAGAATGGTCTTGCAGATGCGTGGTTCCCTTCGCCCTGGTCACAAGTGGGATGTCATGGTGTGCACCTGACATTGGAGTACAATTATTAAGTTTTTTTATATTTACTTATTTGGATTGGAATTTCTCTTTGCAGGTTGATCTATTCTTCTACAGAGAGCCCGAGGATGCTGAGAAGGAAAAGGAGGAGGAAGAAGCCGCTGCAGACTCAGGTTATGGAATTCCCGGATATGCTCCTCCTATTGCTGATCTTGGTGGTGACTCATGGCCTGCTCAAATTTCCGATGCTCAGTGGCCGACAGATGCCCCTGCTGCTATCCCAGCAGCTCCTGGCGCTAGTGGTTGGAATGCAGAACCAGGTAAATTTGCTGAATTTATAATGTTCACACTTTTGCGGAATATGTTTGCCATAGTCTCTCAATGCGCTGTTGTTTTCCCACTTGCCTGCTTGACATTATCTTTTGTTTTTCTCCTTTATTTTCCGATAGCAGTGCCTTTGACAGGAGATGGATGGGATGCCATTCCAGCCCCACAGGCTCCTGCTGATGCCCCCGTTGTTGAAGGAGCCGTTCCCAGTGCCAGTTGGGATTGAGCAAACTTTGGGAGCATTTCATTATAATGCGTATGCAGTTGTACCCGTTTAGATTTTCTTTTCTTTTTTGGGTGAAAAGGATTTTGATTCCATGTTGAGAAATGGTTTGTTTTTGAAGTTGTACGTTCTAGAATTGAGTTTTTCTTGGAGATGTTGGTTAGCTCTTATCCAGACTTAAGTATGACTTCACTATTATTTTTCTCAATCCTTACGAAAGTTAATTGCTTAAAAGCATATTTGTCTTGATCCTTGCAACCAAAGGTTTTTTTTTTCTTCCTGCATAAATGTAAATGGAATGGTCATTCGAAGAGAGCTTCATTCTTTGGATCGGTAATTTTGTGCTAATTTACTTCGGAAATTGTCGACAAAGACGAAAACTAGAAATTCAATCTGTACGTACAGGTTTTCATGGAAACTAACAAATATTATAGTTATGGCAGTTTTTCTAAATTTTGATATGGCTTATTACTCACGAAATTTGAAGAAAAAGATTTGGGTTTCATCTTCTTTAAACCAGAAAACCCCCCAAAAAAAAGCAATAGAAATTGTTTCGCGTCCCTTTCTCTTTCCCGTAACTAACATCGCACAACATCGTGTTCACTTCTCCTTGGGTCAGTGTCATTGAGGAGTTCAATAACTGGCGAAAGCAGCCCAATTTGGACGAGGTCGTGGCGACAATTCAGGCCCTAGCGTCTGTGATTCGCTTCAGTGAGGCCACCACTATGATGGAGCTGGAAATTGAGCTCAAGAAGGCCTCCGATTTTCTTAAAGTGAGAAGGAGCAAAAGCTTGTTTGGGGGAAAGTGCAGGGGACTCGTCTGGAGATGATGCAGGGGATTGATCCATTGTTGAGGCAAACAAGATAGAGGCCATTAGCACCAAAATGGCACCGTTGAATTGAGCCATTGTAGAGAGAGAAAGAGACAACTCAAACACAGAGAGAGAGAGAGAGAGAGATTTGAGGGTTTGCTTCCTCGCTGCTGCTGGTCTCGGTAGGATTCGGAGAAAGAATGGATTTCCCTATCCACGTCATCGTCGATCCCTGTACTTCCCTACGATCCAGTTGCAAAATTAGGCTCCAATTTCTGCATGAACCATCGTCGAACCAATGGGCATTTCATCTTCGTCGCCGTCGTTGATTCGACGTTGACATAGAAGACTGGAGCTCCATTGTTTGCTTTAACATGGCTTTCGCTTTAATTGGTATCAGAGCCTAAAAATTATAGTGGAAAGCTCCTTGTTTTCAATTATTAATTATTGTTGATGAGAACTTGTGAAAGTTGTTGATATATGGATAAATGATGATCAGTGATGGTTTGAGATAGTAGGTTACAGAAGGAGGGAGATGAAGAAAGGGTTGCATCCTCAAATGCAATGGATTATACTTTTTGGAAATGCTATACTAAAAGTGCAAGAAATTTTAAAATTTTGAAAAATGGGATATTTGGTTTCTCCAGGTTCAGAATTAGTCCCGCACATATAAGTTTGTTTGAGAAGAGTGGCTTTTATATATTCTGATGACACTCAGAAGTCTCCGTGTACTTAAACTGGGGACATACTATTAATAGAGGTCTCTATTGGATAAGAAGAACATGATTCTTCAGATATTTTTCGAAGGCATGAGCAAAAGGGGTGGCTTTGATTCTTGATGCATCTCTCATCATGACACCTCCATATTTTGTTAATCAGATAATGAACAACGCTCATCTCCCCCCAGATAATGAACAACCTCTCTGTCTCAAACGAAATTCTCTCCTTCACTCTAAAAACATCAAAAACAGAACTCAACCCAAGTTGACAATGACAGGACTCGTATTACCTTACTCCTAATATCTCCACCCTCGATCAGCTCTGATTTCTGTGCAACGGCCCTGAGGGTCACCAAAACCATGAAAAAGTGTAGGTAGACAAAACAAACCTTTAAAAAACATAGTTTAAAGAAATAAATAGTCTACCCCCCATTTTCTAAAACCATACATGCATATGTAAACCGTGACAATGAACAATCAAATTTCAACTTAAGTAACATTTTCCTGAAAAATTCAGTTAGAAAGTCGCATAAGCACAAACATATGTAAATCAACCAATATCAATAATCAAATCCATACGAAACAAGAATCGGGTATCCCCAACCCATTCTCGATGCTCGAATCACAATCAAACTGCACTACCGGCAAGCCAACCATTCCGAAAACAGAGCTCATTTATGGATGTCCAAGTGAAAACCGACTTAGGAAATAGAGCTCTGCTCTGGACGTCCGAGTCACCATCACAACACTAGTCTCAAGAAATAGAGTTCAGCTCTGGACGTTTGAGACTAACCAATAACCAGCAATCTGATGAGGGTTGTCTATGAATATAACAGTTCACATCACAAATATCGAAAAAACACTTTTATGTAACACATATCAATGCGTTAAAATCAAATCCACATTTCAAAATCCAAGTCTAAGCCAAAAATACAATTTTTGTAAAACATCGTAAAACGTGCACATATAATCAGTTAATATATTCCCGAAAATCATCAAAAATCATAATCAAACCATTATCACATAAATCATTTAATAAAGCAATTAAAATATTTAACTATGCATGCATAATATTTAGGAAAAACTACATACAACACATCAAACTATAGGGGTCAGCACAAATTTATATCTAAACCATCAAAAGTTTCAATTTACTACCCAAACTATTTGACCACTCACAAGTAACCACCTCCGTCAAATTTTCCATCTATCCGTCCGTCAAATTGCCACGCGACAAAATATTTTACCAGTCAGCAATTGAGGTTGCAAAAATCATAGGGGCTTTTTTGGGATTTCAAAAAATTCAACTAATACCCACCAAAAAACCCTATTTTCTTCCTCAACCTCTCTCTCTCTGCAACTATCTCTAAAACCACCCAAATCAAAATCACCTCCTTCCTCCAAACAAACACAAACCCAGAAATTGATTTTTTCGGCGCCGATTGACGGAGTTTGTGTTCAAAATTTGGGGGGTTCGGAGCTGAGCCAATTTGCTCAATGTATTCATCGACCCATTTCGGGTTTTCAGTCCTAGATGGCACATTGAAGAATCTTTCAGGTGATGATGATGGCGATGAGGAGGATTTTGAGTTCTTCCAACGCCGATCGATGGTAGCATCGCTCTAGAACTCGATCCATCTCGACATTCTTGTTTCAGACCCTAAACCCGTGTCAAGGCTCTGCCATGAGAAATTCGAAGATACGCTGGCTGATTTCTCGCTCACTGATCTTTACTTCTTGAGAATGTACGGGTCATAGTCCGATTTCCGAAACAAGGACTCGTGCTCGAAGAAATCGGCTAAATCTAACCCGCAGTAGAAGATCCGATTCTCGTCGATGAAGAATATGTGGTTCTCAGCCAAACATGGGTTGCAAGGAATGTAGCAATGGAAGTGGGGCTCTCTCCAAAGCAGTTCTCGCGACCCGCAAAACCTTTTCCGGATTAAACGGACTCTGCCCCCTCGACTTGGACCATAAGGTGTTTCCCGCAATTTGAACTGAAGTCGTAGTGATCGATAAGTCAAGAAAAGACCTGAGATGAAGGCAAACACCGAGAACGCGCCAATCTGGGAAACCCGTGCCCACAAGTAACCCGACTGAGAGAATGACTTTAAGGTCTTGTGGAAATGAGAACCCAAACTCGACTTTGGCTCAAGAAAACTCGGATTCAGATAGATCTGGATGAACTTGGATACCAGAGCTTTTCAGGTGGTATTAGTTTGATTTGGGTGGTTTAGAAGAGAGTTACGGAGATAGAGAAGTTGAGGAAGAAAATAGGGTTTCTAGGTCGGTATTAGTTGAATTTTTTGAAATCCTAAAAATGCCCCTGTGATTTTTGCCACCTGAGTCGCTGATTGGGAAAATATTTTGCCACATGGCAATTTGACGGACAGATGGATGGAAAAAACTGATGGAGGTGGTTACTTGTGAGTGATCAAATAATTTGTATGGTAAATTGAAACTTTTTATAGTTTGTGTATGAATCTGTGCTGACCCCTATAGTTTGAGGTGTTTTATGTAATAAAGAAAAGTCCACTACTCACACACTCTCCACACAGTCGAATTCCGAGTTGTATGCTCTTCCATAATTTCCAAGAATTGTACCGCTTGTCAAATATTACTACCAAAGATCATTAACACTCCAAATAAATTTACATTTAATTTCCCTAATTTTCCTGGATTATAACGAATTTAAAACTACGTATAACACTTCGAATAGTCAAAACTACCTTTAGACGATGTATGTTCATCTCGAAAACTATACCAATATGTTAGTAAGATCGACTGCTCACAAAACCGTGTTCATCGTACCCTGAGGCAAGGTGACATGCACCCTCACACACCACCTGCAGCCTCTTCTCGTGGGCCTCACGCACCCTGCACATGGGTCGTCTTTAATTTCCCGCAACCCGATTCTCTGCAATTGGGTTGCCCAACCCGACGACCATGGCCCAACTTAAACCCGACATCCAAATTTATCTAATTGATCTTAGAAAAAAATCTATAATGTCTAAACCAAGAAAATACCTTGGTAGCATGGTCTGATTCTATGAACTTTCGGCCATGGTTCAAAACCACTCCTACAGCCTCTTCATATCCCAACTTCTATCTTTCCTAGCTCATACTAACCTTGGGGGCTAAAACAACATCCTAGAATCCATGGTTAGACGTTAAGAAGTTTAAAAAAACTTAAGGATCCACGAGCCAAGATTTGAGTTTCTTGGGTTTGTTCTTAGCTATCGGGTATGGGGTGTCTCCACCTCTTCAATTCCCTTCTGGCTCTCCTCTCTTACTCCTCTTTCCTTCTCTTCTTCTTCTTTCCCTCTCTCCCTAACTGTTTCTTTCCTTCTTGCTCTATTTTCCTTTTTGATTCCCCTCCACCAAACACCCACACACTAAATACATATATATATATATATACATATATATATATATGAAAGAGTATGTGGTAGAAGAAAATGAGGGAAAATTCTAGACACTTGTCATTATCATAAAATATCTCTCCTGTGAAATAACTAAAATACCCCTAGTACCAAAATTATCAATATACCCTTAAATCATTTAGACTCAAAACAAATCCATTCAATCCCAATTCTAACATAATGCATGTCTACAGACTCAGGAGTTGGAGACCTACGTAACGACCCTCATGCCCAAATCAAAAAATCAAAATTTGATCTTATAAGAGCAAAATCATTATTTCTCTTTCAATTTTCCACAATTACTCTTTTCAAATTTATGATCTGTTACGCCTACCCATTTTGGGTCTGTGGCAGACCCTCTTCTCCTCCCCCCCCCCCCCCCCCCCCCCCCAAGTGCCAGTTTGTTTTTAGGGTTCCATACTTTGGGACTTTATGTTCACAATGATGTCATGCTTGCTTTTGGTACTCCGGAGAAACAAATCTTGATCGAACCTATATTTGCCCAATGGATACAATCCGCTCATGGTAAAACTTCATATGGGTTCGATGTACTTTTATCTTCAACGAATGGACCAGCGTTCAATGCGGGTCGAAGCATATGGTTACCTGGTTGGTTAAATGCTATTAATGAGAATAGTAATTCACTATTCTTAACAATTGGACCTGGAGATTTCTTGGTTCATCATGCTATTGCTCTAGATTTACATACACCTACCTTGATTTTGGTAAAGGGTGCTTTAGATGCACGTGGTTCCAATGGGTACATAAGAAATGTATTGAATCGATTCTTTTTAATGAATAGATCTGATCGCAACTTCGAATATGGAATTCAAAGGGATCAAATAGGAAATGATACTCTGAATCATAGAACTATAATGAAATATACGATCAACCAACATTTATCAAATTTGAAAAAGAGTCAAGAAATAGTGAATGGTCTTATCAATACACAAATGTATAACTCCCCAGGAATTTCAATTGCGCTTATATTCATCACTGTAGGAATTGGGTTCAAGCTTTCCCCAGCCTCTTCTCATCAATTGTAACGACCCGTCCCGAATATCGGGATTTAATAATATTTAATGGTGATTTACTAATCTGGGATTAGTTGTGTGATTTCGGACGAATTGAGCAAAATGACCATTTTGCCCCTAGGCGTGGGCAAAACGTTGACTTTTAATTCGGATGGTTAAATGGACTTTGATCGATGACCGTGACGTAGTTCGGGACGTCACGAGTTCATAGACAGGTGGCACGCTCGATTCCGACGTTCGTGGTGAAAGTTATGATGTACGGAAGTGCAAGGGCATTTTCGTAATTTGGATGATATAAGGGGAATGTTGACTTTTTGATCGGGAGGTCCGATGGCCGAGGACCGAGGACCGTTAGGAAGGTCTCGATGCCCTGAGTTCGTAGACAGGCGGCACGCATCAATCGAAGTCCGTATGACCGAGTTACGGGTCAGGATGCGTGAGGGGCATTTTGGTAATTTTCTGCACAAGGGCAGAATTGTAATTTCACACGAGGTACTGTTTCATTGAACAGCCGTGAAGGTGGATGCTTTGTGCGATCGATCCCACGATTTTTTTATCAATTAATTGAGTTAATTGGGTCAGTTTGGGGTGGAATTGCACATGTGATGGTGCTTGGCAATCGATCAAAAGGACATGGGCACTGGTTGTTTAATGTTTTCGGGTCAGTGCAAGGGAACTTTGCACAGTCATTTGAGGACACTTTTGGACGCCTTTAACGGCTGAATTGAATTAAAAGAATGGAGAGTGAGTCGAGAGTGGTTCACTGAGATTGAGAATGAGAGGAACGGAGTGAGAATGGTGGAGGAATGCTCAAAAACCCGAAACTGGTTTCTGGGAAAATCAAATTGGAACTTCCAGTTTTAGGCCAGCCCAAGCCTAATTGATGATGGATTGAGCTTCCTGGAACTTCCACGAGTCGAACCAGATCAAATGGGGCAAGCTTTGGGGCTCCTAGAGCCGTGAACGGACGAGGTGGACGGCCAGAAAACTCAAGCTTGAGTTGTGGTGATTGAGGTAACGTTGTGTTCAATTAATCATGCTAATTGGTTCGTGTTAATCCTTATAAGCTTCATATGAAGTTAATTTGACAATGGTTGAGGATTGATGGAGTTTTGGTGATTGACCCGTTTTGGGTGATCACGGGTTGATGGCTTGATTAAGGAATGGTTGATGTTGATCGATGTCACAGACCTGAAATTCATTGGTTAATGTTTGTTGTAGGATCAAGAACGGATTGAATTGATGTCGAATTGGGTGTGATTGAACCGGATCCTATCGCGGGCTTTCCAACCCGTTTACCAGACAAACGGGTGAAGATGGTGACTGTAGCAGTCACTGTAGCAGGCGCGTGGCTTTCACGCGCAGCCACTCACGGCGGCGCGTGACGGCGCGTGGGCACGAATCTCGAGGTGAGGTCAACATGAATTTTATCCTATACAATGTAACGAACATTTTAGCGTTGGTTTCGTGTCGATCGGATCCCGTTTCGTTATTGTTCGGGATGTCCGAAGGTTTTAAATCCAGTTTAAAAAATACGTAAAAATTCGGGAAAATTACGGGACTTGAATAGGATGTTAATGATGAGGTTAGTGATCCTCTAATGTGATTTGAACAGGATTGGGGGTCCCGGTGATAGTGGTGTGGCCCGGGAAGGCCTATGGCACGCGTATCGAGGCGTTCAGTTAAACGGTCTGTGAGTGGACATTGGTTTTATAAATTCGATGCATGCATAACTGTTTCATGATTGTTATAATTGGGATTATATGATTTATTTTGGATATCAGTGAATTTATATGTTTTCACGCATTTCGAGGCGATTTACGTGTTTGCACGTGAATCGAGGTTTTCTGGATTTACACTGATTTCCATAAATATGGATGGATATGATTTCATGAAACGGTTACGGATTTGATAAAGTAAAATCGGGCCAGGGGCCCAGTTAACTTATGAATCGGGCCAGGGGCCCAGTTGACTTATATATGTGATTTCGGGTCGGGGATCCTAAAATGGAATTGAATAAACTATTGCGGATTTGATTCAACTATTTGGACTTATGACGGTTTTATGGAAATTCGGGGCAGGGCCCTTGTGATATTTTGGAAATGAATAATAAAATGTGTTCCATAAAACCATCTCGATATGAGGATATTTATATCCTGGTCTCCTCCAAGTGTCGGGGACACTGGAGAAGTCACAGTGCATTGCCTGCGAGGGCTCATTGTACGGAGCTACCGGACCGTATAGTGATCCAGGAGCAGGATTGCTGGACGTCATGGACGTCAGACATCGGGGATGTCAGAGATATGGACCCGGTGAGACCCCGGGCAGCACGCGTTGCTTAATACCGTGAGATATGACGTCTGGAACGTCAAGCGTCTAGGACGCTAGGCATCGGGGATGCTGGAGATGGAAAAATAATAAATGAATATTACTGGATTGATGAAATAACTCTTGGATTAACTTTTGGAATTTGAAACTATGCTTTGGTTTCTGGGCTAAGGCCCTAATGGTTATTTCTAAATAAATGTGTGATCATTGGTTTTTGGCGCATGCATATGATTTTACTGAGGGTCATAAATGTCTTATAAATGTTTTAAACAGACTTGTTTATTTTCGTCCACTCACAGCTTTTGTTTTCAATGCCCTTCAGGTTGATTCCGGATGCGACTGCAGCAGAGACTTGGGCATCGCACACCTCCTCCATTGATCCTTACGCACTCTGGAAGCCCGTTTGGGCAGTGGCAATAGGTATCCCTTGTCTGACACCTCTTGTCAGACGGGAGCATGGAACATTCCATGGTAATCCTAGGGGGATTGGGATGGGTCGTGCCAAGTGGTATCAGAGCAGGTTTTGCTCTTTTGTGCGCGAAGGACGAGGGTGTGATGTCTCTTTGGGCTGCAGTTCTGTTGTCAACCTGATAGATAGTTTTGAGTTTGTATGGGGAATTGGGTGTGTGTGGCCCGATACGCCGTGCCTTGATGCGATTCAACCCAAGTGGGGTTGTATATGATTAACTGGTAATGTGGGACCGTCGGTTCGGTCATGTGATTATGGATTGTTGTGCCACTGGGCACAGCCGGGTTCAGGGAACCCCATTGGAATAATGTTATGGAAATGCGAAACTCAGTTGAGTATTGGTCTATGTTCTGGACCCTGGTAGTGTTGGCTAATGTTCGGGGTGTTGGTGCATCGGAGTTAGCCGATGACCTTCGTGGTGGAACCCACGATGGAACCCACGTTGAGTTGACGATTGGATTGGATTGGACGTCTATATGATGTCAGGACCGCGGGGTCGGTCAGGTTGTGGATTTTATTGCAGAAGGCAGTTGGGTTCGGTGGAACCCTAGGGTGTAATTTTGGAACCCTAATTTATAATCGATAGACTGGGAAAGTGAACCTTAAATGAGAACTTATGCTGCGACGTGCGGCTAAGGTCGTGGATGACCATGTGGATGACTCTAGTGAGTCTAGTCAAGATTATGGGTTTCGATCCACGGATGCGGTTATGAGAAAATATGGAATCCCGTGTCGGATCGAATATTAGTGTGATGTGTGGATATGGATCTTGACAACGATGACTGTTGGTCGGCAGTTGTGTCGAGATAACTGGCTATCGAGGATATTTAGTGTGGTTGTGACACTTGGGGATGTTCAGGGAACATCCATTGTCCTGATATGCTGATGGCAAAAAATTGGAGGTACCCATAGTCGTGAGGTACGAGTGGTGTTACGGGGTCGTCGTTCGGAATGAACGAAGATCCAGGGTAACAACTTTGCACACTGTGTGCTAGCATGGATGTTCGGGTGCTATGTATGGATGTTGGTATGTTGGTGCCTTGATGCCAATACTAGTATGGATGCCAGTGTGTTGATCCTAGTGTTGATGATGGTGTGTTGGCATTGGTGCTAGCACTGGTGCATGTGTCAGTGATTGTGATGACAATGAGCCACCAGTTGGGGTGTGACTCTGTCATGATGGACATGTGATTGGTATCTGCGACTCAGAGGTGGTTGAGTCTTGGACTGGATGGGATCCAGTGGAGGTTGTGTCGTGTTGGGATAAGTCCTAACAGGTATATGATGACAAGTGATGAATGGATATTAAGGTATGATTGGGACTTGAGGAATCTAGGGACGATGTTCCCTACGTCGTGAGAATCAGTGGATTTGGGGAGTTGTTGTCAACTCCGAGATTGGTAAGATTGTTTACCTCTAATATCCTCAGAGGGTACAAGGATGTTATTGAAATTGGAAAAGTCGGGGAAAACCATTCGTGGTATGAATGTGGGATTTTGTGATTGTGAATCACTTGGAACCTGAGGATTGAACCTGTTAAGGTCGAGATGTGAGACAAAGGCAGTATGGTATGCACATTCAGGCAAAATTGTAGATATCCCGTTCAGGAATCGGGGTGTGTGCATACATGATTATTGACGGACGTGAGGTCCGAGTAATGAATTGATTTTGGACACGTGGTGGTCCAAGTGAGGTATGGACGTGGGCAGTCCAGTGGTTGGACTTGACATCTCTTTGGGAGCATGTCTGTTCCCAACATGGTTGGAACTCCCGTTCGGGGAGAGTTGTGATTGGGAGACGAGAGGAGTGCTCATTTCCACATCGGTGTTTGGTATTCCGAAGTCATTGGGGTTGACTTCATATTTTCCTGCCGTGGCAGATGATGATTGTTGCTACCAGTACGTTGAGCGTGTATTGGTAGGTGGACCCATGTTTGGCCTTGGGTCATTGGACACAAGAAGTTGTGTGTGATCTTGGATTTGGTGGTGAAATGCGAGGTCATCTTTCCACCAAGGGAAATTTGGCGAATGATTCAATGAGGGTGTAAGACCCTACGATCAGCTTTCAGATGGATTGCTAGCTGTGTGGGCATGTGTGGATCCTAGGTGGATCTGATTTGTGATGTTGTCGACTTTGGACGATGTGACGATCTAGGATCGTGATGTTACTTGTCGGATGACGTAGCGATGGATCTGGGTTGTGATCGTGATGATCCAGATTGGATGAGAGTTTATCACTCTTACCTTGGTATGTGAGTCGTAAATGACGGGACTGAACTTCCTTTCGGAGTGGAGTCCATATAGTTTGTTAGTCGGTTGAGTAGGTTTCCGATGTGGTCGGATTTTGTCAACCTTTGACGTGATAGTATTGGGACGACGACTGAAGTCCCGACGATGGGATTTTGTCAACCTATGCTAGCGGCAGTGGCGGTGCCAATCTACAATGACGACGACTGAAGTCCCGACGATGGCGGTTGGTTACCCGTCCCAACTAGACTTTGATAATCATGTCCGATCCTGCTCTAGTCTGACAAGTCAACTGAAGTCCCGAAACTACCCATCAACACCTGTCAGACTTGGGATACCTGCACTGATTTCCGCTCATGCCTCCGCCTCTCGATCAGCCCCGAACGTCTTGCCACGACCTGGAGGGTCATAAAAACATAAAAGGTGTGAGTGGACAAAAATAATATCCTTTGAAAATACATTTCAAATAGACTATTTTCCCCTCTAGTTTATCCAACCATGCATGCATATGGTAAAACATATGAATAACCATCACCGGCTTTCCAGCCAAATCACATGAAATCACTAACCTTGCCACAAAGACCAAAATCCATACTCATTACCAGCATGCAAAGAAATCACAATCAACATCAAATCACACGACTCAAGTGCACAATCAATCACACAATCAAATCCGCACTACGCGTACGTAATATCTCGTGCCTCAGTCGCATGTGAAGCCACTCCTAGCTCCGACTGTCCAGGCACACATATCCCCGAGCATCAGTCGCCTGGGAACCACCCCGAGCTCTGACTGCCTGGACCTCGAGTGCCAGCCACCTGGGAATACCCCCTAGCATCGACTGCCTGGGAACAATCACAATCATATCCCCCGAGCTCCGGTCGTCTGGGAAATACCCCCTAACTTCGACCATCTGGGAACTCACAATCACAATGAAAACTATCTCGGGATTACATCTCAAAACATTTCAATCAAATCCTTGACTTCAAACCAAGTCAAAATCATTCATGACAGAGTCTCAAGCCCAAAATGTCATTTGCACGTAAATCCGTAAAATCTCATTTGAAAACATTAAAATAATCCATAAATAATCCTTGACTCACCAACTAAGTCAAAATATCCTTTTTGAAACTTTTTTTACTTCGGGCCTAGCCCAAAACATCATTTGCAATTTTCTCGTAAAACGTTCCCTAAAGACCGATTAAAATAATCATTAATCACAATTAATCATGCCAAATCACCATGACATCATTGCAAACCAAATCATGCAATCAATCATGTAAAACATTTAACTATGCATGCATAACAGTTTATAAAACAAACGTCCACTCACACACCTTCCAAATCGCTCAATTCCTAGCTGCACGCCTTTCCGTAATTTTTGGAAATTCTGAATCCTATCAAACAACATCATTATGGGTCACTAATAAATCTAATAATTCATATTAAAATCCCCCAATTTTTCAGGAACTAAATACGAAGTAAAACGTAACATAATCCTTCGGATCCTCGAAACAATATCGAAACGGTGTCCGATCGACTCGAAACCAACGTCAAAATGTTCGTTATATTGCATAGAGTAAAAGTCGTGTTGACCTCACCTTGAGAACTGTGACCACACGCCTGCTACAGTGCATGACACTATTCATCTTCTCTGCCCGTTTTCCTGCAATTTGACCCGTTAGCCTGCGAACGACCCGTTTCAATCCTGTCCAATTCCAAGTCAATTTCTTTAATCAGTTCATCCATTAACACGGTTTGGACCTTAATTAAGGATATGTATCCTTGATTTCATGAAATCGGGCCCCGAATCAATCGATTCGAATTGAATACCCGATGGGTTATTAATCGAGTTCCACCCAATTTCAACCCATTTCCTCATTTTAATCACATAGGAAGTATCATATCTTCATTCTAATCATGAATTCAAGTTCAATTTGAGTCCATCTTACCTTTCATTATGCGAACTCAACCATGGGATTTCAGAACTGTCGCCAGATGTGTTCTTGCCCGTTTCTGTGTCAATTATTCTCAATGTTGAGATGATTACACTCCAATCAATCCCAGAAGACTCAATTGATGGTCAATTTTACTCATCACATCCCACAATTCCAATTTCGAATTTGGACAAAGCTACCGGTTTTTGAGTTTGGGCCCAGCTGGGTTTGAAGTCCATCACACATCATTCAATTCCCTTTTTCTCTCTGGATATGTTCAATCTCTATATGTCTCTGTTTTCAGGGTGGCTTCCTGACACGACCCACCCTCAATCCCCCGGGATTAAGGGTTAAGTCATGCTCCTGTCTAACTTACGCGTGACACGAAGGCTAAATCGACGTCCAACCTCCATGTGACACGTAAGTCGGACAAGAGATTTCCAACCAACGGGTCAAAACATCCGGACTTCCCAGAGCGCGCAGACTCTACTGTGGATCGCGTGTGTGATTTCTCCGTCTGTCTCGATCAAAAGCCCGCACCACAACAACCTGGAGGGTATCAAAAACATGAAAAGACTGTGAGTGGACAAAAATAAATAGTAATTTCAGAAAACAGTTTATCAGAAAGACATTTATACCCTCCATTTAAAAACCAATGCATGCATATAAAATTCATGTCATGAAACCATTCCATATTCAAAACCATCAATGAGAACTAGAATCGCTTCTGTCCTCAAATCCGCAAATTCAAATCCAGGGCCTCAGCCCAAAATCATAAATCAAACGTCACGGTGCGGGAACTCAGCCCCAAAACTCATCAAATCCAATTCATCTGGCCACCGCCCAAAAGATCTGAAAACAAGCGAAAAACTAGTGAAAAACATCAATCATGCGAGTTACTGGATCTCAAGTATGATCGAGTCTTTAAACTCGAAACCATGTGCATAATCAGGCCTTCCCGGGATATCAACGAGTCTTTAAACTCAAAACAAAATCAACAGGTCTCGGGGGATATCATAACCGAGTCTTTAAACTCAAAACATATCAATCCAGGCCCTCCCCCGTCAATCAACCGAGTCTTTAAACTCAAAATCAGATCCAGCCGTTTTCCTTTTTCTTTTTCCGGGTCTTTAAACCCAAAACTATTTTTTAATCAAGTGAAAACCATAGAAAAACCCATATCCAAATTCGTAATAATGATTCTGTAAGCTAGCATCCGGAACCATCATCTCGAACCCAAATTCAGAATTTCCCCTTTCAAGTTTCAAACCAAATCAGAAACATCATTTCCGAAATCCAGTTCCAAAATCAAAATCCCGTTTATCGAAATCACATGAATAGGGCTCCAAGCCCGAAATCACATTTCCGAAATCCATGTCAAAGCATTGAAATCAAATCATATTTCAAATTCTTAAATCAAAACCATCATCAAATCACAATATACATCGAAAACTCGTAAAACGTGCAAATACGTCATAATCTCGAAATCCGTGCAAAACCGTAAATCATCAAGATCATAATCAAAATATAGACATCACGTATAGAAAACATATAAAAACATATATGCATGCAACATAAGTTCGAAAGCAAAGTCCACTCACAGACCATTAGCGTCGTCGCCTCGATAGTGCGCGTACTTAAACCGTTCCCGGTTAATCCATTATCACCGGCTTTACCGAACCTGTCCAAATAACTCAATAAGGTCACTAACTACTTCATTAAGCTTATACTAAAGCGCCGTAATTTTCCTGAATTTTTTAACTATTTTTAATCGAGCCCTAAAACCTTCGGACATCCCGAAACATATCGAGACGATATCCTATTGACTTGAAACCAGTGCCAAAATGTTCGTTACATCGATACGATAAAAAGTCGTGTTGACAACTTCCCCATAAACAGTGCCATGCGCCCTCACGCGCCTCCTAAAGTGGCTACACGTGAGGCCCACGCGCGACTACTATTCATCATCTTCAAGCTCTGTTCATTCGGTCTAAACCGGTTCGAACCGATCCAGCCGAATTGAACTAGCGTGGACGGTTCAACAGTTTTTCTTGCATGTTTTCATCCCGTTTTTAATCATAAAAGTCGTCCAATCCTCTCCTATGAATCTACATGATTAAAACCGTAATTTAAGCACAATAAACTACCTTCCACATCGAAGAAGAAAAAACCAGAATTCGTCCTTCTCTGTTTCCGGCCACCACGATGTCCTCCAGCTACGGGTTCATGTTTCAAGCTCAGTAACAACCTTTAGAGATTGAAATTAGCATCACAGACATTTATTGTCTCACCAAAACTCATATTTTCCATTTTAAACAAAATAGAGACACAGAGCCTTCGAGACGGCTTACCTGCCTTCAATCCTCTGCCATAGCCTCCACCGTCGTCCTCTCATCGTCCTGGTCTCCCTCTAGCCTATTGCTCAATACCAATAACTGATTCCCAAAAGTTTGAAGGTTTGTTGTTTGATGGTCACAGTTCCTTCTCGATCTCCGTTTCTTACTTTCACACCATCACTCGACTCACTCTAGCTCACACAACACACACACACGACTCACTTGTGTTTCACCTCACTCACAATCATACTCTAACCTTCTCACTCACCTGGACACAGAGCACGGATAACAATTAACCTTCCCCTGTTTTTAATCAATTACCCTTGGACTTAATCGATTAAATGAGAGAACAAGGTGGAACTAACCAGAGCCTCCCCACGTGTCCCAATCTCCCAATATCTGGTGCAAAATATCCACTAAAATAGGGACAGATGTTCTCATCCTGCTGGGCACAGATCCTAAGATAGCAAAAGACCATTTTATCCCTGTCTTCTGAAATTACCATTTTGCCCCTCATGTTACTAGACCCATAACGTTGTCATCCAAACTCCAATTGACACGTGTCGCTTGTCGTTATATTCAGGAGATCGTGACCTGCCTAACGGTCCTTAAATTACGTGAAACAAACTTGTCGTCGAAAAAGTTAACCATTGGCCCTTATTCAACTAAATTACCAAATTACCCTCAAACTTCCGAATGTCATAACTTCCTCCTCGGATGTCGGAATCAGACGTGTCACCTGCCTATAAACTCGTGACGTCCCGAACTACGTCACAGTCATCGGTCCAAATCCATTTGACATCGCAATTTAAAAGTCAACATTTTGCCCATTCCAGCAGCAAAATCGTCATTTCGTACTGTCCGTCCGAGATCACCCAACGAATCACCGATTAACTTTACTTATCCACCATTAATTTCTAATCTAATCCCGATTTCCAGGACGGGTCGTTACAATCTACCCCCTTTCAGAATTTCGCCCCCGAAATTCTGAATCTCGTACTTCCGTAACTAACTAGGGAAAATCCAACTGGTCTCACACTTGGGTCTCCTACCTGGTGTCTAGCACCTGTCAATCCAACGTATCCTGACAGTTCCCAAGCTGTCACCCCAACTCGGCCGAGCGAACCAACTCAACCGAATTTCGGTCCATCTGACGAGCATCTCATTCTTACCGCGGTCAACACATTCCAAGCCATCCCCGTGACTCTTCTAACATCACGTCAGCCGACACTCACGGCTCAATTAACCCTAGGTACACCACAACACCACTGCTACCAATTCCAACACTTCCGACTCCTTTCCGAGTCGAGCGTACCTCGTACCAATGTCTCAATACATCTTGCAAGTTTTCCGTCCATATGCACAATTCTCAAGTACATCGATTCACAAGTCGGCATCTATTGTCCTCGGTACTCCACGTATAAGGATCCTTTCAACGATCCATACTACTTCTGTCAGCGATTTGCGCCGACCTTAGTGGAGTCACACGTATTCGTTCATACCACTAACTCAACCAATCATCTCACATGTGGTTCCCCTAACCACCAACACAGTCAATCCTGTGGAAACACAATCTCAGACTATCGCTCTATAACTGAACCCTATCACAAACCTGTTTAACCGTGAGCATACATCTCAATGTCAGGGTCCCAACAACCACTCATGGCTCAGAGCATCCAGCTCATATCAACACTGAAGCCTGCAATAAGAAATCAACCACTCGGGATCACCCTGATCCGGCCCACATGCTCCATCAAAATCCCTCATATCAGAACTACGCCAATCATCCATATATCCGCAACATACCTCAGCACTAAGCCGATCACCAACACTTCTACCAGAACATCACGCTGCACGTCCAATTTTATCGGCATGGTTTCGACCACTGCAAAACCAGTACGTACACATTTCAAGTACATGCACCAATTACCACCAACCAGAACCATGGTGTATACCACCAAACACACGCAAGGACAACCTTACGATCTTTGAATACCTCAAACACAGCTCGTTGACTACGCCCAAACTACGCATTAATTTAAACACGTAATTTGAGTATTGTGCAATTTAAACCCTTTTTGTGTAGATGTAGTATTGGTAAATAGGGATCGTTCTTAACCGGGGAAATTAGGGAACATTAATAATGTGTTAGTGGGAGATGAATAAAAGAATAATGAATTAAATAATTAAATAATAAAAGAATTAAATAATCAAATAATTAATAAATTAAAGAATAGATGAATAAGAGAATAAAGAAATAAAATAATCAAAGAATAAAGAATTAAAAGAACTAAAGAATAAAAGAATAAAGAATAAAGAATAAAAGGAATAAAAGAATAAAAGAATAAAAGACAAAAGAATAAAAAGGGGGGTTTTGAAAAGATTTGTAATTTAAGCTAAAGACAACACTAACTAAAAATTAAAATGCAAATGTTCATGCTAATTAGAACTTACAAACCATAGAGTAGTTTCATAGACAAAACCCACACTTTTACGTAAGTAATTTCGAATTAACAATCACATTAATTCTAACATTTTGCTCATAATAAACCAATCACGAAATCCTACCTTCATCATCTCAAATACTTACATACATCTTTCAATATTATAAATGCATCAACCATTAATGTGCGTCAAACATCAATATGCTTCAAACATTTACAACATGATTTACCTTAAGTTTATAATTAAATGCGCCGACAGCGATCAACATTTAATCTCTTCAATTCTACTCTAAGTGCACCGACAGCGGATAAAACACTTAACATCGAATTGAAGTTTAAGCACTAAAACATATGAAGTAAAAGAAATTCAAAAAGTAAAATACATGGAGATTGCATTCTTACTTACAAATGTTAGAAAGAAAATACCAAGATCAAAGTAAAGAAGAAATGAAAATAACATAAAAATAACATAAATTAAGAATAAGAATTAAAAGGAAACTAGTTAATAAGAAAATCCACAAGAAGTTAAAATGGTCCCCAAAAATGTCTCTCAAAAGAGAGAAACAAAAGAACTAAACTAAGAACTAAGAACTAAGAAAAATGAAAGAAATAGAAGAATGAAACTAATGGGGGACTCTCCAAATACATGAAATGACCTCCCTATTTATAGAGGGAATGCCACAATTGTTTAATTAAAAGTACAAAATTAAAATATAAAAATAGGATTAAAATAGTACATGAAGAAGTGATGGAAATGATGAGATTGGGTGGGAAAAGATGCTGATTTTGGGGCAAATATGCTGATTTTAGGGAAAAAGTGGCTGATTTTGGGGAAAAGTTGCTGATTTTGGGGCAAATATGCTGATTTTGGGAACTATTGGGGGGCTGCTGGATTTTTGGCTTGGGCTGCTGGATTTCAGCAGCTTCCCACCGAATTTCCTTGCGATTTTCGGTGGTTTCTCATATTTCGTCCATAATTTCTTCGTTATAATTCCGATCGGGACGATTCTTTCACCAAAATGCTCCAAATTCCAAGCTTTATTTATTTCTACAAAAATATCACAAAATAAATTAATTTGTCTAATTATTTATTATTTTAATATTAAAAGTCAAGTATAAAAGGTATAAAATAATATAAAATAACGCTTATTTGAGGACCTATCAAATACCCCCACACTTAAACTTTGCTAGTCCCTAGCAAATACTAAAATTAAACTACGAATTCAAAACAAGTAACCCTTAAAAATTTGTCTCAATATTTCATAATTATAATCATGACATAAAAGATTTTCACTTAAAACATTTAAGCATATGGAATTCGAGAGTTAATACATGGTAACAAAATGTTTCAACAAGTAAGATAATGAGTAAATATGGTGAAATGGATCTCTGCATGAATAAGACAAGTATGAATCAACTCACAAGGATATGCACTCATAAATTCACTCAATTTGTGAGGGTTTGTGTTTGCACTCAAAGTATGTGAGAGATACTCACATAATCGAAATGAAGTACTTTTGCAAAATCTCAAACAAACACCTCAAGATAAAAACAAAACATACTTGCGCAAATAAACCAAAACCATAAGCTTACTCAAGTGATTAACTCAACTAATCAAAATTTACCATCTTAAGGATCATAAGGTCTTTACGAAGATTGTAATGGGGCTAAGATTCGAGGCAAGGAAAATATAGGACAAGTGGTGCTCAATTCGTTCCAAGACTCAATAGACTCCCAAAACGTATCATAGCTTCCCAACCTTAGTGCAATGATGTCAGTAATCCATCTCTTCGAACATAGGCCTAATTCCATCATGTTGGGCCTCACAATCATTCTTTGTGTCGGATTTACAAATGTAAGGGATTTAACTCAAACATTACATAACCAAACCTTATTACCTTGATCGATACTCAACTTTTTTTTTTTGATTTTTTTTTTATATCAAGGTAATAACATGTGTCAATAATACAACAAAGTTTGAGTCGGTAAATCCAAATAATTCACATAAAAGTCTTTTCAAAATCATTATTTTCTCCTTACACAATCTTTATATCTTCAACCGAGTTCTTGGAACAAGGGTAAAGGATGTCTATACTAAGCTCAAGTGTTTAGATAATCATGGTGATGAAAGAAAGGCTTAATGTGGGCTCAAAAGGGTTAAAACTAAGGGGGTCGCAACTTGTGCGCACAAAATAGGGAACATGGATATTTGAATTTGTGGTGTTAACCCTAATGCCTTAATCATATCCAAAATCAGAGAGTTTATTGACTTAAAAGCTTTGAAAATCACATTGAATAAGTTCTAGTACTCTAGAGTTCATAAAAAACTATGACAAGCAGTTATGAGGCATATGTATATCAATTTAAACAAAGAACTTATGAATCACTCATCAAAGATGTATATAAAGTTCTAAAGCTCACATAAGGTTCATATGATTCATACTTATCTTATCATGCTCGTTTATATGCCAATTTACATGCATTATCTTCAAGTTATAACACTTAATCACAAAATATTAACAAAAAAATTCAAGTTGTAGTGATCATCTTTATAGCCATAACATATTCATTTCCGTTCATTTATATCATTGACAAGTTAAATGGCAACTTAAGACTCATAAAAACACTAAGTTAAAAGATTCAAGAAAACAAATTTTTTTTTTTTTCATTTTTTTCACCTCATTTTTTTTATATTTTTTTATTATTTTTTTTAATTTTTTTTTGTTTTTTTCCGTAAGAAATACTTAATAAAACAATTTCAATTGCACAAATAAAAAAAAAAGACTCATAAAAATACTAAGTTAAAACAAAAAGATTCAAGAAAACAATAATTTTTTTTCTTTTTTCTTTTTTTTTCTTTTTTTTTTTGAATTTTATTTAAAAATATTTAAAAAAAAAACTCAAAATTGTAAACCATTCCCCCACACTTAAATTCTACATTGTCCTCAATGTAGGAAAATACGAAGTAATTAAACATAGAATCAAAGTAAGGAAGATGATTTACGAAAATAATAGGAAAACATTAAATAAACAAAATAAAAGAGAGTGAAGGGTAGAAGGATAGCAAATCTGTATTGATGACTCCTTCACATCCCGGGAATACATTGGGTTGCCTCCCAACAAGCACTTGAAGTTTAACGTCCATCCAGCCTAGACAGAGATGCAAGTTAGTTAGTTAGAGATGTACGTTAGTCAAGAATGCAAATTAGATATGCAAATTGAAGTTAAGGATGCAATTTGAGTTAAAGATGTAAGTTAGAGGAAGAGTGCAATGCAAGTTAAACTACATATGCAAGTTAAGTGAAAATGCAAGTTAAATGAAAGATGAAATGCAAGTTAGAATGAAAGATGAAATGCAAGTTAGAATGAAAGATGCAAGTTAGTTACACTAAAGATGCAATTTAATTTTGTCATGACAAATAATGTAAATTAATATATAAACAATATTTAAATGTCGGGGGAAGTCAAAGATATATATGGTTCACATAGCTTCAAAGTTTAGATGGAGACTTATACGTCCGTGCGGCCCAAGTAAATATCTTGGATTAATTCAACTGTTTGGGCAAGTTCAAAAGTGACCAGGTTAGAAAGAATACACATAAGAGGCAGGGCTAATTTCTTAGACCCAAAACCCGTTATAAGTACCGTCTCTTGTCCTAGACATCACCCTCGAAAATTTCTTACTCCAGAGGAATTAAGATGACTCAAGTGTTAACAATTACCGTGGGTGAGAGTTAATAGAAGAGTCTTCGCCGATTAAAGATTAAAATTTAAACTTCGAAGCACAAGTGATTTACATATAGCCGAGACTAATGCATGAATGCAATAACTATTTACAAGTATGTTTTTATGCACAATTTACAAATATAACATGACAATTACATATGAACAATTTATATAAGTATGAACAATTTATTTACAAGTATGGTTTCATTAACAAGTAATGATATTTAAACTAATATATGTATAAGATTTATTTAACCATTGAGATTTACACTAACACAAAGTGAAGATAAGAAATTTAAATTTATTATTTTTTAAAATTTATGTTTTTTTCGGAATTTAAAAAAAAAATAAATGAAGATTTTTTTTTTTACGAATTTTA
Source organism: Prinsepia uniflora (assembly GCA_032719365.1). Taxonomy (NCBI): domain Eukaryota; kingdom Viridiplantae; phylum Streptophyta; class Magnoliopsida; order Rosales; family Rosaceae; genus Prinsepia; species Prinsepia uniflora. Next base: position 6,218,307 of record CM064864.1, on the reverse strand, counting down.
TGCTTTTTTTTTATTTACAAAACAATATAAAAATAAAAATAAGGAAAAGTGAATAATTACTATAAGCATTTATGAACATTTAAAAATAATGAACATTATGTACAAGTATGAACAAGAATAATATAACAAGTAAGAGAATTATAAACAAACATAAATGAAAGTTTATTATGAACAAGTATGTATGTATATTATAAAATATAAAAGTTATGAACAATTTATGAACAAGTATAAAAGGTAACAAGTAACATATATACAACATTTATTTACAAGTATGAATTAACACTAACATAAAACTAAGATAAGATTTTTTTTTTAATATTTTTTTTATTTCGATTTTTTTTAATTTTTTTATTATTATTATTATTATTATTATTATTATTTTATAATTTTTTTTTATTCCGAATTTTTTTTCTTTCATTTAAAAATTTAAAGTCTAAAAAGACATAAACAAACAATTAATTACATAAAAATAAAATAAGTGTAAACATAAAGTTAGTGGAATATAAAGTTGATAAAATTAATGAAAAGAAAGTTAATGGAATAAAGTTAAAGGAATAAAAAGTTAGTGGAATAAAAAGTTAATGGAATAAATTTAAAGTTAAAGGAATAAAGAAAAAGTTTATGGAATAAAATTAAAGTTAATGGATTAAAGAAAAAGTTAGAAAGTGTAAAGAAAAAAAAAATTAAAAGTAAGGAAAAGTGAATATGTACAATATGCATTTATGACAAGTACAAATTAAATTAAATTATGAACAAGTATGATAGAATTTTAAATTTACATAAACAATTTGAATATGAACAAATATATAAAAAAAAATATGAACATTTATGAACAAGTATATATTAGAGATTGTGAATAAATAAAGTATGATCATTATAAAATAATAAGAACAAAAATAAGATGGATAAATAAAATATAAACAAGTAAGTAAAGGTTATAAAGAAATATAATATTAACAAAAGTAAAATTTATAAACAAGTATAATATGCACAATTTATATACATACACTAACAAATTAAAATGATTTTCAATTTCCCCGGCAACGGCGCCAAAAATTGACTACGCCCAAACTACGCATTAATTTAAACACGTAATTTGAGTATTGTGCAATTTAAACCCTTTTTGTGTAGATGTAGTATTGGTAAATAGGGATCGTTCTTAACCGGGGAAATTAGGGAACATTAATAATGTGTTAGTGGGAGATGAATAAAAGAATAATGAATTAAAGAATTAAATAATAAAAGAATTAAATAATCAAATAATTAATAAATTAAAGAATAGATGAATAAGAGAATAAAGAAATAAAATAATCAAAGAATAAAGAATTAAAAGAATTAAAGAATAAAAGAATAAAAGGAATAAAAGAATAAAAGAATAAAAGACTAAAGAATAAAAAGGGGGGTTTTGAAAAGATTTGTAATTTAAGCTAAAGACAACACTAACTAAAAATTAAAATGCAAATGTTCATGCTAATTAGAACTTACAAATCATAGAGTAGTTTCATAGACAAAACCCACACTTTTACGTAAGTAATTTCGAATTAACAATCACATTAATTCTAACATTTTGCTCATAATAAACCAATCACGAAATCCTACCTTCATCATCTCAAATACTTACATACATCTTTCAATATTATAAATGCATCAACCATTAATGTGCGTCAAACATCAATATGCTTCAAACATTTACAACATGATTTACCTTAAGTTTATAATTAAATGCGCCGACAGCGATCAACATTTAATCTCTTCAATTCTACTCTAAGTGCACCGACAGCGGATAAAACACTTAACATCGAATTGAAGTTTAAGCACTAAAACATATGAAGTAAAAGAAATTCAAAAAGTAAAACACATGGAGATTGCATTCTTACTTACAAATGTTAGAAAGAAAATACCAAGATCAAAGTAAAGAAGAAATGAAAATAACATAAAAATAACATAAATTAAGAATAAGAATTAAAAGGAAACTAGTTAATAAGAAAATCCACAAGAAGTTAAAATGAAACCCACACTTTTACGTAAGTAATTTCGAATTAACAATCACATTATTTAAACTACTCCTAAAAATAGACTTCTTTCTAACATTTTTCTCATAATAAACTAATCACGAAATCCTACCTTCATCATCTCAAATACTTACATATATCTTTCAATATTATAAATGCATCAACCATTAATGTGCGTCAAACATCAATATGCTTCAAACATTTACAACATGATTTACCTTAAGTTTATAATTAAATGCGCCGACAGCGATCAACATTTAATCTCTTCAATTCTACTCTAAGTGCACCGACATCGGATAAAACACTTAACATCAAATTGAAGTTTAAGCACTAAAACATATGAAGTAAAAGAAATTCAAAAAGTAAAACACATGGAGATTGCATTCTTACTTACAAATGTTAGAAAGAAAATACCAAGAACAATAGTAAAGAAGAAATGAAAATAACATAAAAATAACATAAATTACGAATAAGAATTAAAAGAAAACTAATTAATAAGAACATCTACAAGAAGTAAAAATGGTCCCCAAAATTGTCTCTCAAAAGAGAGAAACAAAATAACTAAACTAAGAACTAAGAACTAAGAACTAAGAACTAAGAAAAATGAAAGAAATGGAAGAATGAAACTAATGGGGGACTCTCCAAATACATGAAATGACCTCCCTATTTATAGAGGGAATGCCACAATTGTTTAATTAAAAGTACAAAATTAAAATATAAAAATAGCATTAAAATAGTACATGAAGAAGTGATGGAAATGATGAGATTGGGTGGGAAAAGATGCTGATTTTGGGGCAAATATGCTGATTTTAGGGAAAAGTGGCTGATTTTGGGGTAAAGTTGCTGATTTTGGGGCAAATATGCTGATTTTGGGAACTATTGGGGGCTGCTGGATTTTTGGCTTGGGCTGCTGGATTTCAGCAGCTTCCCACCGAATTTCCTTGCGATTTTCGGTGGTTTCTCATATTTCGTCCATAATTTCTTCGTTATAATTCCGATCGGGACGATTCTTTCACCAAAATGCTCCAAATTCCAAGCTTTATTTATTTCTACAAAAATATCACAAAATAAATTAATTTGTCTAATTATTTATTATTTTAATATTAAAAGTCAAGTATAAAGGGTATAAAATAATATAAAATAACGCTTATTTGAGGACCTATCACTCGTAGAGTATAACCTCACGTACTTCCATCGTCATCCTATGGTACATCCACTAATCAATCACATGGGCATCAGCCGAGCTCTACTTCACCCAAAGTCCACCCAACAACACCATCGTGTATCCGTCACCCTCACAGGGTATCTCCAGGGCACCCAAAACATCCTTGTATCCACACTGACTACCACATGACTACAAGCCAATCACGCTTCACTTTGCAGTCCATCGGTCCAATCTTACCTCTAGGTTGAACTACATGTCTGCCGGGAAAAACCAACTCAAATCGATTCCGAGTCTCCGGGTCGCCTGGGTCTCCTGACCAATATGAAATCCAATCACATCTCAACTACGTACACAAGGCAGACCCAACACTAGATCCAAGTCCACTACCCATACGTATGCAACAACATACCACATTACTCCTACACCACTCCAAGAAAGGCAAGATATCCAGCTACCTTCACTCCTACAAGACAGAGCAATCTCCTCTTCCGCATGTCCAACATATCCAACCTCTGTCTCATCATCCCCTTATCATGCTCAAAACTCTGTCTTGCATACAATTTTTCCTAATCCACAACAACTCAATCCAGAAGCGATCCAATCTTGATCCACTCACTCCTAAGTGGATCCCATTTACTATGCCACTACTTGTATTTAATTCCCAAAAATGCTCAAACTACCACATCAAATCAACTCAATCAAAGATACCACACGTCTAGATTGTGGGTTTTCTTCAATAACCTCATACTCTTTCTCAACTTCCTTCCGTCATCCTTCAACGGAACACACAATGGTCCACAAATATAATGTAACACCCCGGAAATTCGAGGATTTCAATTTGTAATTTATTGTGTGATTTGACGTTTTTACCCTTGTTATGGGTATGGCCAATTGTTGACTTTTTGATTGATGAATTAAACGGACTTTGACATATGACCGTGACGTAGTTTGGGACGTCACGAGTTCATAGACAGGTGGCACGTCCATTTCGGACGATCAGGGAAAAAGTTATGACTATCGGAAGTTCAGGGGCATTATCGTAATTTGGACTTCCGGGAGGGGAAAATGTTGACTTTTCTTTTGGAAACTAATTTTCAGTTGACTCAAGGACCATTAGGTAGGTCTCGACGTCCTGAGTCCGTAGACAGGCGGCACGCCGAAATCGGACTTCGTACGAGGAAGTTATGGTCAGAAACGTGGAATCGGGAGGTTCGTGTCTCGATTTTCGTGCCAAATATTTTATTCTGGAAATCTGATTGGAGGACACCTGGTGAGTGACAAGTGTCACTCACCCATTGGCCAGATTGGATCAGATCCACTAAGGGATTAAATAGCATTTAAACTTACTTTTAATTTCAGCCCTTGGATCTGAAATCCCTTGATCTGATCTCAGCCTTTGATCTCATTCTGAGATTCAATCCTGGCCCTTGATTCTTGTTCCTGTTCAGTATTAAAAATCATGGAATCATGCACCCATGTGTTCATTCTCACAAACCGTTTGTGCGATTTCTCCTTGGAACCAGCTCATCAACCATCACCACTCAACCCCACACCTCAGACAACCAGCAGCCACCTTCCTGACGCCGGCCACCGCTCCACGGCCACCCTGCACGGCCGGCATTCCCTCAAACCCGAGAAGGAAACCCGAGTAGCCCAAGTCACCAAACCATCCAAACCTTCAATTTGGGACTTGAACCAACGTACGGTTGGGATCACCGTGACGACGGGACGGCGAGGAACTAACCTTGACGAGGTGCGGCGGCGACACGGCGGCGATAGGACGATAAACCCGTGAGTTGCCGTTTTCCTTCCCTGCTTCGACCCGTCTGTGTTTGACGTTAACTTTGTTGGATGATTGTTAGGACACATCTAGGAGACCTTGACGACCAATTTGGACCCAGGACGGGACTGGAAAACCGTCGACTCGCCGGAGAGGATAACCAGAACCGGCAACCAAACTCCCCGTCGATTTTCAGGTAATCTCTTAGACCTAAAACCTAATTCTATTTACACAGAACCATTCTAGGGATTAAGACAAGTAGTTAGGAATCAAACTGGACAAAAATGACTGAGAAATGATGAAATGGTAACCGGGTCATGATCGCGGGTCTGATCGACCCGAGTTACAGGAATACGGGTCAACCCGTCTGAGGACAGCGGTGCTGACGTGGCACCCTGTCAGACTGTCGGTGACGTGGACCAGTGCCGTGCTGACACGTGGCACATGTCAGATCTGACACGTGGCCTGACAGATCAGTGAGGTGGACCAATCGGTTGTTGACATGTGGCACCTGTCAGAGTCTGACATGTCAGACCTGACAGCTGTCAGATGACGTCAGCAGTGACGTCAGCGATGATGTCAGCAGGGACTGTTCCTGCGTTGACCGACGCGTTGACTGGCGCGTGTGGGCGCGTGTGAACAGTAATTTTGGTGGGACCACCACCATTCTTTAGGTTTCGACGATCCGGATCCAATAGCGGTGGTTTCGGGTCGATCGGAGATCATTAAGTTGGTCAAATTAAGGTTTATTGCATTGGGAAGCGCGTTCGGGCGGCTTTCCCGGGCCGGTTTCGGCCTAGGCTTTCATGGTTGAATGTTGGGGGTTTAAATTGACCCTTACGAATACTTTGGACTTGACAGGGATTGTACATTTGTACCAGGACGAGGGTATACGTTCGGTTTCTAGCAGGATTGTACTGTGAGTGGGCCATTTTCTTAAACCCTTGCGTGCATAAATGTTTTCTGGTTTATTATACTTATTCACATGCTAAAAACAATAATGGTTTTGATAATATGGAAAATATGGTTATGGCACGTTTCACGGTATTTGGGCTTGAGACCCGTCCGATGAAACTTAATGATTGGTTCGGATTCTATCTATGTATATATATGCTTGCATGTGGATATCAATAAAATGTATTTGGTACTGCACTGTATAGATCCTTCCATATTATATTGTCTCCTCCGGATGAGGTACCCCGGAGAGGTCAAGGACGTCTAGAACGTCCAGCGTCTACGACGCTAAGCATCGGGGATGCTGTAACCGAACAGGGTTCGGGGATTGAACTCGAAATTGAGACCCGAGTGGCACGCGTAGCCTTGTGATTGTGACCTTATTGGACGTCAGGGACGTCAGACATCTGGGATGTCGAGATTGGAGTGTATAGTGCAGTAGCTAAAATTATGGTTATGGTTTTATTACATGCTTTATGATTCATATTATAATATTTATGATTTTAAAGGATGCTGCATGCATGTTTGGAAAACGGAGGGGTAAATTATATGTTTCACTTTCAAATGATTTTATAAACTTGAGTTCGGTCCACTCACCCTTAATGTTTTGATAACCCCTCCAGGTCGTGAAACTGAGGTAGGGGAGGAACCTGAGGCTGAGGCATAGATCTACTTCTGCGTACCTGATCCCCTGTTGGGCGGTGTACCCGCAGGTTTACTTTAGAGTCGTGCTCGCAACTTGTAATTTTGGATTTCATCCCTTGTCTGACATTCGTTTAATTCGGATTTGATGTATGACTTTAATTTGGTTATTTATGCATTTAAATGTTTGAGGTTAAAATTGGTATGAATTATTGGGTGTCAGACGGGAGCAGGGCACGTCCCCTTGTGGTCCCTGTGGGATCGGGGCGGGTCCTGTCATATGACATCACAAGTCATCATGCCTTAATCCAACTTAGCACAATCCTAAGACACTCGCCACACAGGTCAAAGATGGCGTCACCAAGTAATTTTGTATTCCTGAACACATCTACCAATGTCCACGATTCAGGGGGGGTCACAACTCCTGACGTCCTATCAATGAGTCTCCCAAATCGACTCCAGAGTATCCATGACTCAACAAGTAAGACCAACTTGGAATCAGTACATCAGCTCGTCGTCTAAACCCCCACATCTCTTGAGTCCGAGATTCCAATCCGGGGATGTCATTCCCAACAAGTATACCATCTCCGAACTAACTGGCCAAACGTCATCTTCTCTCCTAAACGTAGGAAATCCAGAACTCCTATGGATCACAACCACGTGCCCGTAGCCAAACCAACTCACCGACCACTCGCATGTCGGTTATCCCTGTTTATGTACACCCAAAAGGATTTCACTCATCACTCATTCTGACAATCGCATCCCAACATTTTCGAGGTTCAACCCCGAGCACCATTACCATACTCGTAACCAACTCTCGGGATCACAATCAACGATCACTCACCTCGGCCTCCTGAGTCATGATCCTCGAGTCCAACAATCACCAATCTCAAAAAAATACCAAACACGGGCCTCGGCATCACCCAAATGCCAACCTCGACATTTCTAACACATCCGGATGAGTCCACGAAAATCAACCTCACATATGGTCAAACCTGACCAAGCCAGCCTAGCCCAATCAAACATGAAGCAGAGGTCCTCTGTGCTTCTGCTGCGCTACTCTGAACAAACCAACGACATCTTGACTGATCGTACCGAACATGATTTGTCCATGGTCATCACATCTCCCAGCTCTGTTTGGGGTTCCTACCAGACACCGGCATCTCACGTCTGGTCACAACCTCAACTCACGATGTGCCCATTGTACCATTACATGCATCCCAACTCGTGGCACATCATCTCCTATCGCGGACTCACAGTACACCAGTCCCGAATCTCTGCTCAAACCGAGCCAAAACCGTTAATCTACGCTCGAGTCGGGAAAAACTAACCTCCCTTATAGTCCAATACTCTGAGCAACTCAATGCTTAACCAAATACCGCCATCCCGCTGGACTCGTCCAGAGTCATCCACCAACCAACCACTACCTCGGCTGCACCTAGCAGCACCATCTCCACCGGCCGTAAATCGGTCCAACAACAATAACTCCTTAACCACAAACCCCAACTCAGGTTTCCCAAACTAAGCATTTACTCTGGGTTTCTCACCAAAGAACTCACAGTCCAGACCAGTCATCCCACGGGGTTCCTCAAATCATCTTCGTCATACGGGTTATCCAAACCCGCAACAGCCACTGGTTCACAACAACCTTACCACTCGGGTCGTCACACCCAACTAAGACCATCCCTTATCGTAACTCTACTTACCAACGTCAACCAGTAGCCCACATAAGCGGAAAATCCCTCAGAGTCATTTTCTAGACCCCGCCACGCGAGGCATCCGGCGATTCATAGCTGGACAAGTCCAAGTTCGAACAATCTGACCAAGTGGTCACAAATCCCAAACTTATCGGCATCCAATTGTCATCCGGCCCATCAGGTCACCGTCAACCGACCTCCTCAGCCCACGTGTACCACCAGTTCAATAGACTGTCATCGAGCTCCACATGCCAACCAATCGACCATCAATTGTATCTCACCATCCAGGTGAAGCACCCTAGCACATAGCCGAACATCTATCGGCGCTACTCCATCTGACCCTAAAGGTGTCAGGACCCACCTCGGTTCCACCCCGAAATCCGAGGTAAATCCTGCTCCCGTCTGACACCCCGACACAAAGACCAAAGTAACCTCACGATAAACCACCAAATTACATGCCAGACGCAGGAGAAATTTTTAAACATTCCGAAGTCAAAGTTTTACAGAGCATAGTACCAAACAAAGGAAAAGAAAACCGATACAGAAGGTACACGCACAACGGAAAATTAAACCACTCCGGGAAAACTCTTGGGTACTCTATGCCTCCGACACTGCCTCGACGTCGAAACCCCGCGCTAGCTCCACGACCTGGAGGGCAATTTAAAAACAGAAAGTGTGAGTGGACCATAAATAAAAGAAGAGTTTCCAAAACCATTTTATAAGAAAACCAGGGATTTGGCCCTCCGTTTTGAAATCATACATGCATAACCCATTTAATGAAACCAGTTATAAAACTCATAAAGATCGTCATAAAAATAGAATTGAAAGCAGTTACAGAAATCACGTCATAAACATCATAAAACCATCATAAATACCAAGGAAATCATTATCCGATCAAACCTGCTGGACCTATCAGAGTCTTTAAACTCCCGAGTCTTTAAACTCAATCCAGGCCTCAATAATATCCAAGTCTTTAAACTCTCGAGTCTTTAAACTCAACAGGCCTACGGGGGAAATATCAGTATATCCGAGTCTTTAAACTCCCGAGTCTTTAAACTCAATCCGGGTCTTTAAACCCAATCCGGGCCCGTCCCCCGTCAAACATAATATCAGAGTCTTTAAACCCAATAACCATATCCAGAAAATCCAATCCAAAACCATTTGAAAACCATTTATAAATCCACATCCAAACCCGAATCCGAAATCACCGGTCTGAAGCCCTTCCGGCGTCCAGAACCGTCATTCCGAACCCAAATCCGGAAATCCACTTTTCAACTTTAAAACCAAATTCCGCTTTCCGAAATCCGATTCTAAAACCAAAAACCCTGATCATTGCCATCAAGTTCCAAAATCCCTTTATAATCATTGAAAATCACTTATCGTTTGAAAACCCCAAATCATAGCATCGAAATCAGAAATTCAACCTTTCCTCGTAAAACGTGCCAAATACGTACTTTCTCGAAAAACGTGCAATTATGTAAAACCATCATCACATATTCAACAATAATGAAATCACATGTAAAACCATAAAATAATTATAGAAAAACAGTTATGCATGCTTGAGTTTAGAGAAGGGGTCCACTCACAGATACCGGGCACGTCACTCGCGTCCCGTACGTCCCGTACGTTCCTCAGCTTCCTCGGGAAGTCCCGATCCTGTCAACAGTCACCAAAGAATGTCACTAACACGTCTACCAAGACTCTCCTAATTTTCCCCAAAAATCTCCGGGTCCTAAACGTAACGAACCGGAATCCTAATCCTTCTACCTCGCCGAACTAACTCGACTCGACATCCGATTAACCCGAAACTTATTCCAATAGACTCGTTACAACATCTAGACCAAAAACCTAGTTGGAAGTTTCCCCAAAAGCCACTGCACGCGCCCCCACGCGCCGCCTAAAGTGGCTGCCGGTGGGTCTCACGCGCCTGCACCCACTACACTGTTCATCGTCTTCCTCAACCCGACCTGTCTGAATCGGCGAGCGGTTTTCCGCCGTTCCTTCACCGTTTCGACTCCTCTCTTCACCAGTCTCTTCGTCCAGTCCTAAGCAACATATTCCCCTACTCCAAACACTTCGATACAACTTCTAACCCATCGTCCCTAACTCGAAACCGTAACCCGTTCATACCCCTGTTTCACAATCCGGCCACCCAAGTCCTCCCCCGTCACGGTGGCTACACTAAACAACTTCTAGGACCTTACTGAGTCTCACACAACTCACCAAAAACCTCGACTCGTACTCAAAACCCACGACTATTGGTTTGAACCTAAACGGCAAAACAGAGCAATTGAAAGGGAACGAGAAATTACCTGTGCTCAGGCCGCCGCCGTGAGCTCAGCCGTGAGTACACGACTCCTCCAGTGCACCTTCGTCCTCTGGACACCACCACCAACCTCGATTGGTCGAACACGGCAGCACCACCACCCAACACCCTCTCTGTTTTCCTGAAACTCAACCCTTCACACTCGCAAGGTTTCCACACACGAGTTGCCCTCACAACTCACTCACTGTCTCTCTCTCGATCTCTATTTACTTCCTCAGTCACTAGGATACACCAACACACACAACCCACACTCAATTCTTCTCAATCTCACCCTCTGTTTCTCTCTTGTTCGAACGCGGTTGCACACACACACACACACACACACACACACACACACACACACACACACACACACACACACACACACACACACACACACACACACACACACACACACACACACACACACACACACACACACACACACACACACACACACACACACACACACACACACACTTGCACGATTTGAACACGCACACCGTGCACCCTAGAAACCACTACACACTTGCCACATGTCACAATCCCCTCAGCCCTCTCACAAATATCCCAATTCTCTCCTGTACACTTGTCCCAATCCGGTTGTACAATTCCCAATGTGCAAAAAACCAAATTGCCACTCTTTTGAGTCAAAATTACAATTATGCCCTTACCGTTTTAGACCCGTATCTTACTCACCCTAGGTCCGATGAACACGTGCCGCCTGTCGTTGAATTCAGGACGACGAGATCTATCTAACGTTCCTAGGTCAACGTGTCAAAAACCGATCGTACGAAAAGCCTACTTTTCCCCCTTATTTAGCCAAGTTACGGTAATGCCCTCAATCTTCCGAACATCATAACTTCCTCCTCGGATGTCGAAAACGGGCGTGCCACCTGTCTACGGATTCGTGACGTCCCAAACTACGTCACGGTCACCGGTCAATACCCAATTGACCGCCTGAACTAAAAGTCAACTATTTGCCCAACCTAAGGGAAAAATCGTCATTCGACACTAACGGACCTATCGTAACCAACTCACCACCGATTAAGCTCACTAATCCCATCTTAATCACTGTCTTAACCATAATTTCCGGGACGGGTCCTTACAAAAGGCCAACCGACAGTCGAGCATATCCAGCGTCTAACACGCTGTCCTTTCTGACCCAAAGCCAACATACGTTGTACCTTACACCGCATATTGAGCGACTATCACCCTAGCACGAACAATCGCCACTAACTAACCACTAACGAATGTACTATCACTATGGCATCCAGGTTGATGACGGGCTGTTCCTCGTCGAGACATCACATCCACAGTAGCATCACAACACCCAGGCCAACAATTCACCTGTTCTGGAAGCCAAACCTTGCGTAGAGCGCACAAAACCTGTTCTAATACCAATTTGATACGACCCACCCTCAATCCCTCGGAATTAAGGGCTAAGTCATGCTCCAGTCTAACTTACACGTGACCGACGTCCAACCTCCATGTGACACGTAAGTCGGACAAGGGATTTCCAACCAACCAGTCAAAATATCTCGACTTCCCAGAGCGCGCAGACTCTACTATGGATCGCGTGTGTGATATCTCCGTCTGTCTCGATCAACAGTCCGCACCGCAACAACCTAGAGGGTATCAAAAACATGAAAAGACTGTGAGTGGACAAAAATAAATAGTAATTTTAGAAAACAGTTTATCAGAAAGACATTTATACCCTCCATTTAAAAACCAATGCATGCATATAAAATTCATGTCATGAAACCATCCCATATTCAAAACCATCAATGAAAACTAGAATCGCTTCTTGACTCAAATCTGTAAATTCAAATCCAGGGTCTCAGCCCAAAATCATAAATCAAACGTCACGGTACGGGAACTCAGCCCCAAAACTCATCAAATCTAATTCATCCGGGCCACCACCCAAAACATCTGAAAACCAGCGAAAAACTAGTGAAAAACATCAATCATGCGAGTTACTGGATCTCAAGTACGCCTGAGTCTTTAAACTCAAAACCATGCGCATAATCAGGCCTTCCCGGAATATCAACGAGTCTTTAAACTCAAAACACAATCAACAGGCCTCATGGGATATCATAACCGAGTCTTTAAACTCAAAACATATCAATCCAGGGCCTTCCCCTGTCAATCAACCGAGTCTTTAAACTCAAAACCAGATCCAACCGTTTTTCTTTTTCTTTTTCCTGGTCTTTAAACCCAAAACTATTTTTTAATCAAGTGAAAACCATAGAAAAATCCATATCCGAATTCGCAATAATGATTCCGTAAGCTAGCATCCAGAACCATCATCCTGAACCCAAATTCAGAATTTTCTCTTTCAAGTTTCAAACCAAATCTGAAACATCATTTCCGAAATTCAGTTCCAAAACCGAAATCTCGTTTATATAAATCACATGAACAGGGCTCCAAGCCTGAAATCACTTTTCCGATATCCATGTCAAAGCATTGAAATCAAATCATATTTCAAATTCCAAAATCGAAACCATCATCAAATCACAATATACATCGAAAACTCGTAAAACGTGTAAATACGTCATAATCTTGAAATCCGTGCAAAATCGTAAATCATCATGGCCATAATCAAAATATAGAAATCACGTATAGAAAACATATAAAAACATATATGCATGCATCATAGGTTCGAAAGCAAAGTCCACTTACAGACCATTAGCGTCGTCGCCTCGATACGCGCGTACTTAAGCCGTTCCCTGTTAATCCGTTATCACCGACTATCCCGAATCTGTCCAAATCCCACAATAAGGTCACTAACTACTTCATTAAGCTTCTACTAAAACCCCGTAATTTTTTCGAATTTTTTAACTATTTTTAACCGAGCCCTAAAACTTTCGGACATCCCAAAACATATCAAGACGATGTCCGATTAACTCGAAACCAGTGCGAAAATGTTTGTTACATCGATACGATAAAAAGTCGTGTTGACAACTTCCCCATGAACAGTGCCACGGGCCCTCATGCGCCTCCTAAAGTGGCTGCGCGTGAGGCCCACATGCGGCTACTATTTATCGTCTTCAAGCTCTGTTCGTCGGGTCTGAACCGGTTGGAACCGATCCGGCCGAATCGAACCGGCGTGGACGGTTCAACATTTTCCTTGCGTGTTTTCTTCCCGTTTTTAACCATTAAAGTCGTCCAATCCTCTCCTATGAATCTACATGATTAAAACCGTAATTTAAGCACAATAAACTACCTTCCACATCAAAGAAGAAAAAAAACTAGAATTCGTCCTTCTCTGTTTCCGGTCACCACGATGTCCTTCGGCCACGGGTTCATGTTTCAATCTCAGTAACAACCTTTAGAGACTGAAATTAGCATCACAGACATTTATTGTCTCACCAAAACTCATATTTTCCATTTTGAACAAAATAGAGAAACAGAGCCTTCGAGACGACTTACCTGCCTTCAATCCTCCGCCGTGGCTTCCACCGTCGTCCTCTCATCGTCCTGGTCTCCCTCTAGCCTATTGCTCAATACCAATAACTGATTCCCAAAAGTTTGAAGGTTTGTTGTTTGATGGTCACAGTTCCTTCTCGGTCTCTGTTTCTTACTTTCACACCATCACTCGACTCACTCTAGCTCAGACAACACACACACAACTCACCTGTGTTTCACCTCACTCACAATCGTACTCTAACCTTCTCACTCACCTGGACACAGAGCACGGATAATAATTAACCTTCCCCTGTTTTTAATTGATCACCCTTGCACTTAATCGATTAAATGAGAGAACAAGGTGGAATCAACCAGAACCTCCCCACGTGTCCCAATCTCCCAATATCTGGTGCAAAATATCCACTACAATAGGGACAGATGTCCTCATCCTACTGGGCACAGATCCCAAGACAGCAAAAGACCATTTTACCCCTGTCTTCCGAAATTACCATTTTGCTCCTCATGTTCCTAGACCCATAACGTTGTCATCCAAACTCCAATTGACACGTGCCGCCTGTCGTTATATTCAGGAGATCGAGGCTTACCTAATGGTCCTCGAATTACGTGAAACGAACTTGTCGTCCAAAAAGTCAACCATTGGCCCTTATTCAACCAAATTACCCTCGAACTTCCGAACGTCATAACTTCCGAACGTCATAACTTCCTCCTCGGATGTCGGAATCAGACGTGCCACCTACCTATGAACTCGTGACGTCCCAAACTACGTCACAGTTATCGGTCCAAGTCCATTTGGCCGCCCAATTTAAAAATCAACATTTTATCCATTCTAGGGGCAAAACCATCATTTCGCACCGTCCGTCCGAGATCACCCAACTAATCACCGATTAATTTTACTAATCCGCCATTAATCACTAATCTAATCCTGATTTCTTGGACGGGTCGTTACACTTCCCTACTAATCAAATCAATTTTATGTTGGTCCATGGTTGAGTTTCAAGCGGCAAAACTTGCCACTAAGCTGATATTCTCAGTGAAAAATGTCACCTAAGAAGATGAATGAATCATATGTGCGGCTGAATCAGCCAAATACCCACCAAATTACATTTTTATCCTTGCATTAACAAATGACCAAAATGCCCCTCACCATTCCGGGTCCACAACTTTCATATCTGAACTCTGATAGACGCATACCGCTTGTCTACGGACTCAGTGTCTTGAGACCTATCCAACGGTCCTTACGGTAAGTCCAAATAAGATTCCGATCAAAAAGTTAACTTTTGGCCTTAGAACTAGGGGCAAAATCATTTCCTTCAAATTTTTCTAGTTTTTCCTTTTTCAATTTTTCGGGTCTTCACATTTACTGCCATCCTCTTTTCTTAGTTTATCCCCTAGAACCAATGAAGTACTTACTAGTTTTTGGTCCCTAAGACCAAACCTCTCAATTAGTGTATGAGCATACATTCTTTGATGGATGAAAATGCTTCTATCAGTTTGTATTTCTCCCATTTCCAGAAAATGATGTAGTAGACCTAGGTCAGACATTTCATACTTGCTCATCATGTCAACCTTGAACTCCATAAGTTCTATACTTGATCCAGTGTAGATAATATCATCTATATAGATTGAAACAATTAGAATTCCTTCATCCTTTTCTGCCTTCACATATAATGTTTCCTCACTAGAATTCTTCATATATCCACAAGGAGATAGAAAGGAATCTATCTCACCATACCAGGCTCTAGGGCTTGTTTCAATCCATACAAGGCCTTCTTGATTCTATACATTTTTCCTTTCTTCTCCTGAACATCATAGCCTTCAAGTTGGTCTATATAGACCTCTTCATCTAGAATTCCATTTAGAAAGGCAGACTTCACATCCAGTTGATATAACTTCCAAATCCTTTGTGTTGCTAATGCAATAAGGGTCTTGATGGTATCCAAACGTGTCACATTAGCAAAGGTATCATTAAAGTCAATTATAGGTTTCTATACATAACCCTTAGCCACTAGCCTTGTCTTGTACTTCTGGATTGAACCATCCAGGTTTAACATGGTCTTATACACCCATTTAACCCCAATTAGGTTTGTCTTTAGGTCTATCTACCAAATCCCAAGTTTCATTCTTGTGAGTCATCTCAAGCACAGCTTCCAAAGATGATTTCCACACTTGATCCTTAGCTACTTCCACATAGGTTTCAGGCTCAATAATACACATATGATATCGTGCATAAATTTCATTGATACTTCTATAACTCACTGGTGTATTGTCTAAAGTTTCTGACTCAGATTAAACTACTTCATTTTGGACTTGATTTCCATGAGAGATGATGCTTCATTCTCAGCTTGAGGATCAGTGTCCATCCCTTTATATTCAATTTCATACCTTAGAGGCATTGAACCTCCTCTACTGACCTTTTCTTTACTTTAGTTCCACTTTCTGTTCTTATCAAATATCACACTTCTAGCTATCACAATCTTCTCAGATTGCAAATTGAGCAATTTGTAGCCCTTCTCACATCTACCATACCTCATAAACACACACATAGTGCTCTTTTCGTCAAGATTCTAACTAAGTTGACAAGGTATGTGAGAATAACACACATAACCAGACACCCTTAGATGTTTAACACCAGGCTTTCTTCCATTAAACTGCTCAAACGGTGTCTTACCGTTTAAAACCTGAGTAGGACATCGATTTTGCAGATACACAGTTGTATAGATAGATTCTCCCGAGTACTTCTATGGCACATCTTTGCCATGCATCATAGCTTTTGTCATCTCTACAATGGTCATATTCTTCCTCTCAGTAACACCATTCATTTTAGAGGGATATGCCACTATTAGCTGCCTCACAATCCCTATAGCATCACATAATTCCTTAAAATCATTTGAGAGATATACTTTTCCCCTGTCACTCCTCAACTGCTTTATCTTGTAACCACTTTGCAGTTCTAACATGTTTTTGAATTTCTTGAACATATTTAGGGCTCCTGACTTACTTCTAGGGAAATAGATCCAAAACATCCTTGTAAACTCATCAATGAAAGTCAGAAAGTATATGTTCCCTCCTGCAATATTTTCTTTCATTGGTCCACACACATCTGTGTGTATGAGTTCCAGAGGTTTGGATGCTCTCCATGTTTTCTCTTTGTCAAATGTCTCTACATGCTGCTTACCAGCAACACAATCCTCACACACTTCACTTCTCTGGTTTGTGAGTTTGGATAAACCCACAACCATGTCTTTCTCTTGTAGAGCCTTCAAACTAGCATAGTTCAGGTATCTTTTATGCCACAATCTGAGTTTTCAGCAATTGTTGACCTCATACCAATAAGATTCCCTCACTCTAGTGTCATTGGGAAACATTTGTTCCCAGTCATAGGAACCTTGGTCACTCTACCCTTTAGTTCCTTATCCTCAAATATGCCAATAGTGTTGTTACCAAAGACTAGGTAATAACCATGCTCTATTATTTGCCCAAAACTGAGCAGATTCTTATCCAAACCAGGAAGGAGAATGACATCTTTGATATGCCTATCTCCTTGCTTGGTTTGTATAACCAGTGTTCCCTTCCCTGCAACTTGTACAAGTCTCCATTTCCCATTTTAACTTTCACTTTGACGTCTCTATCAATGTCCACTAGTAGTGATTCTTGTGCTGTCATATGGTTTCTGCAAGCACTATCCACATACCACATATGATCATCCTTAGCAGTTGATGTAACATTACATGTAAGGAACAAATTTCATGTGGTTTCTATCACTTCCTTTGCCAAGTTCACAGTGGCAGGCTTCTCTGCACTATTTCTTGTAGGACACTCCCTTTCCATATGTCCAAACTTATGGTAATTGTAGCACTTAATCTTAGCTTTAGTCCAACAATCGCCATAACGAGTTCTCTTACACTTCTTATAGAACACCTTTGTATGACTGCCTTCATCCTTACTTGATCTAGAACCCTGGTTATAGTTAGATTTCTGAGCATTGAAAATCTGGTTCCAATTCTTGTTTCCTTTGTAAGAGTTTTTGTTCTTACTTTGAGAGTAATCATGTTTGGTGTCAACATATAGACTAGTGAATGCTTTCTCAATTGTACTCTCAGCATGCGTTTCTACTCTTTGATCATAGGCCCTAGTCGATGGTATTATATTTTCCACATTAATGGTTTTCATATCTCTGATTTCTTCAATTATTGACACAATAGGATCAAATTTTTTTTTTCAAACTAATCAGGATTTTTGAGCTAATCTTCTTAGCAGTGATTCATCATCCTTCATTCTAGTGTACTCAAAATCATGTCTACGAGATTATAGTTTGACAACCCTTACCTTTGAGTCTCCTTTATACTCACGTTTTAGAAGATCACAGGTAGCTTTGGAGGTTTCCTTATTCTGTATTCGTGGAATGATGTCATCAGCAACAACATTCTGCAAAATGATTAGAGCCTTGGCATCTCTAATCAGGTCCTGATGAGACTTCTCACTCCTTCAGCACCTTCACGCCTAACAGCTCTCTAAGGTACACTTTCATCTACTAGATTCCACGGATCATAAGATCTTAGAATGGTCTTCATCTTCACACACTAGAAATCATAATTTGTTCCTGTGAAAACAGGTGCTCTCAACTCTCCACCTGATCCAGCCATTTCGACTAGAATTCAGCAGCAATGCAAGCTACTCAACACTTCAGACGCCCCAGATCAGGATCTTGGCAGCTCTGATACCATATTGAAACCAGAACCTAATAGATCAATACTTAGCAGCATTCCTTGGATTCCATTAGCAGTGCTTCTCGGGTAAGTCTTTTTCCACTCGCCTCTTAACTGAAACTAATTGAATCAAGACTAGTATGTGACTAGATTAGGATCTCTATACTTGTTTATGAGTTTTTGGATTGAAATCGGTGATGTTAGATGAGTGATGATCACAAATTTGATCAATGCACCGGAACTGTTTGATATAATTACTCACACAGATTTCTGGAAATTCCTCATTCTCGCTACTGAGATTTAACCCGTAGATTCTCATTAATTCATTTGTGTACTTGAATGATGCATACATACAATGCACGCACTCAAATTCAGTTACGCATGTGCAATGACACCACATGGCCAATTACAACTTGACATCTAGACATACTAAATTCACTGCATATTCTTGCTATGCAAGCAAGTACAACACACACGCTGAGCTCACATTCTGTTATCCAGCTCAGCACTTACACACACTTTGTGCACATTCTGTTACAGCTACCAGCTGGCAGCTTAGACATAAGCAAGGCTCTCGGCCGCGGGGTCACCAAAGACCTCGGTGGTGGCTGTGGAACTCGAAGCTCTTCTTATAGATCTACTGCTAATTCACCAGTTGGGTGTGTCAAATGTGTTATTGGAAACTGGTGCAATGGAAGTCAAAAACTTGCTTAAGGAGCCGAGAGACATCTGGTGCCCCAGTTGGGATTCTGATTCATGAAGTGGCCACTCTCATGTCTCGAGTGGGTTTATCCTAGCATCAACTGCTGCTCTCTTCTCGTCGGACGAATGGTGTCGCAGTTGTCGCCCACGCACTAGCTCAAGAGGAGCTTCATTCTCAGCGGTGTCCATAGAGGATGCATCCTCCAGCTCCACCATAGATTATTCCTTTCTTAGACAAGAAGGCTGCTCTTTAAAGTATTATTTATATTAGTTTTGGAGATAGGGCACTCTTTCCACTCAACCGGATATTTCCTCTCTGGATTTTCATGGTGAGGTCCTTTATGAGGCCGTGTTTTATGTATTTGCCCTGAAATTTTGTGTTACCCTTTTACCATTATCAATAAAATTTCCTTCCGATAAAAAAAGTTAGAATTTCATAATAGATATTATTAGAATGAAATGATTGTTTAAATGAACTTTTAGTTTAAAATCTAGTTTGGTTGAGCTGTGCACGAGATACAAGTCAAGTTGGACTTATCGAACACTTCCAAATGTGACGTCGCCCAATCAGATTAAAAGCTGTGTTGGGTTTAGGCAGTCACAAGACTCGTTCCATACCAATTCTCTGTCCCTTTCACACAAACAATTGTGTGTAAAGGGAGAGATAAGTCATAAGAGAGTGAGTTGTGACGAATTTAACGTACTGTCAACTACGTGAAGTGGCTAAAAGCGTCTATCCAAACTTCGATGTTCAAACCAATATCACTGGTTTAAAACTAGAAATTAAAAACCTAAAAAAGGCAGCGTCCTACTGGGAAACACTTTCTTCGTCGATTTAGCAAAACCAAATGGCTCTAAGACACTCGGGTTTTACCTTCAAAGGTTTGATCTTCCAACGGGAAATCTGCTTTGGTTCGAAACTGATTGCAATTTCTGGACATTTGCATTTCCCCCACAAGTATCGGAGACTCGGAGTATAATTAATTAGTCCCTGATACATGGTGATCAAATTTTTCGTGCATTACCACACGATATGAACAGAGTACAGATCCGGCACGCAAAGGGAATAGTACACAGTTTGCTCAGCAAGCGATCGAAAACGAAATGAAACAAAATCCGAACCCGCATATGGAGTTTATAAGGAGAAAATTTGTTGTCATCTAATAATATCTACAGGTAAGTAAATTTTTTTAAGAATTAGAACCTACAAGAAAGGGTGGAGTTGGGGACAACTATAAGAGTTGCTTATTTCTTCTTTTTTACTTCCCTTGTCATGAAAATGGACCTTATGACAAGATAAAACTGTAAATTCTCAATGACCCAAGAATTAATTTTCACCTTGAAGAATATACTTTCGAACCAGGCACTATGCTCTTTCGGTTGATATCTTACCATTTATTTCTGTACAGGAACCCAAATCCTTCGGACGGGTTGAGTCAATGTTGTGATGCAAAACCTTCTAGTTAGCTTCAAAGAAACAGCAAATCCCCGTTAGCTACCCAGTTCATGAAGCTTTTTGAATACTCGGGTACCATTTTACCACTGCTGAGGTCAGATTCACACAGTACTTTGCCCTAATAAATCAGAAAACACAGAAGCATTAGCAATTTGATTTAACAGTTTAATTATATGCTAAAAGAAATGCAGAAAAGAGAGATGACAACTTATTCCGGAAATTTGGTAATCATAATCTTTAAATAGACGCAACTACTAAACAAGTCATGCCTATCCCAGCCAGAAAATAATAACTCACCTTCTTCATGGATCCAGATTCACTGGCAGATGTGCTCGTTTCAACCTTTGATCCACTCACAAGATTCTCCGATGAAAGGCTGGCGGTAGACCTGTAGCCAAGAGCCACTTAATCAGTTGTCAGAACTAGAAAGTAGGCATTATATGTTGCCAAGTCGAAACTGCATGCTTATATTGTGAGTAGGAAAAAGTACCTGCCACATGTATCTTCTTCACATGAATTTCCAGAAGACGACAACCAGTCTGAATTCAGAAAATTTGAGAAGTTACAATCATAATCATGCTCCTCATTAAAACCATCATCACTTTCGAGGCATTCGTCTTCTTGCAGCCCATCAAAAATCTGCTTGCGAGGCTTGGAGGGAGTGAAACTGTAAAAGAGCATATTATTAGTCTGGAGGCCAGGTCGACCAACTTCAACTTTCTGAACCTTAAAACAAGGGGAAATGTGAGCATACCTGCAATATGACATCTCAGTTTCGCAAGTTGAGATTGATGGTGCGGACTCTGAAATCACCTTACTACTTCCTTGTGCAATTTCAGATAAAGGCTGATTGTGTTCGACAACTGTACTTTCCAAAGTTGGATCACTTTGGGAAAGAATATTCCCATCGGATAGCGACCTTTTGATAAATGACCTACATACAGAGAAATCCTCTTCCAAGTTATATGCAGAGCAAGCCACAGGTTATTTATTTCGTTTTAAGAACATAAATAAATTGATTTGTTTCTTTAATAAGAAACAATCGTATTGATTGACTACTCAACCTCATAAGCAGACTATTGTTTACACCCTAAATATCATCCATTCAGATAACAGACATCTTGGATTACCAATTTTAGTTTTCACAACATGATTAAAGAACTATTATTTGTTAAACCAAACTGAGTTGTTAGCATTGAATTTCAACTAAAAAAGCATTGAGCCTTTTCATTTCAAAGCCTTTGGCAGCAGCAAAGAAAACCTATGTGACTCAAATGATTTCAATACAAAGACCAAAGTTTGCATTTATAGAAGAGAAATTTAAATACTCCTCGTCACTAAATCAAAATTTCCATGTTCTCAAT
Organism: Prinsepia uniflora; assembly: GCA_032719365.1. NCBI lineage: Eukaryota > Viridiplantae > Streptophyta > Magnoliopsida > Rosales > Rosaceae > Prinsepia > Prinsepia uniflora. The sequence goes on along the minus strand of CM064864.1, from coordinate 6,196,095 downwards.
AAAAAGAAAATCCAGATCCAACATATAAGGCTATGTTCGGATGAGGAACTTCAACATATAAGGCTATGTTCGGATAAGGCTATGCTCATGTGGTGCATGTGCGCCCCTACTAGTTATTCTATGGGTTACTTACACCCAATTCAATTGTTAATAGTGCATTTCTTGGTAATATAGCATCAGTTTCTTGGAACTTTGAAGTTCCTCATCCAAATATACCCTAAAGAAAATGAACATTCTATCAAGTAATCTTTAGTCTATTTCAATCATGCAATGGTTTTCTAATCTTCAACCTCTCTGGCGCAAAAGTTAGCTTGATAGCTAAGGCTACGACTCCGAGGAAATATTGGCTGGACTGAAATTGTTCAGTTACATGGAAATGAAAACTAAGAAAAAAGCCTGGGTGTGAAAGCAGAAGATTATATTCTCCAACAAATGCAGATTGTGAAGGAACACTTGTAAATTGTAATTGAATTTTAAGCTTAATTGGAAAGTTAACCAATAACTGGAGCCATTGACTAAGAAGCTCTGGTAGATAATGGAAAATCCAGAATGAAAACCTACATTCAAATCGAACCCGTGATAAAACATAAGAATAGAATCACTTTACTAATATTTCAGAAACATTTCACAGATAGTCGCAGAACAGTTTAGTTTTACCACTGATGAATTTGAGAACAAAGGTTTATTATATCCAGAACCTAGAACGTACAAAGAAGGAAGAAAACGATGGTGACTATCCTATATTGACAGAGAACAGAACTGAAAAGAAGACGTGCATATGTGTGCATGCATATGTTTACTATTAAAAGGTGTGAATTTAGTTTACAAAGAACAAACAGACAGACAGTTGTTCATACCTAACATTATCATCAGAAAAATTAGGATTGCGTCTCCCAACATTGTAATGTTGGTCTGCATCCAATTCCCACAGTGCTGGTTTACCCTGTAATGGTTGATAGTTCCCGAGGAAACTGCAATCATAAAATGAAATAGTACTTGTGAGCTTACATTATTCCCATCAAAATGAACTAAAGCATATCACAGTGCATTTCCAGGGTCCTTGAGCTATCAAGGGAAGACAAAAAAGAACGAAAAGAAAAACTTTAAACCTGCTAGTAATAAAAATGGGCTTATTTAACTTACACATTAATAGAATCTTGTTTCTCAGCATCCATGTAGGCGTTACTGTAAAACCGTTGTAGAGTTCTAAGGAACTCCTGGGACTGAGTTGCTGCCTTCCATTGGCCTCTAGTCTCAGAAAATATCTGTTTCAGATCAACAATGCCAAAATGAATGGAGAGTGGTTAAGTTAAACCAGAACTGGAATAATCTTTAACAAGAACATAAGTAAAAACCACTTAAATGGCATGACAATGTTAATACTTGACAGCTTTGGACACAGTTAATCTCACACTACCTTGACATAGAGGTCTATCTATTTACGATTTCATGAAGAGTTTGAATCCAGGATCTCACAAGGAGGATTCATCGAAAACAATATAAGAATACAAAAAATGGAGTCAAGATAACTTTCTAACATTTACTACATCCATTTTCCCCAATCCATTTGATTCTTCCAACGTCATTTATATTAGATACCCAAAATGGAAGTCGAAATTTGAATCATGATACTCTTCTGCAGGTGATGTTTGAAAGGTTTACCTTATTGTGAGCTGCAGAACCACCGTATTGTAGAGCAAGTGTGTCACCCATTGCCTCATAAACTCTCATCAAATCTTCAGCCAGAGGGTTATCTAGATCAATATCTGGGGATTCTATAAACCCAAAAGCATGAAGCTGATGTCCTAGAGCAACTAGCCCATAAGCATATTGGGCAACATTTGTGCGATCTAAGCAGTCTATGCAATTGGTCCGCAAGACCCCTTTCTGAAACTTTGGGGGTCTGACATTGCAATTTCTGCTCGCATCATCATCACCATCACCACTAACATTGCTAATTTCTGCTTTTAGGCTTCCAGGACCCTCATCTTTACCAGAACAGCAATGTTGCAACAATCCACTGCCATCATCATTTTTCCTGCATGGCGTCAAATTTGTAAGCATTGTAAATAGGTTCCAAGTACTTCCAATTCCAGACATACTTTAATGAAACACCTACAACTGTATGTAATTAGGTATATCCATTTTTTAACTATTAAACAAACACAGCATTAAACAAGGAATACCAAGCCAGAAGGCAATGTCTTGACAAGAAGAACTTACTCAAAGCAAGAACCCTTCAATGATCCTTCAGGCCCTAAATTAGGAGTTACTTGACCATAGAAGATTCCAGTCAAGCCCAATGCAGTTGCAGCCACTTTACCTAAATGTGCCAAAACATTGGTAGCTTTGCTGCAAAAGATACAAGATGTCAACCATACTGTAAAGTCATTGAACTCTTTTTACATATGACAAAACTGGGAAATGTAGTACCCTCTGGCATGTTTGTGCAGATCCCAATGGAGAAACCTTAGGCGAGTCTCTTCTGTTAAACTCTTATTGATAAATGTGATAGCATTGGCAAACTCTGTACGGAGTATTGTTTCACGAGGCTTCTTCTCACATGTCTAGTAATAGCAATCATTATAGAAAAAGCAAAGACGGGAAGTGAGTTAAAGCACAATCAGCGTTTACGTTAAAATTATGGATTAGATACAGAAAAAAGAGAAGCATACCAGTTCAAATTAATAAGTTCCCTACCTTAATCAGATTCAGAATAATAATTGGATCTCCATATCTCTCGACGAGATTCTCAAAATGAAGTCTTGTGGCCTCATAACTATGATCCTTCCTCGATACTGGAAAAAGATAGAATGTCAGTAAGATATATGGGAAATAACCAACGAGAAAAAAACAAAATGGGTTTCTGAACACATACATATTATGTCAGGTTTAATATTTAGCCGAGAGGTTTCCTGGGACCAGAAAAGGGGAATTGAGCCTCGGTTCTGCACAACAGAACTTAATTGCATAGGGCATCCTTCAGGAGCATCTTCAATAACAATTTGTTCTGTCTCAACATCATTAGCTACTCTACCTTTCTCGTTTACACCTCGCTTTAGATACCTACACAGAAAAGAACTCAAATGTATTGACATATATCTACAGAATAGAGCATTAAGATTAACTAATATAGAAATAAGCAGTGTCCAAACCTGGTGCCAGCAAAGTGACGTGAACGTCTGGAAATAAGGGCCAACTTAAAATTCCTCCCAGATACAGAAAGATTGACCTAGATATTTAAGCAGTAAACAATTAATATACCAAACTTTTCAAGTATTACCATAAAAGTACAAAACAGTGTCATAAGTTTCCTTAGGAAAAACTACCAAGGACGAAATCGTATTAATCACTACACCATCAAAGTCATGGGATACATGTCCAACTAATCACAGAGCATGCAGTCAATTTGTTCCGACATTCTGTAAATCTCAAGAAATAGAAGGCATTCCCCAAGTACCCAACTTAAGAAAAGATACAAGCTAATACCTAAAGTAGCCACACACATGCAAGGAAAAATATAACAAACTCGGGGAAATTCAACTGCAAAATAAGTTCTAATACGTTCCTGTAAACAATTGTTCAATTTGTAGTTATAATCAGTGCCCCTGAAGAAAATAATATTCATACCTGTTTAAAGAATCCGTACACCAAGGCAACTGTCCAGAGAGTATTGTTCAGACAACTTCGGATCTCACGAGTCAAGTATTCGTTCCAAACAAACATTTTTTCATAAAGGAATGGCCCTGTCTCATTATCACATAAGTTCTTTTGCAGACTAGACATTACATGGTATGAATAGCTGAAAAAGAAGTCCTTTGTGAGGTCCACTGTGCAGAGGAGCTTCTTGTATCTATGTCAACAAGAAAAGGAGGAGCAATGTACATCAATAAATAACTGTGTAACTTACACAAAAGAAAGGAATAGTGAGGAAATAACTTTATGAAGTGCAAATATTAACCAAAATGAGGATAAAAGGAGAAAAAAGGAAAGAAACTGATTTCCCAGGGACCCTGATGATACCTTGTCTCATTCGACATTTATATTTACATCACAACAGCAATGAAAATTTGCCCCTGCACATTTGCAGGAACTGAACTGGCAAAGGGAACTGGAAATAACCTCTAAAAAGCAATATTAACAAAGAATGATCTAACAAAGAACGTTTCACATATCAAAGTATTCACTATTTGCATCATCTAAGAAAAGACAAACTAAGCTACCAGAAGAACAAGAGCCAAGTCTTAATCAAGAAGGCCCACGTCATTAATTCACAAAGAAGGGCACATTAATACTAACAATGTCATACATAGATTACCTTGACAGTAAAGAACTTTCTACTACTAGACTATATATGCCACAGAAGAATGAATTGAAACACAAATAACATAACACTATGGCACGAATCTTATCGAAGTACAAACTGGTAATGTAAAGTTCTGAATACTACTCTCTTAGAACGCTTTAGAAGTACCAAGTACATATTACATTTACATGCAGAATGGACAAAAGACCTGTTCTCATTTTTAGAATTAGCCAATTTTGTCCTCACAGCAGGATTTGGAACCGGAATCATCTCGCTTTTGGTAATTGCATAGATTGCATGGCCACAAATTTCTCCGACTTTCCTTCTTTTTGTAATGATTAGAATGTAATAAGGTCCCAGAAATTTGACGAACCCTAAAATCAGAAGAAGGCATCTTAAGAATTTTAAATTAAGAAATCAACAGATATGCAAAAGGAAAAAACCATGCAAAGAAGTCTTACCAACAATTCCATAAAAAATGGTGATAAATTTAAGTCCACCCATTGACTTGTTCCCTTCATGTATCCGCTTTAGAAGGTCGTAGCACTCATTATCAGTGTATGTTGCAGGATCTTCGAGAATGTTTAACTCAGATGCATCCAATCTGTCAATCTTTAACACCCTCCAAAAGGTTCTACTCTTGTCTCTTCCAATCATATAATAATTCTGTTGCATACGAAAATCTTGTTAATAATCAACAGGCTCAACAATTTGATAAAAGATGAGGGGAAACAAGGAAACAAAACAACAGATTCGGACATGGTTTATACGTTCCCAAAATGAGAGCAATAAAGTAAACAGCTTTTAACAACCAAAGCCATTAATATCCACTTTCTATCTGAAAGAATTAAAAAGACACAAGATTTCCAAATCCTAAACAGGACTAGATTGGTATAGTTGATGCAGAAATCAATCTTCATTGCCCAAAGTTTGTAAGAACAAGTCAAATTAAATTGACAGCAGGCCAAAATTTGCAAAGGCTCCAGATAAAGCACAGGAAACTAGCATATTCAATACCAAAACCTATAATGAAATCTGCATCATAAAAACTTAATTATGAACTCAAAATGACAAACATTGAGAAACCCAAATCATAAAGTTGACTACAATTACTTCGTGCATAATCGAAATCGCGAGTTAAAAAAAATTGAATCTCAAATATTTGTGCAAAAATTTAATTGGAATGGGTTCAACACCATCCTCCTTCAAGTCAAATCCAGCTGCAGATTGTTCTGATCCAGCCAATTCAAACAAGCAGTTAAATTTCAAACAAGAAAATATCAGAATCAATAGCAATCAATAGCCATGCATAAACACTTAACACACACACACACAAAAGCAGATAGCCACACATACCGAGCGGGTCTCATAGAGCTTGAACTTCTGCAGAAGGCAAGAACTGGGTTGTTCCGGGTCGACCCGATTAGGCAGCTTAGTCTCGGAGTTCATGATTTCAGATCAACCCGAGCCTCAAAAAGCCCGGGCAAAAAGCTTTAATTCAAAACCTATATTTAAAACCAACTCCTTCACTGCAAAATACCCTTAAAAAACTCAAACTTCATATACACAAGTACACAACAGCCTCAAATATGTACGTTACAAAATGAGAGACAGAGAGTTCGAAAATGTAATATATATGATTCTGAATTCAGGGTACAATTTTGAAGCAAAGAGCAAAAGGGAAAAACTATTACAAGCAGAAAAGCAAAAGCAGCTGGAAGAAGAAGAGGAAGAGCAAGAGGAAGAGCAAGAGGAAGAAGAAGCTCTTTCCGACTTTTGTGTATTGCTAATTAAGCAAAGCAGACAGAGAGGCTCAGATCCTCATGAAGCAGAGAAAGGCCAAGACAGCTTCCGCCTCTGTATCCACAAAAATACAATCATAAAAATAAATAAATTATTATTTTGATGAAAAAATAAAAAAATAATGATAATAATGCCCTCTTTTTTTCATTTTATTATTGAAATTTCTCTGCACTTGTTTTTCTGGCTCTGAAACAGTGAAACTTCGGTCATCCACTAAGTCAACTCAGAATGTACCAAAAATTTTTATTTTTTTTATTTTAACAAATATTATATGGGCATTATTGTGAAATTTAAAAAAATAAAAAAGGAAAACAAAAATGTTTAATTTTATTTCCATTGTTCGAGGAGTTTTGTCTTTTTGGCCAATGATGCATATTTTATTTTAACTGGGATGTGGGTGGGAGACGTATTCTCAATAATTATTCACTTTTAAAATGAAAAATAATTTTAAATTAGGTAGAAGAAAAATGCATAATGGGATGATATCATGGAAGTGAGAATATGCTTTGCTTTGCTCCATGAGTCTCCTTCTCCTTCTGAATTACACAAACAAAAAAAGATATGCATCGCAATTGCAATACGTATCTATTCAATCCTTATAAATCTCAAATACGTGCAGTTTGTATTTCAGTAATTTATATTCGTATTAGCTCATTATTACAGTCTAAAAGCTCATCTATTCAATCCCATGTATTGCAATTGCAGCCGTGTAGGGAATGTAATATTTCCTTCGAATATGATATCAGCCTATGGATCGGGTCCATCATGTAGATTTTATTCTCTTTTGCCGCCATAACTTGTAGATTGGATCCATCTTGCATACGTATATTATATACGACCTTCTCTATTTTTAATTAGGTCATTTTTAAAGAACATATGAAAAACAATATGCATTGCCTAAGTCATTGCCACCAAAGTATTATAATATATGCATCTCTCTCTTGCTATATGGACGTCATTAGCCCTAAAAAACAATTAGTAATTAGACCTAATTGAAGCACCCACGATCAAGCAAACCGATTGACTCTCACATCTAAATTGTATCCATGTATATGTATACAATTCAGAATTAGTTGTTTGGTTTTATAATACAGAATCAACCTCCGATTAGACACATTATCCCGCGGTTTATATTGTAATTTATTATTCAAATATCATTTCCACAAAAAATTCATCCAAATCGAAAATAGTTTAGTCTTTTAATTATTAGAAATAATATTTATTATGTTTATCTATGTACTTAACTATTATGTTATATATATAGTCGAACGATTAACAAATCCGATGAATGAATTTTTACGCCGTTAATCTTTGAATAATTAAATATATAAAAACGAGCGGTTAGATTAGAAAAATATGATATAATTTTGCTGTGTGGGTTTAATTAAATGGTTGGTTCCGTATTATGTAACTAGTTAGTGAATTCTAGATCGAAACTATATATATATATATATTGTGTATAATTGTAGACGTAGACAAGGACGTGGATGGGCAATGTGGTGCCGTGGTGGGGAAGGTGAGAACGCTTTGATTTATGAAAGGCAAAATGCAATAAAAGGAAGGATTACTAATAGTCGTGCTCAACGAGTTGCATGTACAAAGTCATGTATTTAATCATATCTCATATAATTATTTATTAGGTCTTCAAATTTATATGATGACGATGAATGATTTTGATATCGTACATAAATAACTTTGTACTGAGAGATGATTAAAAGTACATAATTATCAAAGCAACATGCATGGTTTGATTAAGTAAATGTATTCTTTTGTGAAAGCATTCATCATTCAACGTCATATCCTCCATTTCATATTATATGTGGAATGTTAATATAAATTAGAAGTGGAGACATCTAGCAATGATTGTTTTCCTTTACACGCGTAGATGTTAATTAATTTCACTTTTTATTCTAGATGTTTTGAAGTTGATAATAAATAAAATAACACTATGAGTATTGCCTATTAATTTATTTTTTTTAAATCTCACTATATGTTGTATATGATTTGGCAATCCCATATTATTAATTTTTAATTATATATTTCAAAATAAAAATAATAAAATCAATAGAAAATACAATATATATATATATATATTTACTATTTCATAATTGTTTAAGAAACCCTAAGAATTTTATTCTGCATCAAATTAATTGTCTCCTTCCCAATAAAATATAAACTCTAAGAATTTTATTTTGCATTAAATTATCTCTTTCCCAAAAATTATATATTTAGCTAATAATTCAACCGTTCTTCTCCTTCTTTGAAGACCGACAACTCTAAGTACACTCTACTTTAATCACTTGAACAGTACGCTCTCCTCCTTCCTTCCAATAGTTTGCACTACCTCCACCAATGAATTCAACAAGGCTGGGGAAAGGTGAATGTTGGTTACGATATTGGGTGATAAATATATAATGGTGGCTACAATAAAGGTTTTTAATTTCAGGGGTGACTGGTGACTGATGCCTAGTACCATCAAAGTTTAAGGATTGGCGTGGGGAAGGTGGCTAGGGTTTTGCTGAATTTAACTTAGTTAATTTTGTTATATTTTATTAAAGTAAAATTGAGAGTTTAAGGAAGAAGACAATCGATCTTGCAGATATTTTATTTATTTAGTATTTTTTTAATTTTTTTAATATTGGTCTAATTTTTTATTTAAAAATAAATAATTAAAAATAATCACATAAATTATCACGTTATATTCCAATGTACCGGCATATGTAAAATGGAATTGTAGATGACATCCGTAGTATTATGTAATAAATAAATGTTGATCCGTAATTGATTAGCCAAGTACAAATGACATCATACACTAACCCCTCCTCTTAATTACATGTAAATATAGAGTAATTGGATGTATAATCAACCTACCAAACATAAGAATGATTAATTAAGGATCGAATTGAGTTGGGCAACCAATTCCACAAGTTTAGATGTATCCTCCCATGACCAATTCAATTTATTTCTCATCACATAACCCCATCATTCCTTTTCACCATCATCCTTATCTTAATTTCTTTTTTTGGGTCAATTATCTATTGCCTCTCAAACGAAAGGAAAATAAGTATAGGGTCAAGGTAAAATCAGGGCCGTACGATCGTAATCGTGCGGTCCTAAGGAAAACATGTCAAGATCCTAGGTAGGGGTAGTATTTTTCAACGTGGCGCGATCTTTACGCGTAGCTAGGACAGCCGACTGGATGAGGTGGCATGGCATTAATGCGAAAAGAAGCTTTTATCTCCGCCACGTGATGTTTGTTTGGCTTTGACAGCGACGCCACGTGTCTTTGGTGTGGTTTGTCAAACCAATCATTTACGGATTGGCGATTCCAGGGAGAAACTTGTGTCACCACCCGCAGCCACCTCAATGCACTTTCATACTAACTTTTCCCTCTAAATATTTAAGGACAATTTAAACATGTTAAAAAAAAAATTAAAAAGTTATTTTTCCTTAAGTGCGAGCCGTGATAAAGTCAAAATAAGCTAAATTATAATAATTTGATAATAAATATGTGTAAGTATTTTTAGTGATTAAATTTTATATATCTTGGAATGATCTAGAAAAAATAATGTATAAAATATATAACTTAAATCTTTTAAGTAGATCATTAATGTTATTATTGTTTACAACTAACATGAGAGGAAAAACTTAACATAGCCAACTCAAAATAAGAGTCACTGACTATTTGCACAAAACAAACTAAAAAAAATAAAAAATTAACTAAATAAAAGGTACAAATGAGTCACTTTTGTCATTGTTGTTGCCTATCACTTCTGCTATTATCGCTTCTTTAGAATTTTGAAGACGACGAGAATACCGTCCATCACCATATTGTAAATGTGTTCAATCCATGATGATTAGCGTACACTATACCAAAGAAGGACTGTGATGACTCGATCGAATCCCACCAGGTAGCACATCATGAGTCAAAATCATGTGAAGGTATATTAGACTCGTGAATACAAAAATTTCATCGGTAATCTGACTCGTTGGGATGCTGAAAATAATGACCATAATTGGCACTATTACAATAGACAAAAAAAATGGAGTACGAAGATAGATATGAACAAACTATGGTAAGATCAACATCAAGTATGTAAGATCAACATCAAGTATCAAAAGAAAGCTCTCTTGGATCCAAAGAAGATCAAGGAAACAAAAATTTGAAAGAAGATATATATATATATATATATATATATTGAAGAGGAGACTAGGGTTTTGGATTAGGAGAAGCATTTTTTTTTATTACTTGTAACTTCACATGTGCATTAAAAACCAATTATGAAATTACGTTTTAAAAAATAATAATAATAATAATTAATGCTTGGCTAAAATTAATTATAGCATCGAAAACCAATTATCAAATTACAAAATGAATTCACCCTTTTGTGGTTCCATGTTCATTAGTTTCTTGAGTGAGGTTCGCATCTATGGTGGCCCCCCTCTAAAGATCGAAAATGGGAGATTAGAGATTGGAGATTGGAGATCGGAGAATTTAGAGATGAGATGAATAATTGAGAGATAGTGAGTTAGTGAATGGATGAAAAGATGTAGGCGTTTGCGTAAATTGTGAGAGAAACCTTTTTAATCATCCTAGTCAATCACATCATCGTCATCATCATTAAGTTCTTTCTTTGGATTCTCACCTTCCTCTTCTTCTCCGCCACCTTTCCATTTTATTGGTATCCAACCCTTTAATTTTTAACTCTTTGCACACATCATCAAAACCATAAAACATACCATTCTCTGACTCTATTTTTCAAAACTGAATTATGTGTCTTTGTCCATCCCTTCAATCCTTACCTATATATATCTTCACAACTTGTGGCATAGATTCATTTTCCTGTCTACACATATATATATATATATTTATATTCCCACTTTTTTTTTATATGCTTACAAACAAAATCACACTTTCAATTACAAATAGCGGTGCAGTAGATAATGACATGCATATAATTCTGTAATTAAGATTCAATTTTTTATACTTGTTTGCGAAGATGAGCCAATTTAAAATGTCATTCCATAAGTCCAGTTAAAAATTATGAAATATACATAGTATAAGATTTAAGGGAGAAATTAATGATATTAACAATCACGTTTAAAAATTACGAAGTATACATACACATATAATTAAAGGCAGAGTACTTAAAAGATACAAAACAAAAGAGCTACCATTTCTTAATTGACCTGAGATTGATGGCTTTTGATGTTTTATTATTTGTCAAAATATCCATTAGGTTCCATACATATGATGAGGAAAGCTAAGAAAATAGTCAAGCATCTCGATGTTGACGTCATATATATCTTAATTAGACAAATTTAATTTGTGGTGGCTTTTACTTATACGTTTCTGTCACTAAACCCAAACCTAAATTGTTTGAAGCTATACATAACAACATATATAGATGAAGAACCCTTGCTTCAAAAGAAACATAGATGAAATACCTTAGCTTGATAATGAGTTTGCTTGAAAAACATATACTCGGTACGGTCAAGGGCAACCGTAGCCAGATAATGAGTTGCCAAGTTTCCTAATTGAGGAACGAAAATACAACTAGTATCAACGAAACGATATATTGTAGCTTCATCGATAAGGACACCATTAGAAGAAAGGCATTCATCATCATAATTTAACAAATTCACAATCACTTGGCAATCAGACTACCACTGAGGATCGGAATCTTGCCTCCTAGGCAACCTCCATGGCTTTGGAAATTGCCAAAGTTTCAGCATGTTTGGGATTGGAGACACCAGGCAGAGGAAGAGTCATTGCCACCAAAACTTCCCATATATTGTCTCCAATAATCGCACCAGCACCCTTATCCCATTTGCAACAACAAAAGAGCCATCTACATTCATTTTAAAAGCAGCCTGTAAAGATCTTCGTAAGCAGCTCACATTCACATGCAACCACTCTTCAAAATGGCGGCTGCTTAGATCACCTAGGTGGCGTCTAGGCATTCGAAAGTGAAAAACCGCCCCACATATTGGTTAGGCGCTTAAATGAATTTGTTTGTAAATTCTTTTAATTTGTAAACTCAATTTAGAGTCCTTATACATATATTTAGTTATATAAATTATTTTATTTATTAAATACTTAGTTAATAATATAATTATTAATTAAAACCAAGATAATATGATGAAGAACATAGAATGTTGTATAATAAAATTAATAAAAAACTTACATTTTCAATATTTATGATTCCTAACTAAATTTATTTATGAGTTTCAACTAATTTTTTTTAGTTAGGTAATTAATTTTTATTCTAGAATTATTTCGTAACATTCATTATATTATTAATTTTTTGAATTTTGTCTTAAAAAAATCGCCTAAGCCCCTACTAAGCTCTGCTTAACCGCTTAAACGTCGACGCTAGACCTCTATCGATCATCCTAGGAGAGCTTAGCGCTGTTTGAACATTGCATGCTACGAAGCGGAAGAAATACCAAAAGGCGACCATGATCTAAAAATTCTTCCTGAAAACTCAAAGCTTGCCAAAGTTCTTAGCTTGCTTGTATTTATTTTTGTTATCGAGAAGTGGTTGAACATTGAACAGTTAATTTCTTCCATAATTGACTTAAATTCAACATTCCAACTAACTCCACTATGCTATAGAGAACAGTTTTATTTCCTCATTTGAACAGTTTTAAAGTAAATAAATTTGTATGAAAGAAAGAAAAATCTTGGGTTAGGCGTGACATATATAGATGGGAGACACCGAGACAGTGACCTAACATGCTTATCTAATTATGAAAGAAAAAGTTGTAGAATTTAATATGTTATTAGGGTGAGCTAGCTAGCTCGGGTTCGGTGTTTGAAGCGCGCGCGCACATATATATATATATATATATATATATATATATTGTAAGATAAGATCTCCCTCAATTCGATCGAGATTCATGAGACCCGACCCATCAAGCTTTTGATCGATGCACTGTTCCTGCATACGATGATTCATTATTTAATTCACATTTTAGAATCATCATATTCTAAATAAATTGGCCAAAACTTTTTGGGCCAGGAACTTAATTTTTGTAGTAGAATTCCATTATGCGAGTAAAATAGAATATTTTGCATTCTTATTAATCATGCGATCGAGGGATTAACATTTGAGATTTTTATTGATGTAAAAGATGTGTAATTGATAGGTCATCAAATAAGTATTATTTTATATTATTTTATACCTTTTATATTTAATTTTTAATATTAAGATAATAAATAATTAGATAAAATAATTTATTTTGTTATATTTTTGTTTAAATAAATAAAACTTGTAATTTGGAGCATTTTGGCAAAAGAATCGTCCCGATCGGAATTATAACAAAGAAATTACGAACGAAATTCGGTTGAATTATATAAATTAATTGTTTTTATTTTGCAGCCCAAATTAATCCAAGCCCAAATTAATAAATGGATCCAGCCACAAAATGCAGCAGCCCAACCCGCGCGGCCCAGCCCACAGTCCTTCTGCCATCCCAGTCAGTCCGTCGGAAGCGCGTCTACCGAATTCAACGTCCACAGTTCGGCGCGCGTGCACCGAATCCTTTTTTCTCTTGTCAGCCGCTACTTACCGAATTATGAGTATGATTTTCAGCTGCTCTCTGCTAATTTCGAGCCCAGCTGCAACCCACTCTTTTGTACAGCAACTTGCCCCAATTTATGCAACTTTCCAACACAAAAGTAGCCCAAAAACCCATCCCTAATTTCATCATTTCTATCACTTATTCATGTACTATTTTATTATTACTTTTATATTTTTATTTTTTACTTTTATTTAAATTATTGTGGCACTCCGTCTATAAATAGGGAGGTCATTTCATGTATTTGGGGGTCCCCATTAGTCCCAATTTTTCCCATTTTGTTTCTCCTTTTAGTTTAGGTTCTTATAAATTCTCTCTAGTTATTCTCTTCTTTTAGTTCTTGTTCTACATTTTTTAGGACCATTTTAACTTCTTGTAGATTTTCTTATTCATTAGCTTTCTTTTAATTCTTGTTCGTAATTTATGTTACTTTTATTTTTCTTAATTTCATTTATTCTTTACTTTGTTCTTGTGACACTTCTTAGAGGCACACATTTGAGTCTTCCTTAAGAGAAACTTTGGCAAATATTTCCAGTACAAAGTTTAGAGTTTGAGTCCATATTTCCTTTGTTTATTTCCTCCATCTTCACAAGGTTTCGTCCGCTGTCGGAGAACCGTGTGAATAACAATCTATTGTTTTCATCCACCTTGAAAGTATAACAATTGCTCTTCATTTACTTAAACTCTTATTTTTGTTATTGGTTTTGATTATAGTTCAATATATGTGTGGTATTTTCTTGCTAATACTCGTAAGTGTTAAATGCAATCTTCATGTGTCTTACTTTATGAATCTTAGTTATTTTATACATTTTAGTGCTTCATACTTCAATTTGATGTTAAGTGTTTTATCCGCTGTCGGTTCACTTAGAGTAGAATTGAAGAGATTTAATGTTGATCGATGTCGGCGCATTTAGTAAAAAACAAAAGGTAAATCATATTGTAAGTGTTGGCCGTTGTCGGTGTATTTATAATATTGAAAAATGTATGAAGATAATTGAGACGATTAAAGTAAAATTTTGTGATTGTTTTAATATTTACAATTATTAGAGTGTTGGTAAGATATGTGTTTTAAGAAGGTCACTTGTACATAAGTTAGAGCAGAAATAGAATTAGTTCATATATGTTTTTACTTCTATGTAAATGATTACACTCCCTCAAAACCCCCCATTTAAGTCTTTATTCTTTTATTCATTAATTCTTTATTCTCTTATTCCTCTATTCTTTAATTTATAGATTCTTTGATTATTTAAATTCTTTGATTATTTAATTCTTTGATTATTTTATTTTTTAATTCATTAATTTATTCGTTATTCTTTTATTCATTATTCTTCTCACTAATATATTATTAATATTCCCTAATTTTTCCGGTTAAGACGATCCTTATTTACCAATACTACATCTACACAAAAAGAGTTTAAATTGCATAACACTCAAATTACGTGTTTAATTTGATGCGTAGTTTGGGCTTTGTAAGTAATGATTTATGATCTTTATTGAGGTAATAAGAAAATAAATAATTCTTCACAAGCGCTAATCGTTGCAGCTAAACAGAGATTGAATTGGCGCCCACATGTTGGTCCATGTCGTCCTCGTCCGGCCACCTCACATGGACATGTGTGAGCACCACAAGGGACACCGATCTCATATCGAAAGAATTGAGGACACCAATCTCCTATACAAATACATGCGTGAAGGGTACCCCTCTTAACTGACTTAAGCTTCGAAAATCACGGAAGAGCCAAATTATGAACACAAAACTGTACAAGGTAAAGCACAATCTTAAGTGGATCTATTTTGCACATCTAACAATCTTTGTGTCGTGGGAGCAACATTGTAGGATCCCGCCATTGTAGGCTATACCTACTATAGGTCGGTGGACCGACATTTGGATCATATAATTCCCCTTCCAGTCCTACAATATGGTCTTAACCTTTACATCTTCTAAATGATCACGAGAGCATTTTGGATCTTCAATATCCATGAATAATCTTTCATTGAAGACCTGTAAAAATATACACCAATTAATGTGTACGTAGGTGTTATAAGAGGCATATATATATATATATATATATATATAGTCGTACATTTTACAAGCTCCTTTTGGCACTCAAAGTTGGACATCACAAGCAAATTAGTCTTAGGCCGGCAACTCCACGTACGGCAAACCATCCCACACGTAATGAATAACTTGAACCAAACGTCCACACAGCTAATGTGAGCTTTTCAACTTTAGCTAGGGTCGGAGAGATGATATATGATTGTTTAGGTCAAAGCTGAACTAATAAAAATTAATTACCGAAGAAGAGTTAATAAAAGGTCACGGGACGAGTAATGTATGCATCCATCTTAAGGTGGATGTGTTCAATCCTTCCTGTGAGATTACTGGGAGTTTGTGTCCACCATAACTTGGTGACTTGCTGGTAAACCCTTTCAGTTGGATGATTGTCAAAAAACACATATTCAGCAACATCCTCACATAATTCATATTCTTTTACACCGCCCTTCCCTCCACAGTTCTGGATTGCTTTCTATGGGCCAGAGCCACAGCATGCGGCCTTTCCTTCTTTGAAACCTTCACAGCACAATTGTTGCAAAATAAGCACTAAGACATGGTGGCTTATCTCATAAGATAGTCAAGTTTAAGGCCACAATTATAATTAAATTTATGTAAAAAGAAAATATATTCATTTTGAACAACGTACCGATGATATGTATAGAGAAATGTGATTTTACTTGTTCTCGGTAAGATAATCGATAATGGTCATAAGTTACTCAAATCCATTTTTTTAGAACATGTATTTTACTAATTTGTTCTTGCTGAAATCAAGAGTGTTGAATGTGGATTAAAACAAGTCAAGATTTAGGCATTTAGAAAGTTTTGGGAAAGAGGAGTATGTGAGCCCGGATAGTAGATAGAGAGCTTATGGCCGATGGTTTAATCCTCGAGTTTTGGACGTAGTAGAAAATTCACTACTAGAGTTTTGGTCATATGCATTATTCTTGATGCCAAAAGAGTAAAATGAATGACATCACTGCAAAATTAATTAATTAAGTACGGCCTTCAATGTTATATTTAGTATATTCTCGTGTTAAAATTGATGTCTAAGTAAATTACTTTTTACATTTGGTTAGCATCACTTTGTCGTCCTAAAACGATGCCTTAAATTTTTATAAAAAATTCCAAATTTAAACCCCGAAAATTTCACATCTTGTTTTCCCCTTTTATTTTCACACTTCTCAAAATTTTACACTACCACTAGCTGAAAAAAAAAAAAAAAACAAAAACCCTCCCAAGATTCAAATTGGCCTGAACCCAAAAAATTTCTTAAAAGACTCCTCTAGTTGGTTAGCCACATCTGTGTTTCTCTCACTCTCTCACTCTCCGTCTCTCCTTCTCTCATCCAGAAATCTTTCTCGCACAAATCGTTTAGACTCTGCGAGATTCTAGACCGAACTTGAAAGTTGAGCCCTAAGCCATAAAGCAATTCAGAGGATATTTTTATGGTTTTAGGATTGAGAAATCAATCAAATTAGCGGATAATGGTATTTCGGGTTGTTTGTTGGACCTTTTGTCCAATTGGTCGTCAAAATTTTGAATGGTGTCTTTGTGCATGTGTGAAAAAAAAGAAAAGAAAAAAGTTATCAGTGAACTTGTATCACGTCATAAACCCAGAAAATGAATAAAAAGGAGATTGAGGAGGCTATATGTGTACCGTATTTTGATGGATTGTTCATTCTGTCCGTTAGTAGTTGTAGAAATCGGCATTTGAATATTTGAACCCTTCAAGCTGGCTCTTCAGCTTCAGTAGTTCTCTAGCAAGTGCTCTATTATGCAGCTTTGCATATTGTGTAGCTTCTTCGTCGCAGGCACCTATGCTTTTTCTGGTTTACGAATCCCATGCTTGGAAAACATCCCAGGCGGAGCACATTTAGAAACCCGAATTTTCTTCCTCCTAACTCGTAAATTCCCTGACGCATCAATAATCTTCATTTGAATCAACAATATTAAGCAGTGGTCATGAACATTTGTGTCATGGGAGCGCTGTTATGCCTAATTTTTTTTTTTTCACGTACTCTATCTTGTTTCACAAATGTTCGTGTCCACTACTAAATATTCTGGTAGTGTTTGTGAAAAGAAGAAATGTATTACTTTGATAACATTTGTGAGATTTCCAATCACCAAATCGGCAGATTGTTCCTGTGAAGGGATGTGATCAAAGGAACTGGAGTTCGTTGCCAAAGGGGCATAATAGTCATTGGTGCCAATGCTGATCAAGTTATAAACAGATTCCGATAATATTGCATGTCCTCGATGAGATTCGGGTAGAGCACCACCGCCACCAGAAGCAAAGCTCACCCCATATGCATAATTGTTGAAGCAAGGTTGTAAATAGGGTGTTACAAATGGCAACTTTGCATACTCAGCTGCATAAAAAAGAAAATAGTATATCACGTGATGCTACCATCGTGATTATATAAGAATTTATAGTTTAACTTACCGATAAAATCTGGGATTAGACGACCATCGGAAGCTCTACCAGTGGGATGTCTGAAGAAGGTTTCCCCATATGGCCAGAAATTTGACCGAAACCTACTTGTAGTATTAATTTATGTAGTTATTGTTTCCCACATCAACAAGTGAATCACCAAAGATGAACAAGCCCCTGCGTTTTTCGAGAGGCTGTGAATTATGGCCATGGCAGTTGATTGGAGTAACAAAAAGACCCGCACAAAAAACCAGGGCATAAATTTGGCATCTCGAAGTTGCCATTGTAATTTGATACAAGTTGTTTTATCTTGAATAGACTATAAATCATTGTTACATCATTAACAATTTTTATTTTTATTTAAAACCTTTAATGCTTGTATATTAAACAAAATAAGACTTTAACTCAAACGGTTTTTATTCAAAAGTCCCTAAACAAAATTTATAAGTGATAAATTTCATATCTACCCTTTTATATCTCAAAAAGAGAATAAACGAGTTATTAAGAATTCCTTTAAACAATTAAAAATAACATTGTCATTTTTGTCCTCTTTGCCCCATGTGCCCCTTAGTGTTTGATTTCTTTGGCCTCTTGGGCCCTTTATTATATTACGCATATAATAAATATTATATATGTATAATATATATTTTATATAGTTACAGTTGATTTTTTTTTCTATAAAATTAAAATTAAAATCCGTATTATTTGGAATTCAACGGTAGGGTATATAATTTTTTTGGGGGGGGGGGGGGGGAATGGGGGTTGAGATGGTGGTGGAAACCCGTACAACATAGGGTTTAATTTTTGGCACAAAATTCAAGAATTAAACCCTAAACTATACAAAATTAACCAAATAGAATGGGGGTTGAGATGGTGGTGGAAACTCGTACAACATAGGGTTTAATTTTTGGCACAAAATTCAAGAATTAAACCCTAAACTATACGAAATTAACCAAATTATTTAATATCAGAAGATAAATAATTTTTAAATTTAAAAGTATTTTTGAAGAATTATTGCTTTAATTATCTTACTTTAAGTTATATTAGATATTCATATTACTTTTAAAATTAGCAAGTGAAAAAAAATATATAAATAGGAGTAATATTTTTATAATCCTCAATATAATCTTATAATAAACAAATAAAAATAAAAAGTAATATTTAAATATATATAGTGTAAAAAATATGTTACTTGAATTCTATATATTTTTTTCTTTTATAATATTTGAAACAAGTAATTAAATCTTTTTTTTAAGAATTAAAATAAGAAAAAATTATAATGTGCACTTAGTACCTAGGATGTTGAAAGGCCAATGAAGAACCAAGAAATTCCAAAATGAACACACCAGCAGATTTTAGTTATTGGCAGAGCATTTTATGTTAATAGCAATTAAAAAAACAAAAACCAATATAAGAGAATAAAATAAAATAATAGAATAATAGCCATATATAATTATATATATAAACACCGAAAATCATGACAAGCTGAGCTGGGAGGTGGAAACTGGAAAGTATGGATAAACTGCAGTGGCATGGACAGTAAATTTAGCGTTAAATATGGCATTTATAATGAACTTTGTGTTGAAAAATCAACAAAAAAGCGGAAATTTTAAATTATGCCCTTGAAAATTTTTCATTACATTCGCTTGTTGTCAAGGACTTTTAAATTAATAGCCCTTTTTATTTTTTAATTTGTGTCCGCATATATAGGTGTGGAATTGCCAGAGTGATGGGTTTTACCAGTCAACGATCAAGAATTCAACATCCAATTTGGTCTCTAGTATTTTCTTAATCAAACTATTGCTGTAATCAGTGATTACGTACGTACATAATATCTGACCCATGGACAACTTGTTGACCATATCTCAATTTATTTATGCATTCTTATTTCTTATTAGGTAGGTCATGTTAAATCTTCTACAATTTTAGTTGATTTGTCCAAAAGGAGACAAGTTTGAGGGTCAACAAGATAGAAATAATAATTTTTTACGAACACATAATGTATTCATTTTATGTGTTATGACTGAGTGAATATTAAATTTTAAATTCTCCAATTTTTTGTGATATCAATAAATAATATCTATCTATATAATATTGTATTATAATATATATATTTTTAAATGGAGAATATATTCAAATCTTTATTTATATTGTAAGACGTAAATATGTTAGATTTTTCAGATTTGATTTTGTTAAAACTAAATATTGTGTCATATATATTGAAATTAGCAGATTCTCTAGTGCTCTTTTTGCACAAGTCCATTTTAAAGGGTAAGTTCGTTAATATATAATTAGCTCTTACGTACGAATTGGTACCAAAGTCCATTTTGCTTCATTTCTTTTCCCGTCTCCAAAATCTATAACTCCTCGACTATATTTAAGGTAGAACCCAAACCTACTTCTTCACCACATGATTAATCCAAAAACAAAATTACCGTCATTTATTGATAATAATAAGGAAAAATCATTACCTACCCCTTAACATCTGCTAACTTTCATCAGATGCTTGCATGTGCCTTTCTCTTTATGGATCCTTTAATAATAATAATAATAATAATAATAATAATAATAATAATAATAATAATAATAATAATAATAATAATAATAATAATAATAATAATAATAATAATAATAATAATAATAATATATGATTAGGGTTAATCTTGTTCCCCTCGATCTTGGCTCTTGCTACACCATACCCAACCTTATACAATTAAAGGCATTCATTTTCTCATCTCATACCATGCATGCAACCCATTATCATGCACATGCACAAAATTAACCTAATTCATATTCTTAAATATTGAAGGAAACTTGATAGTTATAAAGCATGAGAAATCATCATACAATAAAGTTAGCCCTCAATATATTAAAATAGAAAATTAAATATACATTATAGATCCCACAGTAGTTTATGATTCAAGTGCTTCTGATCCTCTACATCACCAAGGCAGCAACCA
This sequence comes from Prinsepia uniflora, assembly GCA_032719365.1. Lineage (NCBI taxonomy): Eukaryota > Viridiplantae > Streptophyta > Magnoliopsida > Rosales > Rosaceae > Prinsepia > Prinsepia uniflora. The sequence goes on along the minus strand of CM064864.1, from coordinate 6,174,955 downwards.
AAACCCCACCGGCCAGAGACCCGGCGACGGCGAACCTGTTCACAGCAGCACTGCTAGGGGCGGGTGCAGGAGCGACGGTCTCCTCCGAAGATGGAGCAGAGGAGGGGGAAGAAGATGGTGGAGAGGGTGGTGAGTCAGCAACAGGCTCGCTAGCAGGAGATGAGGCCTTGGGCGAGTCGCTGGATGGTGAGGAGGTGGTGGTTGGTGGAAAGCTCACTGGAGAATCCTCGGTCGATGGAGCGGTCGAAGGAGGAGGAGTGCTGGTGGAGGGAGAAGGAGATGAGGCAGCCTTTGGTGGTGGGCTTGATGGAGTAGGAGCAGATGATGACTTAGTGGTGGCTGATGGAGAAGCTGCAGGAGACTTGGAGGATGGTGACGATGCAGGGGATTGCGCCCCTTGTGTTGAAGCCACCAAGAGAGCAGCCACGAGGACCAGAACGACGGCGTTGGAGCGTGCCATTGTAGGGAGGTTTGAGAGGCAGGGAGGGTTATTAGGTTGGAGTAATTTTTAGGTGTACCTTTTAGTGTTTTGAATACACCTAAAAATTTATCGTTAAGAAATGAAATTGAATGCCTCTGACGAAGAGAAGAGAATTTAGACAATTTATACAGGAGACTTGTTTGTTGGATTATGTTAAATTAATTTGTTTGATCTCCGGATTTGAAGGATCGTTCTTGTGGGTTTAGAATTGTTTGGCCGATTCATTTGTGAGAATGAATGGAGGAAAATTCTAGTGTCCGGTTGTAAATTGTAAATTGGTTATCGTCTATCTCTCTCTTTAACAAGACACCAATTCTCACCAAAAATAAAATATGATACTAATCACGTAATAAAAAATATAGAAAATATAAATAGATACATTTTTTTTTTATTTTTCAATTTCTTTTTCTTTTCTAGAAAGCATGTTTACCAACTCGCGTGAAATTAATGCGCGCAGCTTGTGTATTGAGATGATTTTGTAACAAGTAGTAATTTTATATTTATTTGTTGTCGTTTCGATACTATTTTATGGATCGATTATATTATTAATATCTTTATTCTAATAGATGTAACCTTCTCATATATGGTCGAGTCTACTTCTAATTACGACATATGTGATACAAATATCCACTTTATATTAAAGGGTGTTAGCAAGATGGTCTACACATAGGTAATGTCCACAAAAATGAGAATGGAAGAAGGAGGTTCCCCGGTAAATGGACAAATGATATCAGTAACATCCAAAGAAAGCCTTATCACTCGCACCCGTCCATTACAAGCGTCCATGGACAAATAAAATTCAAAGTATCAAATGAAGAATGCAGAGGCAAACTTGATACGAATTATGGTAAAGATTCAAGTACGTAGTTGTGCAAGAAACACAAATAAAATAGTAATTATATCAAAGAATATGTTCTTCTTTATTTTTCTCATATCATCACAATTTAACGTATGTATACAAACGTTTCAATTTTCTTGCACTGGTGCTCTTGAGAATCCATTGTTAGTGTTACACTCTGACAAGGCAGCGGCGAAAACCCGAACCACGAGCGATCCAGTGACGGCGAGCCTATTGAATTGTGTGAAGCTAGCTAGCTAGATTGTACTCTATTTTCGTATGCAGGTTTTGTTATATTAATTTGTCATTAAATGTGCATGAATCATGTGATGAAGATTTACGTTCTGTTTTGTACTAAGAGGAGTTTGGAATTAGATATGAATTCGATAATAAGATCAAGCTTGCACAAAAATAAGTTAGAAAAGATTAAATTGAATAAATTTGGAATAACTATAGATGCGTCAAGAATATAATTTGACTGAATAATCAATGAAAAATATTTATGAGATTACAATAGAAAGTCTAGACTTCAAATAATATATGAAAACAGAATATATATAATCGTTTCATTCAATATGTCAATAAGAGATGAACATATCCACACATTTATCTAAACTTAAAAAAGGTGCTTCAGAATATTGATGTAAGTCCCTTTGATATTATTCTGATTATCTTAACTCCATCACGAATAACTTTATTGTTATCAATACTTTTGATATATCTGATATAAATGAATAACTGAACGACTTCTAATTTATATTATTGAAATGACCTTCTTCGACTCTTTTTGTGCCAAGAGTTACTTTTATTATTGGGTAGTATTACATGAAATGACCTTCTTCATCGACTCTTCATGAGAACTTTTATGTGTAACAATGACACAAATATGAAATATTATCATATATCGGTTGCTTATGAAATTAAGAGATAAACAGTAAGTATGTTTAGCTAATCTTGAAACAACTCTTTAAGATCATTTGTCCACCATAACTTAGACACTTGCTCATAAAACTTTTCAGTTGGATGGAAAGTGTCGAAAAAAGACATATTCAGTAACATTGTTACATAACTGGTACTCGACCACACCTCTCTTCCCTCCACAACTGTAAGTTCCACCATACGGATCGTAGCCGCAACACGCGGTCTCTCCTTCCTTGAAACCTTTGCAAAATAGTAAGAGATAAAAAAGTTAGTGACATATAGTTTTCATAGAGAAACAATAGAAACTAAAACTAAAAGAAGGTACCATATTTTGATGGATGATTCACTCTTTGGTTGATGTAAGTGTAGAAATCAAGGGTCGAGCATTTGAATCCTTGGAGCTCCTTCTTCAAATTTTTGAGGACCGTAGTAAGAACTTTATTGTGCAGTTTCACTAGAGATGTAGCTTTTTCGGCCGAGGGGCTTGGGTCTTCTGGTTATGCATTCTCATGCTCGGCATACTGGCAAGAGGTGGCGCATAGTTGAGTCCAAATCTCCTTCCTCCTTTCTTGTAAATTTCCTGTCAAAACGTACCAAACTAACATGCATTTTATAATCGCAACAAAAAAGAAGAAGAAACAAGCATGAAGATGCGTGTGTTCATGTGTTGTTATGTAACAACCCGTCCCGAGAATCGGGATTACTAGAGTGATTAAGGTGTGATTAGTGAGGGTAATCAAGGGTTAGGTGGTCCCGAGGGGTCCGGGAACCTAGAATGACGATTTTGCCCCTGGGTCGGGCAGAAATGTTGACTTTTATTTCGGGTGGTCAATTGGGGATTTACCAGTGACCAGGACGTAGTTTAGGACGTCACGAATCCTTAGGCAGGTGGCACGCCCGATTCCGACATCCGAGGAGGAAGTTGTGATGTTCGGAAGGTTGAGGGCTTAACCGTAATTTGGGTAAAGTAGGGGGAATAGTTGAATTTTTGTACGGACGAGTGTTGGTAGGTTGACCTAGGATGGTTAGGTAGCTTTCGTCGTCCTGAGTTCGATGACAGGCGGCACGTATTCATCGGACTTACGAGGCGAAGGTTACGGGTCTAGGAAGTTTCGGTAAAACCGTAAAAATGTGTAAAACATGAGGGTATTTTGGTCTTTTTTGGTTTCTAGGGATTTGTGAAGAAAGAAAGAAATGGACGGCTGGGATGGAGCCAGTTGGTGAGAGAGAGTGGGGGATGGTGACATGTGGCAAGTGTGTAGTGGGTTCTGGGGGGTTCTCTGGTGTGTACGCGGTTCCATTATTTGGGGTGCAACCGTGTGTGCTCGTGTGTGTTCCTCGACACAGAGAGAAACAGAGGGAAGGAATTGAGAGGTTTGAAAGGTTGATCACGGGCGTTGGTGAGTTGTGAGTGTGGGTGAGTGTCCAGAAAGTGGAAGAGAGACGGTGAGAAGTTTGGGGGGATGTGGAAGTCGTGTGGTGGTGCGGTTGGGAGCCACGGGGAATTCAGAGAAAACAGAGAAGGCTGAGGGCTTGCGGTGGTGCGGTGGCCGTGTACGGTGCAAGGAGACTCGAGAGGAGGCTGAGGTAGCTCTGGGGACTCCAGGGAACGCGGCGGCGAGTACGGCGGTGACCAATTGCAGGTAATTCCTAAGTCCTGTGTTCGATACTCTGTTTTTCCGTCGAGGTTCAAAGTGAGAGTCGTGAGCCTAGAGGTCGAATCGATGAGTCTAGGGTGGTCTAGGTGACTCAGGGGAGACTTGGGTATCTCCTGGTGGTGATTCCGTGACGAGTGGTGCACAGTGGCGGCCGGCACGACGGAGTGCACTTGTGTGCTCTGTTTTAGCCGTGAGGTTCGAACGGCAAGTCGTGAAGCTGGGGAGTGAGTCGACGGTTCTGGTTAGCTGGGTTAGGCTTAGAGAGGTCCAGGGGAGAGTTTGGTGTAACCACCGTGAAGGGAGGTGAACTGGGTGGCCGGGAAGGAAAACAGGGGAAGTAGGCCGTCTGATTTCGAGCTTCAGTCGACGGTGTAGAGGCCGTGTCGAGGTGAACGGAGTACGGGAAGAGATAGGGCAGGTCTGGACGCAGCTGTGAGAGAAAAGAGAGGTTGAATTGATGGCCGGATGGCGGAGATCAGTTCTCGCCGGTTCAGCCTGCGACGGCCGGTTCAGCACAGGTTGAAGATGGTACTGTAGCAGGCGCGTGGGGCCACGCGCAGCCACTTTGGGCGGCGCGTGGGGGCGCGTGCGGCGGCAGTTGGAAAAGTGATCAACATGGAATTTGGTCTAGGAGTTATGGTGAGTTCAATGGAGTTGGTTTCGAGTCAATCGGACGTCGTTTGAGTTTAGTTCCGCGAGGGTGAAAGTTTAGGGTCCCAGGTTATTACGTTTAGGATTCGGGGATTTTTGAGGGAATTTAGGTGAACTTTCGTGAACGTGTTAGTAACGTACTTTGGTGATTGTGAACAGGATCGGGATTTCCCGAGGAAGCCGAGGAACGTACAGGACGTTCGGGACGCGAGTAGGGCTCAGTACTGTGAGTGGACCCCTTCTCTAAACTCGAGCATGCATAACTGTTTTCTATAATTATTTTATAGTTTTGATTATGATTTTATGTTTATAGAATATGTTTGGTTGGTTTTACATTATTACACGTTTTTCAAGGAAATTGGTTTTTAGCACGTTTTACGAGGAATGGGTGGTTTCTGGAATTTATGCTATGGTTTTGGGATTTCAAAAGATAAGTGGTTTTCAATGGTTATAAGTGGATTTTGGAACATGATTTCAATGATCAAGGTTTTTGGTTCTAGAAACGGATTTTGGAAATGGAAGTTGGTTTTAAGTGGGAAAGTGGACTCCGGATTTGGGTTCGGAATGACGGTTCTGGATGCCGGAAGGGCATCGGACCAGTGATTTCGGATTCGGGTTTGGATGTAGATTGGTAAATGGTTTTCAAATGGTTTTGGGATTGGATTTGCTGGATCTGGTTATTGGGTTTAAAGACCCGGATATATGTGACGGGGGACCGGCCGGATTGGGTTTAAAGACCCGGATTGAGTTTAAAGACTCGGGAGTTTAAAGACTCGGATATATTGATTTCCCCCGTAGGCCTTGAGTTTAAAGACTCGGGAGTTTAAAGACTCGGATATGATAAAGGCCTGGATTGAGTTTAAAGACTCGGGAGTTTAAAGACTCGGATAGGTCCAGCAGGTTCGATCGGGAAATGAGGATTTGATACGGTTTCTGATACTCATGCTATGGTTTCTTATGATATTTTATAGTGTTTCTGTTTCTTATGATGTTTTATTTCGATTATTTTATAACTGTGTTCATAACTGTTGGTTATGCATGTGGTTTCAAACGGAGGGTTAAACTCGGTTTTCATATAAAGTGGTTTTGAACTTTTTGTACTTTTTGGTCCACTCACATTTTCTGTTTTAATTTGCCCTCCAGGTTGTGGAGCTAGTGCGGGGTCTTAACGTCGAGGCAGTGTCCGAGGCATAGAAGTGACGTGAGGGATCCTAGAAGAGTTTAAAGGCTTCTGTGTGCGTGTACTTTATCAGTTTTTATTTTTTTAGTTCCTTGTAATTTAGTGCTATGCTCTGTAAACGATAAGGTTGGGATATTTTATTTAATTACTCCTGCGTCTGACTGAATTGCGTGAGTGTTACTTGGGTGTTGAGTCGGGGAGTCAGACGGGAGCGGGATTTACCTCGGGTTTCGGGGTGAAACCGGGGTGGGTCCTGACATGTTACTTGGATCCAAATTGTGAGGTTGCCAACAACCAAGCCAACATACTCTTCATGGTTTGAGTTGACAGCTAAAGGGCTGAAATAGTCATTGCCTACAATGCTGATTATGTAGATAGATTTTGACAGCAATATGTAGGCTTCTGAATTACCTAGTGTCTGCCTCAACTTCTTCTCCACCTTCTCAAATTGGTTTCTTTGAGTCTTGAGGTCTACAACCTGATATGAAACGAGGAAGTTTTAAAAAGAATCGAATCACGAAAATAGAAAATGATGCTATAATTGTTTTAAATGACATACAAATCCTTGATGACTTTCAATAAGAGCACCAGCTCCACCAGAAACAAAGTTGACTCCATTAGTATAGTCACTCAACCCGGGTTGTAAATATGTCGGAATAATTGGTAACTTGGCATACTCAGCTGCACATTCATGGAAATTCAATTGCTGTGAATTTAGTAGAGAAGGGTTACTTATGCTTAATGATTCATTTTCCCCATATGCTATGACTTGTATAATCTCAATTTACTCATTGAACTTCGTCTTATTATCTTACTTGGCCGACCTATTCCTATTTTCACGAACTCTGATAAATATTCTATCAAGTGTTACATGCCTCAGTCCTCACACTGCCTCACGCTTTCACTCTCAGTTTATCACTCTCACCGCCTCATCACGCTTCCATGCCTCATTGCCTTCACTCTTAGTGTCTCGCAACTCACGCACTCCTCACTGCCTCACGGCTCACGCACGCACGCCTCATGGGATGATACTTCCATGACTCTGTCGCGAGGACGCCTCAATGACCCCATCGCCTTCTTCGATCCAGTTTGCCTCCGAGATTGTAAAATATTCATGCCCAATACTAAAGTATAAAGACATTTGGGCTTCCATATTATTGGGATTATCTAGAACATATTTGTGGTTCTAGATTAAAATGTATGAATCCAAAATATGTGTAGAAGGTTCATGAAAGAAATATTTGGAAGATTTAATAAATGAAGTAGGTGGGTGGATGAAGCATTAATGAAGGGATCTAGAGACTTCCTTAAACACTATATAAGAAGGATATCTTAGCCACATTTGGAAATCAAGAACACCTCACAAGTGAGTGAGTGAGAGAAAATCTAAGGGTCTTCAGGTATAGAAGTAAGGTGAGTTGTGAGTGTTTCTAGAATGTTCATAGCTCTTGGAATAGAATGATCTTCTAGGTTGAGAGATGGTGTACACGAGGTATCATATTGGATACAAGGGCTCCGATTGGGTATAAATTTGAGTGGTATATTCTTGTACTTTGTATTCTCTCATAGTGAAGGTAAAAACTCTCCGAGGACGTAGGCAAGTTATTTGGCCGAACCTCGTTAAATTTATTGTGTTATTGGTTTCTTTATTTCTTTTCTTCCATCTTTATTTTTAGTACTTGCGTGACGGATGATTAATTTCCTAACAAGTGGTGTCAGAGCTCTGGTTTATCGATCGTGTGCGGTTTGTCATGACAAGTTCTAGCGTCTCACTTCAAGGTGGAGCAGTTTGATGGAAAATGAAATTTCACTCAATGGAAAATGAGGGTGAAGGACATCCTAGTTCAACAAGGCCTTGCAAGATTGTCGAAGGGAAATGATGCGAAGCTGGAGAAGTTGTTAGATGAAGATTGGGACAAGTGGGATTCCAGGTGTGTTAGCACTATTAGGCTTTATATTGCTGACAATATTATAAATAATGTTAATGATGTAGATTTTGAGCCTGAGCTTTGGGAGAAAATGGAGAATTTTTATCTTAGAAAAGGCTTGCAGACGAAACTGAATTTAAAACGGGATCTCTATAAGCTCAAGATGGGAGAAGATGCGAATCTCATGGAGCATATGAACGTGTTCAAGGGATTGGTAAATCAACTATCAAGAGTTCAAGTTAAAATTGAGGAAGAAGATCAAACTCTTTTACTTCTTACCTCGCTTCCCGATTCATATGAGAATATTGTTTCTGCAATTGTGTATGGTAAGAATACACTGAAGATGGAGCAGGTAGAATCGACTCTCTTATGGCATGTGAAAAGAAGGATCCCCGATGATTCTCAAGGTTCCGTCTTTATTGTTCATGAACAGAATCGTAGGGGAAGGTCAACTGTTAGGGGATTTAGTGAGCATAACATTTCTAAATCCAAAGGCAGGGGAAAGGGCAAGCAATGCTACAAGTGTAAGGAGTGAGGACACATAAAGTTGGATTGTCCATTGATGAAATAGAAGACGATAAAGGCCCAGATTGCTACTTGGTTGGTGTAGCGAAGATGTCTAGAGATTTTGGAGAAATTCTCATAGTCACCAAAGGTAATTACATTTTTTCTCAAGATGATAGGATATTTGATAGCGATTGTTCTCATAACCTTTGGTCTAGGAGAGAATATTTTGATACGTTCCAAGAAGTCCAAGGATTTGTGTGGGGTGATGGCACAAGACGTCGTGTCATGGGTATAGGAATTGTGAAGATCAAGATGTTCGATGGAGCAGTTCACATATTGGGTGATGTAGAGTATGTCCCAAAATTATGGAGAAATCAAAGATCCTTGAGTCAACTAGACTCCAAGGGTTGTAAGGTTTCGTTAGCAGGGGGAGTTATGAAAGTGTCGCGTGGCTGCATGGTCCTAATGAAGAGAGAAAAATGTAAAAGTATGTTCTGTCTGATAGGAAAAACCTAGACCTCGAAGGTTGTTGGGAAACAACGTGCACATGAGAAAATGTACTTGAATCGAGTCTTGTTTACAGGCACAACAGAGATGCTATCCACACGTTTCCAGGTTTTAGACGATGGTAAGAAGGAAAATCCTACTAGGGAAGAGGTAAAGTCGAGGTCCCTCTTCGGAGCCAATTGGTGATTGTTGACTCGATGCAGTTGTACATAACATTGGTCATTATGAATCAAAGGGAGCTAGGACTGTATACAACTAATTCGGGGTATGTATAGCTGGTACAAGAATAAGGCCAATGGAATGCTTATGGGTATATCAAGTGGTATCTGAATTTGAGATGGACTTTAGGGATTGAATTGATGGTGCGACATTATCCACTTGGCCTGGAGAGGGAGATTATAAAATATCTAGGCCCAATACTAAAGTATAAAGGCATTTGGGCTTATATATTATTGAGCTTATTTAGAACATATTTGTGGTTATAGATTAAAGTACATGGAGTCAAGGTATGTGTAATAGGTTCATTAAAGAAGTAGTTGGAAGATTCAATAAATGAAGTAGGTGGATAGATGAAGTATTAATGAAGGGATCTAGAGTCTTCCTTAAACATTATATAAGGAGGAGATCTTGGCTACATTTGGAAATCAAGAACAACAACTCACAAGTGAGTGAGTGAGAGCAACTCTAAGGGTCTTAGAGTATAGAAGCAATGTGAGTTGTGAGTGTTTCAAGAATGTGCATAGCTCTTGGAGTAGAGTGATCTTCTAGGTTGAGAGAAGGTGTACAAGGGGTATCCTATTGGATATAAGGGCTCGGGTTGGGTATAAATCTGAGTGGTGTATTCTTATACTTTGTATTCTCTCGTAGTAAAGGTGAAAACTCTCTGAAGACGTAGGTAAATTATTTGTCCGAATTTCATTAAATTTATTTTGTTCTTAACTTTTTTATTTCCTTTTTTCCATCTTTATTTTTAGTACATGTATAGCGGAGGATTAATTTCGTAACAGAAACTTCATGACTCCATCGCCTTCTTCGATCTAGCCGCATCTCTCTCTCTCTCTCTCTCAGTGTCTTCAGTGCTTTTTTTTTTCCTTCCGATTGTGTTTCTGCTTTTCTGGGTATCATGGGAAAACCAAACAAAAGTTGATTCCAAACCTAACTGTCTGTCCGGTTCGGTTTCACCCAATCTTAGGAAACTGAAAATGCTGAACCAGTACCCAACTGAATTCGGTTAATTATTTTTTGTTTCAGTGAAATATATATCAAACCGATCATACTGTTTAAGAGTCTTATCTGAAATTAGACAAGCATATTCTGCTTTTCATACCTACTACCCTTTCAGCCTGAATTGGCCCTCTCAAGTCTCAACTGGCTATGCACAATGCACCCCTCCACAATCATAACATTTAAAATAAAAATCTATACTTACTGGGCCGTATACTTAAAGCCCAGACAACGCTCAAGGCCCAAAACCACCATACTTACGACAGCCCTAACACCGAGCCCAATGAGGGATGCCACGTGGAAGCATATCCACCCTCGATTTACGTAACATGTGTCCGCACGTAAATCGAGAAGCATTTGTCCCACATCGGAACTTTGGGAATTGAACGTCCCACCTACCCATACATAAAGGGTACACATTTCCCAATAAAGGTAACTAAGTTTTACTATTACTATTACTCTACCGAACTTACCATCTACTACTTCCTCTTACGAACGAAAGTAACTGACTTGATCGTCGGAGAGCCTTAGGCCGGCACCACACCAGTGCCCGTACTAACGGAAACCCGCGATCCACTTAAGTTGACAGGTCACAAGAGGGACACGCGTCATTTGCTGATTGGGCAACGAGTACTCGACAGTTGGAACATTTAACGCTTCAACAGTTTGGCGCCGTCTGTGGGAAGTCTGACTAAGGTTGCCCACGCTCAACCAGACCAAGTTACGACTCATCCACCCGTTGCACCGAGAGACAACTCGTCGTCACTGAACATGCAGGACGAACACGATCTCGGTGAGATCACACCCGGGAAAGGCCCCAGAACCAGGGGAGAACCCTCTCCTAACTTCTTACAGATAATCGAGAAACTCCAGAGTGACATGGCCGAGGTCAAAGCTAAGGGAACCCAGGCCGAGTCGAGGTGTCAAGTGCTCGACGATCGATGCACTGAGGTGGCCGAACAGCTACGGGTTGCAAAGGCCGAGCTTGCCACGCACCGGGCGCTCGTCGGCAGGGCTGAGGCCGACAAGGTAGTGGTCGAGTGCGCGGAGCGTGCTGAGAAGAATCGCCAGCTGGCGGAAAAAGGAAAAGAACATGCGGTCGCCGAACCGCGTAAGGGAAGGCATGGGGATGCCGAGCAGAGCAAGAAACCGGCAAGGATGTTGATCATTCCCGGCAGTCAGCCCGGTGACACCAGGATCTACCGAGATGCCCGCGACGCCCTCAGCGAGGGAGGGCGGAACCGGTCGATCAACGAACAACCGTCACGCCGACCGGACCCTCGGCTGGAAGTGAGAAAAGGGGATCACCACCGAGGAAACATAACCACTCGGTGGTCCCGCCCAAGCGTCAGCCACATGACTTCTTCGACGGGGGACTCTGTCCCTGTCACCGACTCGTCCCTAGAAGCCGAGAGCACGGCCAAGTCAGCTCGGCATCTTGACACCAGGACTAACCGCTCGCACAAGGGGAGGCAAACATCGAGGTCCTCTCGCAACGACACCGAGCGGTCAACCCACCTCGGCCTGCCACTCCCTCGACCTGAACCGACCCGCCGCAGGAGCACCGAGGGGTCAGGACAGGCCGGGCGGCAGAGCGACAAGCATCACGAACCACCTCGAATGCGAGACACCGAGCGGTCAAGGTCGGTCGGTCGCAAGGGAAGCATATCCCGGAACACACCCAAACTAGGGTACACCGAGCGGTCAAGGCAGGTCGGTCGCGTGAGTGAGTCAAAAAGCCCGTCAAGCAGGCTTGGCACCGACCAGTCATACAGGATCGACCGCGACCAGGCACCGAGAGATAAACACCAGTCCAAAACCGACTCGCTCGTCCAATACCTTATGGACCGAGTTCGGACACTCGAGGTCGGGACAGCTCGGGAAGTAAGACCAGCCTGGTCAAAAACCAGCCCGAGCCCTTTCACAGAAAGAATCAACCAGTTCAAGATCGACCACGAGATTAAACCCCTGAAAATTCCCCTTTACAACGGAAAGAACGACCCGTGGAATCATCTAAACAACTTCTACTCGACCATCGCCCTCAAAAACCTCGCCGACGAGGAACAGTGCCTCATCTTCCGTTCCACACTGACCGAGGCAGCGATCAATTGGTTGTACAAGTTGGAATCTAGGTCCATCGACTCTTTCGAACAGCTCACCTCCACCTTCATGAACCAGTTCATGATACAGACTGACCGCCTGTCCTCGGTCGAGGACCTCTTCCAGCTTAAACAAGGTGAACACGAGTCGCTGCAGCGATATGCAACAAGATTTAGTCATGAATACTCCCGGTGCGCGGAAACGGACGATCGAGCAGTTTTCACGGCCTTCAAGGGCGGCCTCCGAGACTCCCCCTTCAGGTACGCAGCTCACACCCAAGGTTGGACAAATTATAATGAAATAATGAAACAGGCGGCGATCCACGCCAAAGCTGAGGCACTGAGCCAAAAGTCCAACGCTGCCAATACCTACCAACCCCCTCGGGCCGACTCGGTAAAAACATACCCACCGAGCGTCCCGGAACAGCAGGGCTCGGGACAATGTCCACAGGAGCAGGGGCAATAGAGCTATGGGGGAAAACGGAAAGACTACCCCCATAGCAATAATCTGTACAGCCCTGGGAAGAAGGGTAAGAACCCGAACCACCAGGAAAGACAACAGGGGGAGTGGTCAAACAAAGGGGAAAAACGGGTTCCTCGCTCCAAGTACGAGACCTATACCATCCTCAACACCCCCTACGAGAACGTTCTCTTGAACGTGGAACATATGATCCCGAAGTCTACTTGGGCGCCGGCAAAGGGCAAGCTTGGCAAGGACACAGGAATTTACTGCCAATACCACAAGTACAATGGCCATAGCATTAACCAATGCGTTGCATTCCGGGATTTGGTGGAGGCCCTGGCCCGAGATGGGAAGATCAACCAATTTCTCCAACACGCTCCACCTCCACCTCGCAACCCACAGATCAACACGATCTCCGGAGGTCCATCAATTTCTTGCCCACCCACTTCCAACCGGGCAAAGAAGAACTTTCTACGGGCCACAAAACAGAATCAGCAGCTCTTCAGTATCGAGGAGGGAAGAGCCAAGAAAACAAACCGACTCGGTTGGGAACCGATCACGTTTTTCGAGGAGGAAGAGCGCGGGATCATTTATCCTCACGATGACCCCATTGTCGTTATGGCGAAGATATCTAACTTCGACGTACAACGGGTAATGGTCGACACTGGAAGTTCGGTCAACGTCTTTTTCATGCGAGCTTTCAAGCAATTGGGCATCCCAGAAGCAAGTCTGGACCGCTCACCCACGCCACTCTTTGGTTTCACGAGGGACTCCATCGTCCCGCATGGAACAGTTATGTCAGGACCCGTCCCAAATATCACCTCGATACCTGGGACGAACCCTGCTCCCGTCTGACAATCACCCTTAAAGTACCAAAATAACTTTAATACCACTATAAGCATAACTATCAGACGAAGGAGTAAATATATACACATCTGTCAGTCAGAGCATAGTTCTACAAAATGGGCACAAAAATCCTACAATGCTAGTCTCGCAGCGGAAGAACGTCGTAAGCTCTATGCCTCGATATCTGCCTCAACATTCACCCCAGTGCTATCACCCCAACGTTCACCCCATTGAAGATGTTGAAGAGATAGTACTCTCCTACGACTTTGCGGACCGGAAGGTAAAGATTGGGACAACTCTTTCGCCCGACCTGCGCTCACAACTGATCCGTTTTTTAAGGGCCAACTCTGAGGTCTTTGCCTGGTCGTACGCGGACATGCCCGGCATCTCCACCAACGTGATCTGCCACTGGCTCAGTATCGATCCTACCTACAAGCTTGTCGAACAGAAACGTTGCCTCTACGATGCTGAGAGGACCGAAGCTATGAAGGCAGAGATCGTCAAACTCAGCACCATCCACTTTGTCCAGAAGGCCGTCTATGCTGCCTGGGTTGTTAATGTTGTACTCGTCAAAAAACCCTCTGGGGCGTGGCGAATGTGCATTGATTTTACTGACCTAAACAAGGCCTGCCCCAAGGACAGTTTTCCTTTGCCCAAGATTGACCAACTGGTCGACGCCACGGCGGGACATGAGCTCCTGCGTTTTATGGATGCGTACTCGGGCTACAACCAAATCTTTATGCATCCGGCAGATCAGATCCACACAACCTTCCGGACGGGTCAGGGGTTATACTGCTACAATGTCATGCCTTTCGGACTCAAAAACGCCGGGGCCACTTACCAGCGCCTGGTGAACTTCATGTTCGCCGACCAGATTGGGAAAACAATGGAGGTTTACGTCGACGACATGCTCGTCAAGAGTAAATCGGCTGACCTACACATCCCCAATCTCTCGCAGATGTTTGACGTCCTCAAACGGTATCGAATGAGGTTAAATCCGACGAAGTGCGTGTTCGGAGTCAGCTCTGGAAAATTCCTGGGTTTCATGATTAGCCAGAGGGGTATCGAGGCCAACCCGAAAAAAATCAAGGCCCTGGTCGATATGGAGCCCCCACGAACCCAGAAAGAAGTGCAAAGCTTAACGGGCTGAGTCGCAGCCCTTACACGCTTCATCTCCAAAGCCACGGACAGGTGCGTGTCTTTCTTCAAAGTCCTAAAGGACAGGTCCAAACACATCACCTGGACCGAGGAATGCACCAAGGCCTTCACTGAACTCAAGGAATACATGGGAAAAGCACCGCTGCTAGGAAGACCAGACACCGGGGAAACCCTTTACATGTATCTATTTGTCTCTGCTTCTGCCACAAGTTCAGTTTTGGTCAAGCGTAGGGACAGCGCCGAACATCCGGTGTATTACGTCAGCAAGGCTTTGCAGGATGCCGAGACAAGATACTCTGACTTAGAGAAGCTCGCTTTCGCCCTCATCATGTCTGCCCAGAAGCTCAGGACATACTTCCAGGCTCATTCTATCATCGTCTTAACCGACAGACCATTCCGGCAAGTGCTTCAGAAGCCCAAAACTTCGGGCCGCTTACTCAAATGGGCAATAGAACTCAGCGAATTCAACATCACCTTCATTCCCCGCACTGCCGAGAAAGGACAAGCCATGGCGGACTTTATCTCTGAGTTCTCCTACATTCCAGCAACGGCCGCAGCTGAGGTCCCACCATCTTCCCCTCTGTCCATAACACATACTTTGGATGAGGAGAACCCCCAACTCGACCCCACCCAGCCAACCTGGCTCCTGTATGTCGACGGGTCGGCTTGCCACAACGGATCTGGAGTTGGACTTGTCCTCACCACACCGGACAAGGTTCGGATGGAGTATGCCCTTCGTTTCCAATTCAAGGCCTCCAACAATGCCGCCGAGTATGAGGCCCTCCTTGCAGGGCTCCGCCTAGCTAAAACCATGGAGGCGGAACAGGTCAAGATCTTCAGCGATTCACAGCTCATTGTCAACCAGATCAACAACGCCTATGAGGCGAAAGACTCCTCCATGGCAGCATACAGAGCACTGGAAAAGTCCCTTCTATGTAGTTTCCGCAGCTACGCTATCACTCGGATTCCACGCTCCGAAAACAGCCATGCCGACGCTCTGGCCCGGCTCGCATCCTCCCTCGATGAGAAGCAGAGTCGAAGTGTACTGATCGAAATTCTGGATCAACCCAGTACACAATGCTCGGCGGTCTACGCCATCAACACTGGCTGCACATGGATGGCCCCACTGATTAGCTTCCTCGCAGATGAAACTCTTCCTTCTGACAAGACCGAGGCCAAAAAGGTCCGAAGACGGGCAGCCTGCTATACACTCATCAACGACCAACTCTACAAACGGGGCTTCACTTTGCCCCTCCTGAAGTGTCTCGTCCCGGAGGCAGGCAGAGGCATTCTCGAGGAAATCCACGCCGGTATTTGCTGAAATCATTCTGGACCACGGTCATTGTCCCACAAGGCTTTCCGGCAGGGTTTCTATTGGCCAACCATGCACGGAGACGCGGCCAAGCTGACCAAGCGGTACGATAAATGTCAACGGTTCGCCCCTCTCTTCCACCTACCTCCAGAAAACCTCACACCAATGGTCAGCCCTTGACCCTTCTCATAGTGGGGACTTGATTTGATTGGGAAAATGCCAGCAAGGAAGGGCAAGACAGAGTATGCAGTGGTAGCAGTGGATTACTTCACAAAATAGGTTGAGGCAAAAGCTTTGGCTTCCATCACCACGACCCAGATCGAAACGTTCGTCTTCCAGAACATTATTTGCCGTTTCAATCTCCCCCACACAATCGTCACGGACAATGGGAAGCAATTCGACAACGCACGCTTCCGTGCCTTTTGTGACAGACACAACATCCGTTTTTGCTTCGCCTCACCAGCTCACCCTTAGTCCAACGGCCAGGTTGAGGCCATAAACAAAATCATCAAGCATACACTGAAAACGCAGCTGGACGAGGCCAAGGGCAAGTGGTCTAAAATTCTCCCCAACGCACTCTGGTCATATCGGACATCCTACCGCACATCTACAAATGAAACCCCATTCTTGCTAACTTTCGGAACGGAAGCGGTCATCCCCGCTGAACTAAGCGAAACTTCTTACCGAGTGTCGACCTATGAACCTGAACAAAACAACCATCGGATTGCACTCAGTCTAGACCTCATTGAGGAGCACAGGGAGCAGGCTAACCTCAGAAACATCGCCTGCTAACAGCGTCTTTGCAATTACCACAATGCCAGAGTCAAACATCGGGGTTTTCAGGAAGGCGACTGGGTCCTTCGGAAGGTCAGCCTCGCCACCAAAGACAGCTCAGCCGGGACGCTCGGCCCCAATTGGGAGGGTCCATATCGGGTTACCAGAATCTGCCGGCCTGGAACTTATGAACTGGAAGACCCAAATGGGCGAAGGCTGGGCCACCTATGGAATGCCGACCATTTGAAGAAAAACTACATTTAGGACCTTGTATTTTTTCCTCCTTATAACTTGCTGTACTTTACCCGTTCTTGCACCGGTTATTTATAAACTCTTCCATTTATCTAGCCTTGTAACATAACATTTTGACTCAAACATACGAGTCGGGGTTCGGTCTTACTCGCCTACACCCCAACACTTGCTATTTTGACTCAAACTAAACGAGTCGGTGTATAGCCCTACTCGGCTTGCACCACCATTACGACACAAACATACGAGTCGGGATTCGGTATTACTCGGCCTACACCCTAGCACTTATTTTGACTCAAACTAAACGATTCGGTGAACAGCCCTACTCGGCTTGCACCACCATTACGACTCAAACATACGAGTCGGGGTTCGGTCTTACTCGGCCTACACCCCAACACTTGCTATTTTGACTCAAACTAAACGAGTCGGTGTAACGACCCCTCCCAAATTCCTAGATTAGATTAATGACTAATCACGATTAGTGAGGTTAATTAGTGATTAGTTAGGTGAAATCGGACGAACAATGCGAAATGACCGTTTTGCCCTTGGTCGTGGCAAAACGTTGACTTTACATTCTGGCTATCAAACAGACTTTGACCAATGACCGTGATGTAGTTCATGACGTCACGAGTTCATAGACAGGTGGCACGTTCAATTCCGACGTCCGAGGAGGAAGTTATGACGTTCGGAAGTTTAGGGGCATTTTGTTAATTTTGGATAAAAGGGGTCAACTGTTGACTTTTTTACCGGGAGGTCCGATGCCCGAGGGCCGAAGTGTAATGACCCATCCCGAATTTCTAGATTAGATTAGTGACTAATCACGATTAGTGAGGTTAATCGGTGATTAGTTAGGCTAAATCAAACGAACGATGCAAAATGACCGTATTGCCCCTAGGCGTGGGCAAAACATTGACTTTTCATTCGGGCGGTCAAATGGACTTTGACCGATGACCGTGACGTAGTTCGTAACGTCACGAGTTCATAGACAGGTGGCACGTTCAATTCCGACATCCGTGGAGGAAGTTATGACGTTCGGAAGTTTAGGGGCATTTTGGTAATTTTAGTTAAATAGGGCAAATAGTTGACTTTTCACCAAGAGGTCCGATGGCCAAGGGCCGAAGACTATTACGTAGATAAGGACGATACGAATCCATAGACAGGCGGCACGTCGAATTCGGACGTTCGACGACGAAGTTAAGGTTCACGGAAGTTTCGGGATACTATTTACGGCGACACGTTTTACGAGACAAAAAGTGCAGTTTTGTCTCTAGTGGGGCCAGTTACTTTTCAGCAACCAATGGATGAGTGACAAGTGTCACTCATCCACTAGCCAGTAGCCCACATTCATGCATAACCCACACCATCGACCATTTCTTTTCTTTGTTCCCAAACACAAACCCGATCCCATTTCTCCCCAAAACCTTACCCTTGAACCTTGAACATTTAGGAGAGAACAGAGAGGGAGATGAGGACCAGATGAAGGTGGTGGCCGGCCCAGGGAGCGCCGTCGTGGACGACAGTGGTGGCCAACCCGCAAGGTACCCGATTAGCCAATTTTGATCCATTTTTCCATTCTTGACGTTTTGGGTCGGTTTTAATGGTTTTAATGAATCAAATAGGTTGCTAGGATAGTTTTAGGAAGGTTTCTATGGTGGTTGGATGGCTGGGCAGCCGTGGGTGGTTTTTGGAAACTTTGAACCGTTTGGTTCAAAATCAAACCATAGGATTTAGGTGTTTTTAGCTAGGTCTAATGATTGGAATAGATAGGAAACATGAAAATAGGAATTATAGGATTGATTGGGGTTGAAATCAGACCAAAACGAAGAGGGGAAAACGCTGAACCGGTCACGCCGGTTCAGCACAGTGACCGGACCGAAAAACCAGGAAAAACCGGTTTTCCTGAGGTTGATGGTGATGAATAGTGTTTTTGACCTTCTAGGGGCTCGTGAGGACGCGTGGGCCATATTTGGGTAAGTGTTCAACACGAGAAATCTTCTATTCGATGTAACGAACATTTTGGGACTGGTTTCGTGTCAATCGGACACCGTCTCGATATGTTTCGGGGCATCAGAAGGTTTAGGGTCGGTTTAAAAATAGTTAAAAGTTCGGAAAAATTACGGGGCTTTAATGAGAGATTAATTAATTAGTTAGTAACCTTCTATTAAAATTTGGACAGGTTTGGGAGTCCCGGTGATGGTGATCGGCTCGGGAGAGCCTATGACACGCAAATCAAGGCGGCAGCTCCGACGGTTTGTGAGTGGACCTTGTTTTCTAAATTGGTGCATGTATAAATGTTTATTATATGTTTTATTACATGTTTGATGATGTCATGGGTGCATTTGTATGTGGTTACGTATAAGCACGTATTTCGAGGTTTCAGCTTTATACGGTGCTTATACGTGTTTGTATTTCTTTATTGATTTAAATGTAAATGTTTTGGATTTCTAAAAAGGATAAACTCGGGTATGAGACCCATTTGGTTTTGTCTCGGGTATATGACGCTATTTACAACCTTCGGGTCTAAATCGTGGTCGCGACGGGTGCTATGTGCACGGCGATCGACGATACGACGCTCGCCTCCGGATTGGGATGTGTTCCTTCCGGAGAGGTCATGATGCACGATTCGTGGTCGGGCAGCCTGGGGAGGCTCGACTTCGGAGTGCTGACGGTTCAGGATATCGATCGGTGACGAGTGCACCATGATCTTGTGGTGGTCGCGTCGGTTGATTCGTTCACGGCGACATACCAGGATTGAGAGCGGTCCTGGATGGATGGTTGCACGCATCACTATGATTGGAGTCATGACTGACCCTTAGATATCGGGCCCGGTGCCCAGTTGAGTCATATGTTCGGGCACGAGACCCAGTTGTTTTACACTGATGATTTCGGGTTAGGGACCCTACATGAATTTTCGGGTTCATGACGGTTTATGGGAACCGACATGAACCTTTGTCAAGTCATTGTGGTACATGACGGTTTATGGGAACTGGCATGAACCCTAGTTAATGGATGTTATAGATCATGACGGTTTAGGGGAACCGGGCATGAATGTTTATGTTATGTATATATATGTTCATATACCTTCCTTTACTTCTATTATCTCCTCCGGGGAGGGTCGTTGGCCTGGGTGGACCCTGGAGTAGTCATAGAGCACCGACTGAGTGGAGTCACCCCCCAGTTGGGTTCCTTACTCTCAGGAAGGCTATGATTACTATTACCTCGGGTAGGGTCAGTGGTCTGCGGACATTGATCTTGACTTTGAGAAGAGTCGGATTGAGACCTGGGTAGCACGCGCGTAGCTTTGGAAACCGTGACAGGATTGGTTGTGTGAATTATATGTATATATGATGTATGCTATATGATATGATATATGATGTGTGTTTACACAGGTTTTTGGGCAGTGACCCGTACGGTTGAGTCTTTATGGTTCTTTCAACCTTGGTTTTGGGCTTAGTTCCCGTATATGGTTTCTTTGGTTAAACGGTTTTCGAATGCATGCATGCTTTTTAGTGAAGGGTACAAATGTCTTCTCGTTAAAATGTTTTTATAAACTTTTGTTTTGTCCACTCACAGCTTTTAATGTTTTGACTGCCCTTCAGGTTGACATCGGATGTGAACTGTAGCAGAGACCGAGATATCACATGCCTCCTCCGGATCCTGGCGTACTCTGATAGCCCGGGAGGGTAAAGGTCAGAAATATCCCTTGTCTGACACTTCGTGTCAGATGGGAGCAGGGTCATCCCGCACTAATCCCGGGGGGATTGGGATGGGTCATGTCACGAAGACCGTTACGTAGATAAGGACGATACGAATCCATAGACAGGCGGCACGTCGAATTTGGACATTCGACAGAGAAGTTACGGTTCACGGAAGTACGAAAGTACTATTGCACGAATTACGAAACGAGTTAACTTTTGGACTCTAGTGGGCCCAGATATTTTATGGAGGCCCAATGGATGAGTGACACTTGTCACCCATCCATTGCCCAGCCAAACATATTCATGCATCTCACCTTCCATTTGCATCGATCATCATCATTTCCTTTGTTTTTCTCCCTACTACCCGATCTCACCCAACCATCCAAAACCTATCCAACCCCTCCCATGCGGCTAGGACTGAGGACAGAGTGAAGTGAGGATGGTGAGGACGTGGTGGCCGGCCCAGGACGGCGCCACCGTGCACGGCCGAGGCCCAAACCCGAACAGGTAACCCGGTTACCCATTTTCTCCCTTTTAATTCGATTTTAATGTTGTAGTTGTTTTTGGATGATTAGGAAGTGGTTATTAGGTTGCTAGGGACATTTTAGGATGGTTTGGAGGGTGGTTCACGGCGGAGGAAGGTTGGAGGGTGGCCGGGAAAAACAGAGGCCGTGGGGGGTGATTTTTAGGGATCGATTTAGGAAGTTTTGGTCGGTTTTGTTAATTAAGTTTGATAGGAAATGAGAAAATAGGAATTTAGGAATTGAAATGGGAGCAAACGGACCGAAAATGAGGGAGGAGGAGCACTGAACCGGTTCCGCCGGTTCAGCACAGTACTCGGACCGGTTCAAACCGGTTTTCCTGAGGTTGATGGTGATGAACAGTAACCAGGGCCTTCTTGGAGCGCGTGAGGACGCGTGGTCCATAATTTGGGAAAGTGTTCAACACGGGAAATCTTCTATTCGATGTAACGAAGATTTTGGGACTAGTCTCGTGTCAATCGGACATCGTTTCGATAGTTTTCGGGGTGTCGGAATGTTTAGGGTCGGTTTAAAAATAGTTGAAAGTTCGGGAAAATTACGGGGCTTTGGTATGAGGTTAATTAAGTAGTTAGTAACCTTCTATTAAAATTTGTATAGGTTTGGGAGTCCCGGGGATGGTGATCGGCTCGGGAGAGCCTATGGCATGCAAATCGAGGCGGCAGCTCGGACGGCCTGTGAGTGGACCTTGTTTTCTAAATTGGTGCATGCATAAATGTTTATTATATGTTTTATTACATGTTTGATGATGCCATGGGTGCATTTGTATGTGGTTACGTATAAGCACGTATTTCGAGGTTTCGGTCTTATACGGTGCTTATACGGGTCTGTATTTATTTATTGATTTAAATGATTTGGTTTTGGATTTCTAAAAGAATAAACTCGGGTATAAGACCCATTTGGTTTGGTCTCAGGCATATGACACTATTAACAACCTTCGGGTCTAAATCGTGGTCGCGACGGGTGCTATGTGTAAGGCGATCGACGATACGACGCTCGCATTCGGATTGGGATGTGTTCCTTCCGGAGAGGTCACGATGCACGATTCGTGGTCGGGCAGCCTGGGGAGGCTCTACTTCGGAGTGCTGACGGTTCAGGATAGCGATCAGTGATGAGTGCACCATGATCTTGTGGTGGTCGCGTCGGTTGATTCGTTCACGGCGACATACCAGGATTGAGAGCGGTCCTGGATGGATGGTTGCACGCATCACTATGATCGGAGTCGTGACTGACCCTTAGATATCGGGCACGGTGTCCAGTTGAGTCATATGTTTGGGCACGAGACCCAGTTGTTTTACACTGATGATTTTGGGTCAGGGACCCTAGATAGATTTCCAAGTTCATGACGGTTTATGGGAACCGGCATGAACTCTGGAAAGGTCATTGTGGTTCATGACGGTTTATGGGAACCGGCATGAACCTTTGTCAGGTCATTCTGGTTCATGGCGGTTTATGGGAATCGACATGAACCCTGGTTAATGGATGTTATGGATCATGACGGTTCAAGGGAACCGGGCATGAATGTTTATGTTATGTATATATATATGTATTCATATACCTTCCTTTACTTCTATTATCTCCTCCGAGGAGGGTCGTTGGCCTGGGTGGACCCCGGAGTAGTGACGGAGCACCGACTGAGTGAAGTCACCCCCCAGTTGGGTTCCTTACTCTCAGGAAGGCTATGATTACTATTACCTCGGGTAGGGTCAGTGGTCTGCGGACATTGATCTTGACTTTGAGAAGACTCGGATTGAGACCTGGGTAGCACGCGCGTAGCTTTGGAAACTGTGAGAGGATTGGTTGTATGGATTATATGTATATATGATGTATGCTATATGAGATATATGATATGTGATATACACAGGTTTTGGGCAGTGGCCCGTGTACGTGGTTTTACTTTGGTTTGGGCTGAGTCCCGTATGGTCGTTTTCATTATGGTTCTTTCAATCTTGTTTTTGGGCTTAGTTCCCACATATGGTTTCTTTGATAAATGGTTTTCGAATGCATGCATGTTTTTTAGTGAAGGGTACAAATGTCTTTATGGAAATGTTTTTATAAACTTTTGTTTTGTCCACTCACAGTTTTTAATGTTTTGACTGCCCTTCAGGTTGACATTGGATGTGGACTGTAGCAGAGACCGAGATATCATATACCTCCTCCAGATCTTTGCGTACTCTGATAGCCCGGGAGGGCAAAGGTCGAAAATATCCCTTGTCTGACACTCCGTGTCAGACGGGAGCACGGTCATCCCGCACTAATCCCGGGGGGGATTGGGATGGATCCTGTCAGTCGGTGTACAACCCTACCCGGCTTGCACCACCATTACGACTCAAACATACGAGTCGGGGTTCGGTCTTACTCGGCCTACACCCCAACACTTGCTATTTTGACTCAAACTAAACGAGCCGGTGTACATCCCTACTCTGCTTGCACCACCATTACGACTCAAACATACGAGTCGGGGTTCGGTCTTACTCGGCCTACACCTCAACACTTGCTATTTTGACTCAAACTAAATGAGTCGGTGTACAGCCCTACTCGGCTTGCACCACCATTACGACTCAAACATACGAGTCGGGGTTCGGTCTTACTCGGCCTACACCCCAACACTTACTATTTTGACTCAAACTAAACGAGTCGGTGTACAACCCTACTCGGCTTGCACCACCATTACGACTCAAACATACGAGTCGGGGTTCGGTCTTACTCGGCCTACACCCCAACACTTGCTATTTTTAGACTCGAACATTAGAGTCGGTGTACAACCTCACTCGGCCTACACCAACACTCAGACAAACAGAAATCGAAGGATAACTTGGTCTACAATTTTTGGTCCAGAAGAGTCAATTTTCATTCAAAATGTGCAGACCTATTATGCTCGGCCTGCAAGAGCTTTACAAAATTCGACCTCTCAGTCGTCCCCACTATTCTTAACCAAAAAACAAAAACAAAGAGGGGGAGAAACACAAGCGTCCTACACTAGCTCTTCCACCGGCTGCTCGGCTTGCTGAGCTCCCTCCACCTCTGGCTCAGGCTCCTTTTGCGGCTCCACCTGGTCGGCTTCCGGCTGGTCACTCGGTTGGGCACCCTCCTCTTCCTCCTCCCCCGACTCATCCTCAAACATGTCGGCGGTGATGTCCTGGCCGAGCCAGGGGGTCTTCACGGTCAGCCCAGGATTGTGCAGGAAGAGGTTGCGGAAGAACTCCTGCTCGCACTCGGCGGCATACTCGTTCTTCAGCTGGTCGAACTCCTTTGAAGTCTTAAACTCGGCCACCACGGTTTTCCTCGCCTCTTCCAGGTCGGCCTCCCTAACTGTCTTCACCCGACAGAGCTCCTTCCAGTGCTTCAGCCTGTCTTTCTCTTTGGCCTCGACCTCGACCTTCATCTGATCTCTGGAAGCCAGGGCCTCTTGAGTCTTCCACCTCTCGGTTTCCAACTTACGGTTGAGGTCGGCTGCTTCCTTCATGGCCCTCTCGGCCTCCTGAAGCTTCGGAGTAAGTTCATCTTGTTTCTTCCTCAGTCGGTCTTTCTCCCGCCGAGCACCAGCCACTCATCACTAGGCGTTCCCAAATTGGCAGTAGACTTCACCGAGGGCTTGCACAAAACACGGCTTAGTAAGGCACTCGGCCTACGACAAAAAACATTGGTAAAACAAAAAAAAAAACAAATTACTTACATTGCTGAGCAGCAATAACGCCTTCTCCATCTTTTGCTCCGCCGACCGGCACTGCACCTCGGCCAGCTCGTCTAGGGGATTGGAGGCCCCCTGGCAGACTCCGTTGAGCAAGGGCACCATCTGCCTCGGACAACAGAGGGTCGCCTCGGCACTGGACCCTTCACCGATTGCTTCCCCCTCGGTGAACACACCGAGGATCACGTCTCCCCTCCTCTTTAGCATTTCCATTATCCTCACGTCCAGCCGAGGGGGGGACGGCAGAGGATTGAACTCTGGGGCTGCCATGGTCCTCTTGCCTCCAATGGCCTCCTGTGCCAACAGGATCGTCTCGGCCTCCACTCTTGCCTTCATCCGCCTTGGTTCGGGGGAGAGAACTCGGTCTCCATCAATTACGCCCTACTTTCTTTTGGGAGAACTAGGTCGCGGACTGGGTGGCCTCGGCTTGGAGGTTTTGCCCTGTTTTGACCGGTCGGACCGCTCCGGCTGACCTCTCTCGACTCGCTCTTTTTTTCTTTTTGAGCAGCAGCTCCAGGCGCTCGGCCGCTTTGGATAGGGACGCGGATTCTCCAGAGCCTTTGCCTGCCTTCATCCTCAGTTGCTCACAATCCTTGTAAATCCGGTTGCCGAGGTGGTAGGGGACTGCAACACCGAGAAACAGGTCAAATGACAAGACCGCCCCCGAAAGGGGCATCGATAACCGTGCCCGGTTCTGCTCCCGTCTGGCAAGATGACTGAAAATCCCAAGTTACCCTCAGTACTTGCCAAACCAGGGATAGCCACACGTACTTACTCATGCCTCCGCCCCTCGTACAGCCTCGAACAATGCGCCACGACCTGGAGGGTCAATAAAAACCAAAAGGTGTGAGTGGACAAAAATAAATCAGTTTAGCAAAACAGTTACAACAAACGTTTTTACCCTCCGCGTAAAAACGAATGCATGCATACAAAAATCATTTCGCAATCGGTTAAGATTTCTCACATAAGAAAAACTGTGTATCAAATTTCAACATAAGGAAAAACTCGTATGAACCTCAAAATCATTTTTTTTTCTTTCTCAACCACCGGGTCTTAGCCCGCAATCATAAACACCGGGCCTCAGCCCAAATCCACGAATCAAACCAAATGCACAACATGATCCAAAACCATCAACCATATACCGGGCCACTGCCCAACTCAACCGAACATCAGAAATCATCAATAAATCACAAGTCAGTCATTTTGCTGGATATCAAGTGCGCCCGAGTCTTTAAACTCAAAACCATGCGCATAAACATGCCTTCCCGGGATATCAACGAGTCTTTAAACTCAAATCATAAACAACAGGCCTCGGGGTATCACAGTAACCGAGTCTTTAAACTCACGAGTCTTTAAACTCATTAAGGGCCCTCCCCCGTCATCAATTAACCGAGTCTTTAAACTCAAAACGTGCTCCAGCAATAGCACCCGGGTCTTTAAACCCAAAACAGTTTTCGACGGGTCTTTAAACCCCAAAGCAGTTTTCAACGGGTCTTTAAACCCCAAAACATTTGGCGAACACGACAACGTGGGATCCATCCCAAAATGACATTTTCCACAACAGGACTCATGGTCCGAGTTTCCACATTCGAATTCCCAATCATACTTCACAAAACATATTCAAATCACCATCACACACGGGGCATGTACAATTATACCAAATCACTTTATTAAATCCTTTTTCATTCCCGAATTCGAATTCGCAATAATGATTCCTTAAGCCGGCATCCGGAAGCATCATCCCGAACCCAAACCAAGAATCCACTTTAAATTTCCGAAAACCGAAATCTCGTAAATCAAAGTTACTTTTGTGCCCCGATCATCAAGCCCGAAATCACCTTTTTCAAATCCATTTTAATTCTAAGAAATCACTTCTTTCTCAAATCTCATTTTCAACACATCAAAACCACAACCATTATCACCAAAATCACGATCCAAGCAAAACATACTCAAAACCCATTTTTAAAATCCTCAAAAACACAAGTCTCATTTTAATTCCCCGATTCAAACATCAACAGTGATCAAATCACAATAACTCAAAATCTCGTAAAACGTGCAAATCCGGAACGTCATCGAAAAACGTGTCAAAATCGTAAGTCACACTCGCAAATCATAAACAACCTTCGCAGGACTACCAGGAACCAACATTCGATCACAATTGTGAGCTTGGATCCCTCGAACCATTCCAACTCAACTGGGATTCCAAAAGCTGAACTCACAAGCTGTCTGGGCTCATATCCTCACCAATTCCCTCGCTGCTGATCCCGTTCGACTCGTTTGAACATCTAGAAACTCGAACTCAGCTCCAATTCCATCAATTGGCCACCCAAATCAAAATTTGAAAACGAGACTCGAAATTGTAGTTTTTCGGGTTTCAGATTCCCTTCCAACCCCTCACTCTCAACTCATTCTCTCCCCATCTCACTCACCACCCAGAGACTGATCCAAACCCTCCAATTAATCGATCAACACGACCCGTGCTTTGCTCAGTGTGAAAAGAAACTCAAGTGCTCTGTTTTCTGTTTTTCAATTCAAACTCACCGCCCAGTTTACAGTCCCCACACCACCACCATCAACAGCGTGAACTGTCTTCTGTCCCTATGTCCTCACTCCACCTAAAGAATTTACTAGCACTCACCTCTCCAATGGCCTTGGGAAATCGATCACGCGTGGTGGACAATCTCAGTTTCTTTTCTCCCAATTTTCGGACACACCAGCAGCCTGCTCAACCCACCATAGCACCAGTGCACTGATCAACCCACTCAAAACATTAACAATGGCTAACACTAAGTCCAAGCAGGTGCCCCATAAAAAAATTCACCCGTGCTCTGCCGCCTGAAAGGAACCCCATAGTGCCATACACGGCTGTCCCAAAACCCACAGCCAAATTACCATTTTGCCCTCCCATGACAATTTGCCAAAATGCCCCTCACGCGTCCAAGACCCGTAACTTGGCCATTCGATCTTCGATCGACGCGTGCCGCCTGTCTACGGACTCAGGGCATCGAGACCATCCTAACGGTCCTCGGTCCTCGGCCATCAGACCCCCCGATCAAAAAGTCAACATTTTCCCTTATTTCGTCCAAATTACGAAAATGCCCTTGGACTTCCGAACGTCATAACTTCCACCACGAACGTCGGAATCGAACGTGCCACCTGTCTATGAACGCGTGACGTCTCGGACTACGTCACGGTCATCGGTCAAAGTCCATTTGACCGCCCGAATAAAAAGTCAACGTTTTACCCACAACCAGGGGCAACAAGGTCATTTTGCCACGTTCGTCCGATTTCGCCCAACTAATCACCGATTAACCCTGCTAATCATGATTAGTTACTAATCTAATCCCAAATTCCGGGATGGGTCATTACAATCTTCCCCCCTTATAGAATTTCGTCCCCGAAATTCCAACCGATCAAAACTCAACCGTTTCTCCCTCCTAAAACCAGTTTCGTTCTCGAAATTTCCAATTATCCTTATTCCACATCTACCACGTGGAAAACTTTTTGACCTCGCAACACGTGTACACCCGTACACCAACTAACTCATCTGTACCCAGACGTCCCAGTACCGACCACACTCGACCACCTCGAGTGAAAATGATCACTTAATGTCTGCTCCCACTGGGAGTCACCAACTCTCACTCGTCAGTCCGTGCGGACGCTACCAGCCCAACGGTCATCACTAAACCTCCCTAATAAAGTGGCAATCACAGCCACTGGGTGTCACTTGAGGTAGCGTAAGATCAATAACACGTTCTCATCTCGCAGGGCAAGCCCAACCCTGCGGCATATATCAAGCTCAAAGTCCAGTTCACACAAATCCCAGGTGTGTCGGAACTAAGCCGAATGCCAACACGTACAACCACACCATTGGTACCTCCCACGTACCGTCACTAGATACCACTCGACCTGTCCGGTACCAATCCTCGTACACCGTACAGGGTACACACACCCATCTCCAACAAGTCCACTACAAGGTTCACAGTCGATCACAACCTGACACTGGGGTTTCTTGTCCAATCTCATACTAGAAAAATTGGTCATTCTAACTCATCATCCATTCTGGATCCCATGGCCACCCGACTAGTAACACAAAATCAACCCCCAAACACGTCATCCAAGATGTACCAATCCAAGCACGCTCGCCAAGGCATGTACAGTCATGCTGAAAGGGCATCTAATCTTTCTCACAATTACCGAGGCGCACCACCCCGAATCTATACTCGCTCAACTGTTACCACGTCACATCCGATTGACTTCGAAAAGAAGCCAATCCCAATCACCCATCTCTATGACTGACCAATTAGACCCTGTTGGATATCCACTCATCCACAGGCCAAGCCTCGGTTCCAAAACATAAACGTTCCCACTCGCTCGAGTACGGATTAACTTCGAAAAGAAGTTCGGTCCAACTATTCCCATACCCAAACATTCACAACAGAGCGATAAGCTCTTCACCTAACCTGATCAAGGCGATCACAATTCGAGTCCGTTACCGCGTCACCCGACTGGTAACACCACGATCCTAGATCGTCACCACGTCCAAGGCCCGCAACCTCATCAACCAGATCCACCTAGGATCCACACATGCTCACAGCTAGCAATCCACCTGGAACCCGATAATAGGGTCTTACACCCACTAGATTTCTTGTCAACCACCCAACACTCCTCAACTATTTTCTCCTCCAATCAATCATTCAACAACGTAACACATCCACTCTGTGGATCCCCTCCATTACTTCATATCGATCCCTACTACTCCACCTAGGAGAGACCAAGGATGATCCAATACGATGTCATCAACATCCATCCTCTGTGAGTGCAAACATAACTCGCTGCACCCACCGTACCGAATATCCAACATCGTTTGCCACCAAGCAGAAAATGGGAATCCCGTTTACCCCAACCTCGAGAATTGCAACTCCACCCAATGACCCCAAAACACACATGGGTCCACCACCCAATACACGCTCATCGTACTGGTATCCGCGATCAACGTCTGCCAGGACAGAAGGTAAGAAGTCAACCCCGATGACTTCCGAATACCAATCACCAATGATTTTCCTCATGTCTCAAATATACCGTTTAATCCACCCATCTCTCGTCACTCATCACTGTTGCGACTTATCCCAACACCTCACCATCTCTGCTGGATCCCATCCAGTCCATGACTCGACCACTACTGAATCTCAAATACCGAACATGTGCCCATCATAATAGACTCACATCCCAAATCGTGGCTCACACAACCTCCCTCACGGACACCAGCACAGGCGCTAGCGCACCAACATACAAACATCCACACTAGCATACCGTATGCAAAGTGGGTAGCCCTGGATCTCCGCTCATACCGAGCGACGATCCCGCATCATCACCCGTACCACGCAACCATGGGTACCACCATTCTGACAATCCACATCAGAAATAATGAACGTTCCCTGAACGCTCCCTGATCCTCAACCACTACCACTACACCAAGCACCCACGACAATTAGCTATCTCCAAAAAACCACCGTTCCACAAAACCAAGCCATAATTTCCTAACTCGTCCAATAAATGACCATAAATCGGTCCTTGGCATCCTAAGTGCCAAACGTTCCTCACTCCGCCTTTCTGGCTCCACTCAAGCCTTGACACCATATCATGACTCACCTCACGTTCCTAACCCAAAGTCCTGACTCATCGTGAGTCCCACATCCACATCTTGACTCCTCCTGAGTCCAAACTCATACCAAACCAATCATGTCATCACTGACATACCCAATCCCCGAGCAATATCCAATGCTCAACCACTTCCTATACGACCAATAGGACCTATGAGAAGGTACGATTTGCCCAACAATGCGGCCTTCCAGCCACCAGTCTCGTTCGTCCTTGCGACCCACACAATTCTACGTCTAACAAATCGCAGTTCGCAGCGTACACTACCCGACATCTGACCCTCAAACCAGGGTCAATCTCACCTGAGATCTAACACGAGGTCCCAAACACCCTCGCCTACTCGTCTCACTACCAGGTCACGCACGAGGCTTACGCTCCGGAGGCATGATGTGGCAACAGAATCAGCAACCTAGCGCTCTGATACCAAAATGACAGGACCGCCCCCGAAAGGGGCATCGATAACCGTGCCCGGTCCTGCTCCCGTCTGGCAAGATGACTGAAAATCCCAAGTTACCCTCAATACTTGCCAAACCAGGGATAGCCACACGTACTTACTAATGCCTCCGCCCCTCGTACAGCCTCGAACAACGCGTCACGACCTGGAGGGTCAATAAACACCAAAAGGTGTGAGTGGACAAAAATAAATCAGTTTAGCAAAACAGTTACAACAAACATTTTTACCCTCCGCGTAAAAACGAATGCATGCATACAAAAATCATTTCGCAATCGGTTAAGATTTCCCACATAAGAAAAACTGTGTATCAAATTTCAACATAAGGAAAAACTCGTATGAACCTCAAAATCATTTTTTTTTTCTTTCTCAACCACCAGGTTTTAGCCGCAATCATAAACACCGGGCCTCAGCCCAAATCCACGAATCAAACCAAATGCACAACATGATCCAAAACCATCAACCATATACCGGGCCACTGCCCAACTCAACCAAACATCAGAAATCATCAATAAATCACAAGTCAGTCATTTTGCTGGATATCAAGTGCGCCCGAGTCTTTAAACTCAAAACCATGCGCATAAACAGGCCTTCCCGGGATATCAACGAGTCTTTAAACTCAAATCATAATCAACAGGCCTCGGGGGTATCACAGTAACCGAGTCTTTAAACTCACGAGACTTTAAACTCATTAAGGGCCCTCCCCCGTCATCAATTAACCGAGTCTTTAAACTCAAAACGTGCTCCAGCAATAGCACCCGGGTCTTTAAACCCAAAACAGTTTTCGACGGGTCTTTAAACCCCAAAGCAGTTTTCAACGGGTCTTTAAACCCCAAAACATTTGTCGAACACGACAACGTGGGATCCATCCCAAAATCACATTTTCCACAACAGGACTCATGGTCCGAGTTTCCACATTTGAATTCCCAATCATACTTCACAAAACATATTCAAATCACCATCACACACGGGGCATGTACAATTATACCAAATCACTTTATTAAATCCTTTTTCATTCCCGAATTCGAATTCGCAATAATGATTCCGTAAGCCGGCATCCGGAAGTATCATCCCGAACCCAAACCAAGAATCCACTTTAAATTTCCGAAAACCAAAATCTCGTAAATCAAAGTTACTTTTGTGCCCCGAGCATCAAGCCCGAAATCACCTTTTTCAAATCCATTTTAATTCTTAGAAATCACTTCTTTCTCAAATCTCATTTTCAACACATCAAAACCACAACCATTATCACCAAAATCACGATCCAAGCAATACATACTCAAAACCCATTTTTTAAATCCTAAAAAACACAAGTCTCATTTTAATTCCCCGATTCAAACATCAACAGTGATCAAATCACAATAACTCAAAATCTCGTAAAACGTGCAAATTCGGAACGTCATCGAAAAACGTGTCAAAATCGTAAGTCACACTCGCAAATCATAAACAACCTTCTTAACTCATTTTACACCCATTTCATATAACTTCTTTCATTAAACCATCATTAAGCACACGAGTGACCATAGTCTCGAAATACGTGTAATTTCACATGTATAGTAAAAATATGTATAAATACGAGAATCGAATACGTATAAATACGGAAATCAAAATCAATCACAACTTATAATCATAATCATAAAATCATAGAAATAATTTATGCATGCATTAAATTTTGAAAGCAACGTCCACTCACACACCAATTTTAAGGCTCGGTTTCGCGCCGCACGCATTCCCGTAATTTCCGGCATTTTCCAGAAACTCGAATCCTGTCCGAAAACACATTCCCGGGTCATTAAGGTCTCAAATAACACCATACTAATTCCCCATAATTTTCCGGGAATTTAATCATTAATTAAAAACGTAGCCTAAACTTTCGGACCCTCGAAACCACATCGAAACGGTGTCCGATAAATTCGAAACCAACGCTAAAATATTCGTTACATTGTATAGGACAAAAGTCGTGTTGAACTCACCTTGAAATTCGGGTCCACGTGCCGTCACGCGCCGTCGTGAGTGGCTGCGCGTGACACCCACGCGCCGGCTACAGTAACAGGCACTGTTCATCTCCTCCTTCACCCGTTTCTCTGATAAACGGGTCCGGTAACCCACGAAGCGACCCGGCTGAGTCTCCCTTAATTCCGGCTTGTTTCCTAAAATTAAACCATCCATTAGCCTCGCTTTGGACTTAATTAAGGTTCTGTGAGATCATACAAGTCTAACTCACCTCAGACCATCTAATTGGGCTCAATTTCCCCGATGAACGACCACACACTGTTTTTCCTTGGAGTCCATTGATCCTCATCGTTCTTCTGCAATTGGTCGAACTAGCAGCTTCGTAGGACTACCAGGAACCAACATTCGATCACAATTGTGAGCTTGGATCCCTCGAACCATTCCAACTCAACTGGGATTCCAAAAGCTGAACTCACAAGCTGTCTGGGCTCATATCCTCACCAATTCCCTCGCTGCCGATCCCGTTCGACTCGTTTGAACATCTAGAAACTCGAACTCAGCTCCAATTCCATCAATTGGCCGCCCAAATCAAAATTTGAAAACGAGACTCGAAATTGTAGTTTTTTCGGGTTTCAGATTCCCTTCCACCCCCTCACTCTCAACTCATTCTCTCCCCATCTCACTCACCACCCAGAGACTGATCCAAACCCTCCAATTAATCGATCAACACGACCCGTGCTCTGCTCAGTGTGAAAAGAAACTCAAGTGCTCTGTTTTCTGTTTTTCAATTCAAACTCACCGCTCAGTTTACAGTCCCCACACCACCACCATCAACAGCGTGAACTGTCTTCTGTCCCTATGTCCTCAATCCACCTAAAGAATTTACTAGCACTCACCTCTCCAATGGCCTTGGGAAATCAATCACGCGTGGGGGACAATCTCAGTTTCTTTTCTCCCAATTTTCGGACACACCAGCAGCCTGCTCAACCCACCATTGCACCCGTGCACTGATCAACCCACTCAAAACATTAACAATTGCTAACACTAAGTCCAAGCAGGTGCCCCATAAACAAATTCACCCGTGCTCTGCCGCCTGAAAGGAACCCCACAGTGCCATACACGGCTGTCCCAAAACCCACAGCCAAATTACCAGTTTGCCCTCCCATGACAATTTACCAAAATGCCCCTCACGCGTCCAAGACCCGTAACTTGGCCATTCGATCTCCGATCGGCGCGTGCCGCCTGTCTACGGACTCAGGGCATCGAGACCATCCTAACGGTCCTCGGTCCTCGGCCATCGGACCCCCCGATCAAAAAGTCAACATTTTCCCTTATTTCGTCTAAATTACGAAAATGCCCTTGGACTTCCGAACGTCATAACTTCCACCACGAACGTCGGAATCGAACGTGCCACCTGTCTATGAACTTGTGACGTCCCGGACTACGTCACGGTCATCGGTCAAAGTCCATTTGATCGCCCGAATAAAAAGTCAACGTTTTGCCCACAACTAGGGGCAACACGGTCAATTTGCCACGTTCGTCCGATTTCGCCCAACTAATCACCGATTAACCCTGCTAATCATGATTAATTGCTAATCATGATTAATTACTAATCTAATCCCGAATTCCGGGATGGGTCGTTACATCAGACACAAGAAAACAAAGAACAAAACAACAACAAAAACAAACTTACCCTCGTCGGTGTCGATGATGCCTGCCTTGTACTGAAACCCAGGTAGCCGAAGTATCCGTCGGTTCCGATTAAGCTCGTCCAAGATCTCCCTTACTCGGTAGACGACTACCTTCTCCTCTGGAGAGATTTCTTCATCTGGAAACAAACCTGCACACCGAGAAACGGTCAGCCACAATACTCATACTTAAGCATACAACATATCAACATTTACATGAACGGTCGGCCTATGCTACAACTATCCACCTTGGGTCTGGAATTTGGATGGTATTGGGGGTCCCTCGGTGTTCCCTTCCCAGTTCCCACCGACCAGGCAGAACTTCATCTTGTACGATTTTTGGGAGGTCGGTATGTCCAGAATGAACTCCCCCCGTTTGCTCTTCTTGCGGTGACGGACAAAGACCCACCCGGTACTCTGCTGCTGAAACCCGAACTCGTAGAGGTACATCAGTTGGGCGTAGGTCGGCTCCGGTTGCTCGGCCCACCTGAAGGCCGTGTAGAGGGAGCAGAGCACAATCCACACGTTCGGATTGAGCTGACTGAGTGCCACCCCCATCTTCTTCACCATTCTCCGCAGCCAGGGGTGAAGGGGCAGCCTCACCCCGTGGTGCATCAGCTCAGTATAGAACAATTCCATACCAGCTAGGGGGTTGCTCGGTCTTTCCTCTCTTGTGGGTAACCTTGTCGTCACCGAGTCGGGAATGCCAAATTCGATCCTCATCGTCATCTGGCCCTTCTCGGTCTCCTTGTTCACCATTTCGTCCACGGTGAAGGCCGCCCGCTCAATCGGAACGGCCTCCGGGACCGACTCATCCCCGGCCGTTTTCACCTTGTTAACCCGAACTTGGCCCTTATCTCAGCCGTGGGTCAGCTTCAATGCTCGGTGCACCCCCACCTTCACAATCGTCTCGTCGTCTCCCAGCAGATTGCCACTACCCGACCTACCCGTCGGCCCAGCCCCCGAACCGATGTCCGTGGTCCTACCGGACGACTCGGCCGTACTGTGCACCGACTCTACCCTTTTTTGTACCTCGGTCGAGGGGGCCTCGTCCTCACTCCCTGAGATGGGAATGAGTACCTGCACACTAATCTCTGACGACTCACTGCCCTGTGAGTCGTAGCATTTACCCTCAGATACCGAGTCACTCTCGACCGACATCTACAAAAGAAAAACAGAAAACAGAACTCAGCCGACCGACTCGTTCCTATGAAGATTTGACCACAACCTTCACCACGTTCATGGCCAGTTCTTCACACCCTCCTACTTTAATCGACAAACTAAACTTGGACAAGTGCTTACCTTGTTTTTCACGGAGGGCCGTAGGTCGGAAATCGCAAACACCGTATGCACCGCCGTCAAATGCTAGTCGAAAATTGCCTCCTTGGTTGGACAGAGTTTCCCCACTTTTCTCAAAAACACAAGTGAGGAAATCGGTGACGAGCTCCTCATATTTATAGACATTGGTGCACAGACTACGAGGCGTCACCCCTCTCAGCGACAGACACGTGTTGCACCCACTCATTCTGACTGAACACGTGTCAACCATCTGCCCGAGGAAGTCCAACCATCTTCCCTCACTTCGACACTGACCTCCGTACACCGCTCGGTGTCCGGGACTGCTTAACAGACGTTGGCCCCCACCGCCGACCC
The DNA here is from genome assembly GCA_032719365.1 of Prinsepia uniflora. Taxonomy (NCBI): domain Eukaryota; kingdom Viridiplantae; phylum Streptophyta; class Magnoliopsida; order Rosales; family Rosaceae; genus Prinsepia; species Prinsepia uniflora. Next base: position 6,138,825 of record CM064864.1, on the reverse strand, counting down.
CGTACACCACTCGGTTCCCATGGCTGTTAAACGAACTTTAGCCATGCTACCGACTCATGTACACCGCTCGGTCTCCGCAGCTCCAACCCTGGTTTTGGCTCCTACCACCGAGCATGACGCCACCACCGACTGCCTGCACACAACCGCGACCGACTGAGCCACTTTTCCGCCGAGTGCTCTCTATCACCAACCGCCTACTAGCTACTTCCTCGCCATGATCGAGACTATCTCGGCGGACTCTCTCACCAGGGGACTCGGGGGACTACATGTATACTTCCCACTAGGGTCTAGGAGAATGAAACAAGTCCCCAACCGAGAAATTCCACCTCAGTCAACGACTTGGGGGACTTCTGTTGACACCATATCAGACCAGACCCACTGGGCCGTATACTTAAAGCCCAGACAACGCTCAAGGCCCAAAACCACCATACTTATGACAGCCCTAACACCGGGCCCAATGCGGGATGCCACGTGGAAGCATATCCACCCGCGATTTACGTAACACGTGTCCGCACGTAAATCGAGAAGCATTTTTCCCACATCGGAACTTTGAGAATTGAACATCCCACCTACCCATACATAAAGGGTACACATTTCCCAATAAAGGTAACTACGTTTTACTATTACTATTACTCTACCGAACTTACCATTTACTACTTCCTCTTACGAACGAAAGTAACTGACTTGATCGTCGGAGAGCCTTAGGCTGGCACCACACCGGTGCCCGTACTAACGGAAACCCGCGATCCACTTAAGTTGACAGGTCACAAGAGGGACACGCGTCATTTGGTGATTGGGCAACGAGTACTCGACAGTTGGAACATTTAATGCTTCAACAGATACAAAAAGGCTAAGACATTTTTTTAAAAATAAGAGACAAGGAAGTTGGATTTAAAAAATAAAAAGAGTACAATAATTAAGTTCCTTTTACCGTGTTGGCAAATTTGGGATGCTAGAAATAATCTTGTCCTGAGGAATTTGAGACCTCATCCTCTCTGTGTTCACCGTATTGCTGCTAAAGCGGGTGAGGCTTATTGGGCGGGCAATCACATTTCTATTCCTCCGTCATCTTCATTGACAGGCCGGGCAGCCTTCTGGAGGGCCCCTAATGACTCTGAAAGCTTAATTAAGTTTGATGGTTAGAATAGATGTACTCTCCCGAATATTAATCGCTATAAGAAGATGAGGGAGAGCATATCTATCCTCCTAATGACCCTGTAAAGCTTAATTAATCTTTTCCTTGTCGGTAATTTTTTATCTTTTTTATTCAATTGATATTCCTAAATTTTGTTTTAAAGGGATGAAAATTCAAATGACGAGGTCGATATCCAATGTTTATATTTTAATCTACACACATTTACAATATTAAAAAAAAATATACAAACTCGACCCACGAGGTTTAGTATATATATAAGTGTTTGATGCAAACTTGGGGCTTATATGTAAGAATAAGCAAATCGTTAGATGGTTATTAATTGCGAATTGTTAGCTATAATCCTTTAAAATTATAACTATGGTTATCCATAATCATAATTATTAATATATGGTTAATGGCGAAAATGATTTTTATTTTTCTATTTTTTGAAAGACTAATCCTTTAATAATTTTTTCTATTAAAAAAATTCATTTTTTAAAAATGACTTTAATTAATTAACATTAGTTTGTGCCTTACCTTTTTCACTACACTTGAAACTGTTTTAGTTGAGTTTTAAGATCTATCACCTGAAAACAAGAAATCGATAGGAGTTATATACAATAATGGTCGGAAAATTTAAATCGACTTCATGATGTTAAATTATCCTTCAATTCAATTTAATATAATAGGAGCGCTTATGTATTAAGAAACGAAAGCTCAATTCACTTTAATTTTATATCCTTCAATTCAATTTAATTTTTTTCCTCAAATATGAATTATGATGTCGTAAATAAGGGGAATATAAAAGTAAGATTGATGACATTATCCTTGGTAAGTTTAAAGGAGAGCACCATCACCACCACTAGCAAAGTTGAAGCCATTGGTATAGCCATATAGGTGGTGAAAGCTGCTCGTATATATGGTTCAATTTATATACGGCTGAAAACATAAATGGAAGTTTGTTACCATTCAATTTATTTTTTGGATCCATTGTTACCATTCGGTTTTGTACTCTAAAAAGGTGGGGCCAATACTAAGGATATATAATGCTTGCATCCCATCGAGTACTACCCTTGTTCATGCTCAAAATTTGTTGACACGACCTATCCCAATCCCCTCAGGATTAACGCGGGATGTGTCATACTTATATTTGACACCACGTGTGACAGGACCGCCCCCGAGAAGGGCATTTTTAACCGTGTCCGGTCCTGCTCCCGTCTGGCAAGACGACTGAAATCCCCAAGTTACCCTCATTACGATTGTAACAACCCGTCCCGGAAGCCGGGATTAGTAGAATAATTAAGGTGTGATTAGTGAGGTTAATCAGTGCCCCTGGTTTGGGCAAAAACGTTGACCTTTAGTTCAGGTGGTCAACTGGGTGTTGACCAGTGACCAGGACGTAGTTTAGGACGTCACGGATCTATAGGCAGGTGGCACGTCCGATTCCGACATCCGAGGAGGAAGTTGTGATGTTCGGAAGGTTGAGGGCTTAACCGTAATTTGGGTAAATTAGGGGGAATAGTTGACTTTTTGTACGAATGAGTTTTGGTAGGTTGACCTAGCATGGTTAGATAGCTTTCGTCGTCCTGAGTTCGATGACAGGCGGCACGTATTCATCGGACTTACGAGGCGAGAGATATGGGTCTAGGAAGTTAGTGGCAAAACCGTAAAAAGGAATTAAAAGAAGGGTAATTTGGTCTTTCTGCACATTGGGATTTGTGCAGAAAGAAAGAAATGGACGGCTGGGATGGAGCCAGTTGGTGAGAGAGAGTGGGGGATGGTGACATGTGGCAAGTGTGTAGTGGGTTCTGGGGGGTTCTCTGGTGTGTACGCGGTTCCATTATTTGGGGTGCAACCGTGTGTGCTCGTGTGTGTTCCTCGACACAGAGAGAAACAGAGGGAAGGAATTGAGAGGTTTGAAAGGTTGATCACGGGTGCTGGTGAGTTGTGAGTGTGTGTGAGTGTCCAGAGAGTGGAAGAGAGACGGTGAGAAGTTTGGGGGGGTGAGGAAGTCGTGTGGTGGTGCGGTTGGGAGCCACGGGGAATTCAGAGAAAACAGAGAAGGCTGAGGGCTTGCGGTGGTGCGGTGGCCATGTACGGTGCAAGGGAACTCGAGAGGAGGCTGAGGTAGCTCTGGGGACTCCAGGGAACGCGGCGGCGAGTACGGCGGTGACCAATTGCAGGTAATTCCTAAGTCCTGTGTTCGATACTCTGTTTTCCAGTCGAAGTTCAAAGTGAGAGTCGTGAGTCTAGCGGTCGAATCGATGAGTCTAGGGTGGTCTAGGTGACTCAGGGGAGACTTGGGTATCTCCTGGTGGTGATGCCGTGACGGGTGGTGCACAGTGGCGGCCGGCACGACGGAGTGCGCTTGTGTGCTCTGTTTTAGCCGTGAGGTTCGAACGGCGAGTCGTGAAGCTGGGGAGTGAGTCGACGGTTCTGGTTAGTTGGGTTAGGCTTAGAGAGGTCCAGGGAAGAGTTTGGTGTAGCCACCGTGAAGGGAGGTGAACTGGGTGGCCGGGAAGGAAAACAGGGGAAGTAGGCCGTCTGATTTCGAGCTTCAGTCGACATTGTAGAGGCCGTGTCGAGGTGAACGGAGTACGGGAAGGGATAGGGCAGGTCTGGACGCAGCTGTGGGAGAAAAGAGAGGTTGAATTGATGGCCGGACGGCGGAGATCAATTCTCGCCGGTTCAGCCTGCAGCGGCCGGTTCAACACAGTGAGTCGAGGTTGATGATGCTGGTTTTTCGGGGTGAAACCGGGGTGGGTCCTGACAATTGGTATCAGAGCATAGGTTTGTCGGGTTTGTGAGGTTGTGTTTTAGTTGTTTGACTACTTCTATGCCTCTTTCAGCGTGCGGTTGACGTCAGCGTGTGGTTGACGATGCCTCCGAGACGTAGACCCTCTCGACAACCTGAAGAAGTAGCAAGAGAGACTGAGAGTACGACGATTGAGCGAGCCCAGAGGCTCGGGGCGACTACGTTTAATGGTGGGGCTGATCCTGAGGAAGCCCAGAGGTGGATTACCAGACTTGAGCGGATTTTTGCGGTGATGCATTGTCCGTCGGAGGAGCGAGTATTGTTGGCTACATTTTTACTAGATGGTGCGGCGTACGAGTGGTGGTATACCCTCGAGTTGTCCGGATGGGATGCCCATAGTGTGACCTGGGAGACGTTTAGGGAACGGTTCCTGGAGCAGTACTACCCTCGTTCTTTCCGAGATGCTAAGGAGGCGGAGTTCTTGCATCTTCAGCAAGGGAATATGACCGTGGCAGAGTATGAACGGAAGTTCCAGATGTTGTCTCGGTTTGCTCCTGCTTTTGTCGATTTCGAGCTTCAGTCGACGTTGTAGAGGCCGTGTCGAGGTGAACGGAGTACGGGAAGGGATAGGGCAGGTCTGGACGCAGCTGTGGGAGAAAAGAGAGGTTGAATTGATGGCCGGACGGCGGAGATCAGTTCTCGCCGGTTCAGCCTGCAGCGGCCGGTTCAACACAGTGAGTCGAGGTTGATGATGCTACTGTAGCTGGCGCGTGAGGGCGACGCGCAGCCACTTTGGGCGGCGCGTGGGGGTGCGTACGGCGGCGATGGGGAAAACGGTCAACATGGTTTTTGGTCTAGGAGTTATGGTGAGTTCAATGGAGTTGGTTTCGAGTCAATCGGAAGTCGTTTGAGTTTAGTTCCGCGAGGGTGAAGGTTTAGGGTCCCGGGTTCTTACGTTTAGGATTCGGGGAATTTTGAGGAAATTTAGGTGAATGTTCGTAGACGTGTTAGTGATGTGATTTGGTGATTTTTGACAGGATCGGGATTTCCCGAGGAAGCCGAGGAACGTACAGGACGTTCAGGACGCGAGTAGGGCTCAGTACTGTGAGTGGACCCTCTCTCTAAACTCGAGCATGCATAACTGTTTTCTATAATTGTTTTATGGTTTTAATTATGATTTTATGTTTATCGGATATGCCTTGTTGATTTTACATAATTGCACGGTTTTTGAGAAAGTTCGGTTTTCAGCACGTTTTAAGAGAAAAGTGTGATTCCTGAATATGAGGTTATGGATTTGGGATTTCAGTGGATAAGTGGTTTAAATGTTTATAAAGGGATTTCGAACTATGATTTGGTGATTAAAGTTTTCGGTTTTAGAATCGGATTTCGGAAACGGAATTTGGTTTTAAAGTTGAAAAGTGGATTCCGGATTTGGGTTCGGAATGACGGTTCTGGATGCCGGAAGGGCACCAGACCAGTGATTTCGGATTCGGGTTTGGATGTGGATTGGTGAATGGTTTTCAAATGATTTTGGGATTGGATTTGCTGGATCTGGATATTGGGTTTAAAGACCCGGATATATGTGACGGGGGACCGGCCGGATTGGGTTTAAAGACCCGGATTGAGTTTAAAGACTCGGGAGTTTAAAGACTCGGATATATTGATTTCCCCCGTAGGCCTTGAGTTTAAAGACTCGGGAGTTTAAAGACTCGGATATGATTAAGGCCTGGATTGAGTTTAAAGACTCGGGAGTTTAAAGTCTCGGATAGGTCCAGCAGGTTTGATCAGAAAATGATGATTTCATGTTCTTGATTGATGATACAGTTTGAGAATTTCACATGCTCTGGTTTTTCTAACTGTTTATAGTGTTTCTGTTTCTTATGAGGTTTTGTTTAGTAACTGTTGGTTATGCATGTGGTTTTCAAAACGGAGGGTTAAAGTCGGTTTTTCTGATAAATGGTTTTAGAACATTTCTTTCATTATGGTCCACTCACATTTTCTGTTTTAAACTTCCCTCCAGGTTGTGGAGCGAGCGCGGGGTCTTGACGTCGAGGCAGTGACCGAGGCATAGAAGTCACACGAGGGGTCCCGGAGTAGTTTAAAGTCTTCCGTGTGCGTGTAATTTATCGGTTTTTAGTTCCTTGTATTTTAGTACTATGATCTGTACATGATAACTTTGGGAGCTTTTGTTTAAGTACTCCTGCGTCTGACTGGGTTTGAGTGAGTTTTTACTTGGGTGTTGTGCCGGGGAGTCAGACGGGAGCGGGATTTACCTCGGGTTTCGGGGTGAAACCGGGGTGGGTCCTGACAACGATGCCAGACCAGGGATAGCCACACGTGCTTACTCATGCCTCCGCCCCACAATCAGCCTCGAACAACGCACCACGACCTGGAGGGTCAATAAAAACCAAAAGGTGTGAGTGGACAAAATAACTTCGTTTATAAAAACAGTTACGGAAAGACGTTTTTACCCACCAAGTAAAAACAATGCATGCGTAAAAAAATCATTTCGCAAACCGTTACATTTCCAACATAAGAGATCCGTATATGAAAATAAAAAAAAAACATTTTCCATTTCTTGATCCTCGGGTCTTATCCCGCAAACGTAAACACAGGGCCTCAGCCCAAAACGACGAATCAAACTAGATACTCAACATGATTCAAACCAACAATCACATAAACCGGGCCATAGCCCCACACACCCGAAACATCAAAACCACAATAAATCACAAATCAAAAATTTTGCTGGATATCAAGTGCGCCCGAGTCTTTAAACTCAAAACCATGCGCATAATCAGGCCTTCCCGGGATATCAACGAGTCTTTAAACCCAGAACATAATCAATAGGCCTCGGGGGTATCACAATAACCGAGTCTTTAAACTCACGAGTCTTTAAACTCATTAAGGGCCCTCCCCCGTCATCAATTAACCGAGTCTTTAAACTCAAAACGTGCTCCAGCAATAGCACCAGGTCTTTAAACCCAAAACAGTTTTCAACGGGACTTTAAACCCAAACATTTGTCAAACACAACAACGTGGGATCCATCCCAAAATCACATTTTTCACAACAGGACTCATGGTCCAAATTTCCACATTCGAATTCCCAATCATACTTCACAAAACATATTCAAATCACCATTACACACGGGGCATGTACAATCATACCAAATCACTTTATTAAATCCTTTTCCATTCCCGAATTCGAATTCACAATAATGATTCCGTAAGCCGGCATCCGGAAGCATCATCCCGAACCCAAACCAAGAATCCAATTTAAATTTGCGAAAAACCGAAATCTCGTTAATCAAAGTTACTTTTATGCCCCGAGCATCATGCCCGAAATCTACTTTTTCAAAATACATTTTAATTCCTTTAAATCACTTCATTACTCAAATCTCATTATCAGAACATCAAAACCACAATCATAATCACCAAAATCACGGTCCAATCAAATCATACTTAAAATCTCGTAAAACGTGCAAACCGTAGAAATCTCGAAAACCGTGTCAACACCGTGAGTCACACTCACCATCATAAACAACATTCATTAAACATTATACACACAAATTATGCAAATTCTTTCGTTAACCCATCATCAAGCATCAAAGTGACCATAGTCTCAAAATACGTGTAATTTCGTATGTATAGCAAAAATACGTATAAATACGGGAATCGAAATCAATCACGACTTATAATCATAAAAATCATGGAAATATTTATGCATGCATTAAATTTGGAAAGCAACGTCCACTCACACACCGTTCTTAAGGCTCGGTTTCGCACCGCACGCGTTCCCGTAATTTTCGACATTTTCCAGAAACTCGAATCCTGTCCGAAAACACATTCCTGGGTCACTAAGGTCTCAAATAACATCATACTCATTTCCCATAATTTTCCGGGAATTAATCGGTAATTAAAAACGTAACATAAACCTTCGGACCCTCGAAACCACATCGAACCGGTGTCCGATAAATTCGAAACCAATACTAAAATGTTCGTTACATTGTATAGGACAAAAGTCTTGTTGAGCTCACCTTGAAATTCGGGTCCACGTGCCCTCACGCGCCGCCGTGAGTGGCTGCGCGTGAGCCCACGCGCCTGCTACAGTTCCCGCTACAGTACGTCTTCTTCACCCGTTTCCCTGGTAAACGGGCCGTCGACCCGCATGTGTGACCCGGTTCAAAACCTGCCAATAACATCTTGTTTCCTTCAATTGAACCCTCAAATAGCATCGTGAAGGACTTAATTAAGGGTCAGTGACATCCATTTCAATCGTCACGGCCTAAAACTAGACCAACTAACCTCCTGTTCCAATCACGGTTCAACTTTCCTATTCAGCAAACCGTCACCGTCTTCCTTCAATTAATTGGTCAGGGAGCATCGAAGACTCACTCTGAGGATGATTTTGAAACCAATTTTGCAAGAGCTTACCATCAAGTTCACAACTCAATGCTCGATTTTCCTCCCGGCCACCAGGTTCGATCAGAATCCGTATCAGCATCAAGTCACCTCCCAATCGCCCTGGATCGACTCGAGTTGATCCCAGGAGGCTAAATGAGGCCTTAATTTGCCATGGGCCGGCCTACATTTCGAATTCAGGTTTGAATTTTTCCAGATACGAGCTTCGGGTTTCTGGGTGCAGTTTCACTCGTTCATTCTACTACACTCCCACATACCCAACACAACTCGACTCTAATCACTCTTTCACCCTGCCTCAAACTCGCACCTGACTTGTTCTAATAGAAAAAGACCAACCTGCTCTCAAACTCTGTTTCTCCCCCAGAGACACCCGCGCTGTTTTGAACACACCCCGCCCGCATATGTGCACCCTCGGACCCAAATACCAGCTCCCCCACCTTCTCTGATGATCACACAAGACCCCAACACCCGTGGGAAGACATTCTGGTCTCACTGTACAAATGGTTTCCCGCACAGCCCAGAAAGGCCATTGTTTAACCTCCCCGTGCACTGGGTTTGCACCAGCCCATGCCACTACCTCAAAATCCTTAAACAACTCTCCCACTCAGCCATTATCAGGTAAAAAGAATTCAACAAATCCTTGGACAGACTAAACAATTTCCCCCCAGCCCGTGCTCTGTTTTCTGAGAGGAATCCACCCGCACACGGCAGTCCCACGGCTGTCCCCAAAAAACAAGGCTAAAATTACCATTTTGCCCTCAGTTCAATAATTTCCAAAATGCCCCTCGCCATCCGTGACCCGTAACTTGGTCACCCAATGTCCGTTTTATGCGTGCCGCCTGTCGTTGTACTCGGGGCCTCGAGACGAACCCAACGGTCTTCGAGTCATGTGAAAATCAATTGAATTTCAAAAAGTCAACTTTTTCCCCTACATCGTCTAAATTACGATAATGCCCCTGGGCTTCCGAACGACATAACTTCCACTACGAACGTCGGAATCGAACGTGCCACCCGTCTATGAACTCGTGACGTCCCGAACTACGTCATGGTCATCAGTCAAAGTGCATTTGACCGCCCAAATTAAAAGTCAACGTTTTACCCACAATAAGGGGTAAAACAGTCATTTTGCATCGTTCGTCCGATTCCACCCAACTAATCACCGATTAACCCTCATTAATCACGATTAATTACTAATCTATTCCCGAATTCCGGGATGGGTCGTTACAACGTGTCAGACAAGTGATAAACCAAATCTTGACCCTCTTGGGGCTTCTAGAGTGCGACAAGATCTGTGGAGGCATGTGATGTCTCGGTCTCTGCTAAAACCCGCATCCGCGATTAACTTGAAGGGGATTAAAAACCATGAAAAGCTGTGAGTGGACGAAAAATAAATAATTTAATAAAAATACATTTCACGAAAAGATATTTATACCCTTCACTAAAAAGTATGCATGCATTCGAAAACCAATTAACTCAATCATTCCTCAAATCCAATCAAACTTAATTAAATAGTTTATCAATCAAAGTCAGTTCATTCCTCAAGTCATTAGGGTCTTAGCCCAAAACCATAAAACCATGTGGGAACTCAGCCCAAAACCAATCACGTGGGAACTCAGTCCAAATCCATCAATATTAAATAACCAGTCCATTGAAATACAGTTTAACCAATCCTCGGCATCACAGATTCCTAACATCCTAGATGTCATAATGTCACGGTCCTAAACTACGCGTGCTACACGGAGGTCTCAATTCCAAGTCTCCCCAAGGTCCACCCAGGCTAATGACCCTCATTGGGAGGAGGTTTTACCCTCATGCAATCCTGATCCCGAGCCTCTTTACGTGAGCCTCTATGCGGTCTCTCCGTAGGGCGACCCCTCTTAGGCAATACACCGTGACTACTTCAGGGTACCAAATCGTTTGGAGGAGACAATCCACACATAAGGATGGTATATGGAAAACATTTCATAAATCATCTCAAAACCTCTCAAAGGGGACTATTCCCAGAATATAGTTTCATCCATTCCGTTTTCATAAAACCATCGTTAATCCACAAATGGGTCTCATGCCCGAAGTATAATTCATAAACCATTTCCACAAATCCAATTTCCCAAATTTAGGGGACTCAACCCATTTCATAAATCATAACTAGGAATCATGCCCGATTTCATAACCAATTGGGCCTCAAGCCCGATATCATAAACCAACTGGGCCTTAAGCCCTATAGTATAAACTAAATGGGTCTCTAACCCGATACCTCATTAAAGAAAATGGACTTCAAGTCTGATAATTCATAAGTCAAATGGGTCTCAAGCCCGATTCGATATTTCCAAATCTGAAATCATTCCATTAATCAAACTATTGAAAACACAATATAGAAACCATAGCATAAAGTCTAAATTCTCGAAATACATGTAACTACGTAAATACCAAATACCACAATCATATGCACTCAAGGCATTCAAATCATATATATAAAACATATAAAAAAGTTATGCATGCATCATATTTAGAAAAAAAAGTGTCCACTCACAGACTGTCCTTGTTGCGCCTCGAAATCCACATCGTAAGTCTCTTCTGGAAAATCCAACCTCTCCGGGTCATCCGGACCTGTCCAAATCATACCCGAAGGTCACTAATCATCTATATAAGTCTATAGCATAAACCTCCAAAACTCTTGAAAAAGTCAATGTATCCTAGACACGTTTCCCTAGGCTTAAAACCCCAATTGACCAACCTAACGATCTCCGATCGACTCGAAACCACTGCCATTTTCCACCTCGATATTCCCATCCACGTGCCCTAACACGCGGGTCAAAGCCAAAGTCAACGCTGGTAAAAAAGTTAACAATCAGGTCAACGCTGACATCAGCAATGATATGATCCTGACAGGTGCCACGTGTCAGTAGCCCATTAGTCCACATGTTTGACATAGTAGTGACACATGGCACCATCTGATTGGTCCACGTCACTGACATGTCAGTGCTGACTAGGCACTGACAGTGACATGTGTCGCCTCCTAACTGGGCCACCTGACCTGACAACCTAACATGATGATGTCAGCGTCTTCCTCCTTGCGACGTGTCTGACCCGACTCCCATTTCCTTATTTCTACACCAAATTCATCCTGGTTTCTTCCTACATGCTCTTCTTATCCCTAAGAACTTCCCTATCTAATTAAAAACACAAAACACGAACTAGAAACTCACCTCCAAATGATGAACAGTGACCTCGAAGTTCTAGATCCGTTTCCAGACGTTTCAGGCCACCAAGCTTCTCGAAACCAATCCCAACTAGGTCGCCTTGATCCCTAGAACTTAATCCAATCAACCAAAATGATCAACATACGTCAAAGAAAAGAGTTCCATTTTTGGGGTCAAAACGGGTTCCGGGTTTCACTCACCTCCGCCATGGGCCGTGGCTGCTCAGCCTTCCGTCCAAGCTCCCTTACTCTCACACACTCACTTACACGTCCATTTGATGAAGCATGGCGATAATGAAGAAATAGAAGGGTGAGGTGATATGGGTATGTGTGTTTGTATGTTTAGTTGTGTTTAGTTGTTAGGAAAATGAAGATGAACAAATGAGAGAGAGAGATGATGATAATAAAACCCTAAACCAGATCCACCATTTAGAGAAAGTGACCAATGGGATGAGTGACACTTGTCACTCATCCAAGGGCCCCATTTTTCGACGTGCCGCCTCTCTATGGACTCGTAACATCCCGATCTACGTAACAGTCCTCGGTCCTCGTGCATTTGACAACCAGGGTCAAAAGTCAACTTTTTTGTCCGTTTCCAGGGTTAAAATTGTCTTTTTTACACCGACAGTCTGAAATTCCTCGATTAAAACGGATTATTCACGATAATCCTTAATTAGTCATTAATTAATCTCAATTAACCTTAATTAATTCCATAAATTTGGGACGGGTTGTTACAATCTTCCCCCTTAAAGAATTTCGTCCCCGAAATTCAAACGAACCCAAGTCTACATCCATCTTGTGGGAATTCAAACTTGCCTCATGTTTAGGGTACTCTCATGACACGTACACGTCCACTAACTAACCATAGCACTTACATGTACCCAACTTCACACCAATATCCACGATACTCATCTGTACTTAAACACGTCGAACATATCGCCACAGCACTCGTCTGTACCTAAACGCGTCGAGTGACGTTAACCATAATCCTACGACCAGCCCAAAATAGCATTGACCGTGAATTGAGAAATCGACACACCTCCCACTTTCCTATAGGTTCAACACCTCTGTAGGTCTCATACATCACCGGTCACCTGTCACCTACGCAGGTGTACCCGAATCTAAACTGACAAATCTGCCACCATGCTGACACCTTCCAAGCTGACAATTCTGTTAAATCAAGTTGATATCCTTCCTCTTTTCAGCCTGACGATTCTTCTCAATATCAATCCCAAAACTGACATCTGGCTGACACTCTGCTCTTATAGATAATTGAGGCCTCTCACCTCGTACCAAACCTCATCTTACTCAGTATCGACGCTGTGATTCTAGCTCGTGTTCCGTACTCAAATTGGCTCTAACTAGAGTCCCATCATAATATCTCATCTCCCTCAGTGATCCACGCTGACATCTTACTCAACCTGTGGTCACACTAACCACTAACTTACACACCTTGTGTGTATCTGGACCCCATCGATTACTTGCTCCAGCAGTGATAACACCATCACTCTAAGGTTCCACTGGCCATCCACAGCTCAGAGCTCCACCTTATATAATCATTGAACCCTTACGAAATCACTCTGGTCTAGTGCACAGTATTGAATGTCCAGTCCACATTCTCAACAAACCACAACATCGGAACTAAGCCGATTATCAACACATCCCCCAAAAATACCATTGGTGCATACTCCACACAATCGCAACATCCTCGAATCCAATACATCCAAAACATGGCTCAACTAGTGCATACCATCCACCACCACAAGGCACCACTCATGCATGTTCAAGAATTACTCTCACACAACGTACGTAGTACGTACAAACACTAGAAAACTAGTCCACAACATGGTTGTCCAATCTGAGTAGGGCACAAGTGAACACAACACACACCCACACGGCACCCCAATAGCCCCAGATCAAGTCCACGCACCATAACAACCTCGGATGTAGTGGTAGATCCAGTCCGTCCACTACATGGCCCCCAACCAAACACAGTTCAATTCTTGAGCTTGTTTGTCCAATCCTGTTTTAGACAGATCATACAATCCAACTCAACGTCCATCTTGCGTATCCTGGTCACCTGACCAACACCTGAAGAGTGTCTAATCCCACTCACGTCCTCAAAGACGTACCAGTCCCGAACCTGTCGGTTACCTGCCAACATCCTACCCGAGGCATCAGCTATTCATCCTTTCTTGATTGATACTCCAAATACTGCCTCATTTACCATAGAGTAACCTTTACCTAGTAGTCAAAATGGATGAGTGTTTTGACTATAACTCAAAACCCTATCGTACTGATTGGCCACCGCCAATCCCAACTTTCTCGTTCAACAACCAACTTGAGCTCCAACCAACTCGTCCATAATCCCCGATCTCCTCGATCATCGCGATCCAAGCTCGTAAGCTATAGAACTTGTCACCACTACTTCATGGGTTACGAAATCTCTCACTTAGCCCATGATAATGTCCTATTTTAAGAGAATCAAATATGATGACATCAAAATTCATCCTACGTGAGTGTAAACATCAATCCCACTTGGATTACCCTAAGTGGAAATTTTCAAATAACAGCAAGCACCATCTGCTCCTCAACTCATTCAAATTTGACATCCCGGCACTAAGAAGAATTGCAACCAGGCTGACAGGACCCGTCCCAATCCCACTGGGACCACCAGGGGACGTATCCCGCTCCCGTTTGACAACGACTCCAAACATACCAAAAGTACCCTTAAACGAAAACTAAATACTTTAAATTAAACAAATAACGTTCAACAACATAGTTCAGAGTAATAAGCTGTCAGACAAGGGATAATACAACTACAAAACGTGAGCACAATAGTCAGAGTACATTATTTGGTGCTCAACCTACCCACTGGGGGTGCACAGGTGCACAACGAAATAGTCTAAGCCTCTTACTTCGGATCCTCCTCTAATTCCGTGTCACGGCCTGGAGGGGTCAGTAAAACATTTAAAGAGTTAGTGGGCCGAAAATAAACAGTTTATAAATCAATTTCATAATAAAGTAAATCATAAGGTTTTACCCCTCCGTTTTCCAAATCTTCCATGCATTGAAATCATAGTATCATAATAGAATCATAAACATAGAATCATATAATAATCAAAAGGAAAAACCAACATATTAGTGCACTGTAAAACCCAACCTAATAATGATGTCACGGTTCTAAGGCTACGCGTTGCCACTCAGGGTCTCAAACCCGAGACTCCCCTAGGTACATCAGTGCCCGGTATCCCGGTCACTGTCCGAGGTATACTAAACATGCCTTCCTGAGAGTAAGCAACCCAACGGAAGTTAACTCCACTCAGTCAGTGCCCGTAACTACTCCAGGGTCCACCCAGGCCAACGACCCTCCCTCGAGGAGATAAGATAGAAAGGTAGGAAAGTACAGTACAATAACAGTATAGTTTACCCTATGTCCCCCGGATATCCCTGAACACATTCCACATATAATCTAGACGGGTCTCATGCCCAAAACATCATAATAAGTAATATAAACATTCCCATATAGTACCCATCTATATCATAAGTGGAATAGTAAAATAGTTTATGCATGCAATCCTTTAAGAAATCAAATAGCCCACTCACACAAGGTCCTCACTGCTCAACGACCGCCTAAAACTTGTATTAACATATCCGAGAGTCACTAAAGGACCCTATTAGTTCAATACTAAAACCCTAGAACAGATCCGTCCTGAAAACATAGCCCGAGTAATATTTTCGAGGCTTCAAACCCCATTTTGACCATCCTAACGATCTCCGATCGACACAAAACCACCGCCATTGGATCCGTATCGTTGAAAACTTGAAAATGGTACCGGTCCCACCAAAAATAATGTTCACATGCACCCCACGCTGGTCAATGCGTGGTCAACACTATTACAGTGTTGCTGACGTTTGCATGGCGTCAGCATGACGTCACCTCTGACACATGTCAGAGGACACGTGTCACACTTTGGTTGGCCCCTGGTCTGACAATCTCTGACATGATGACATCATCATGACGTCAGCATGATGACATCATCAGTGCTACAGTACCGGGTCGCCGTCGATCCATGGCTTGACCCGTTCCCAGAATCCATTTTCGGCCACCATTTTCGATAGGGTTTGCTCCTAAAGGGTCGTCTAGGTCTGTTATATGGATCTAGATCCTCAAAAATGGAAGAAAATGAAGAGATCCATACCTGGGCTTAGAAGAAGTTCACGGCCCTACTCCGGTTGTCTTCTCCGGCTATCTCCTCAGTCTCTAACGTCCAAACCAGCTTCCAGCAGCTTGTCACCGTCCCTAGAACGTATCCCAAACCAAAGAAATGAAACCCAGACGTTAAAGAGTCTCCTTCAAAAATCTAGAAAAACCTAGGCTTCTCGGGTTTTGGTCTGTACCTCCGCCGTGTCGCCGCCGTTGGCCGTGTCGACTGCTTCACCGTCGTCCTGGGTTCCTTACGGTCCTAACTTGGCCCTTGTTTGAGTAGAAGATGAATGGAGGTGGTGCAGGTTTCTTGGATCCGTGTCTCTGTCTCGGGTCTGGGGGTTTCCTTGGGTTTTCAGACAAAGATAAGGGAGGTGGTTCACGGTGGAAATGAAGATGATAATGGTGGTGACAGTGGTCGTCGTCTGGTGGTAAGAACGGTGGTCGGCTGGTGCTTGGTGTTGAGGGAAATCGAGTGTGTGTTTGTTCACGGTGCAGGAAGTATGTGTGTGTCTGAGGGAGAGAGATGAGTCGCACAAAATAAAGAAAAATGGGAGAGGAATGAATGGTTCAGATGAACCTGGGCAGAACAGATGAAAGGTTGGGGTTAAATGAGGGAAAATAAATTATTTAAAACTGACCTATAGGTGTAGACCCAACTTTATTGGAATAGTAATTTCCAGGATGAGTGACACTTGTCACTCATCCGATGGCTCAGATTAAACCTAGGGTTTTGCAAACATTTGATTATTTAATTATTATTTTACGTTTTGTTCTCGGTTCATAAATTTCGTTAAAACGCTTCCGTGACCATAACCTTTTCATATGAACTCTGATTTCGACGTGCCGTCTGTCTACGGATTTGTGACGTCCCGATCTATGTTATAGTCATGAGTCAAAGTCCTAATTATTTTTCGGGTCAAAAGTCAAAGTTTCCTCCCTTTCAGGGGCAAAATAGTCATTTCACATTAAAATATTAATAATCACGGTTCGGTTCGTTACACAGGCCACTAGCATAGAAACAGAAAACGAGAAGTCTCTTTCACCAACCAATAATATCTGTTGACAACTTCTTCCACGACCAAGTAAATCCTCACTTCAGCTCAACCTTTATAAACTTACACCTTCACGACTCCTGAAGTTCCATCAAAAAACACATTGGGTCCCCTATCAGTGACACTAGCCAATTGGGTGTCAAGTCCTACCACTAGACTCCCAAGTCCTTAACTCACTTGGACATCAATCCACATGTCCTGCAACCAATCAGGCTCAAGGTCAAACCTCGCATGTCTGTTTTATACCGTTTATGTACTTTCAATTGGGTAGTGATGGAACTACCTGATTCTCATGTTCCGACACTTATAGGTACAACTTCGGAGCACATATTCGTGCCTCAAGTATCACAACCACTAGGGAACCGGCCACCAAACTAGGTATCCCGTACCTTACGTAACCCAACAAAATCTAACTCACTGAGCCATCCGGGATCCTCTTTATCCCGCTCAACCACTAGTAGACTCGTCCAACTACCACTCAAGTCTCGGAGCTAACGATAACTCTCATCCAAGTTCCCCAAATCTACAAATTCTCATGACATTTCCATGTCATCCAAAACCACTCATTTTTCATTGGGATTCCTCCCAATCACCACTTATTAGGATTCCTCCCAATCACCACTTAGTCATTTCGACACAATTCGCATCGTGCAAGCCTTCACTAGTCGAGCTTGTTGGCTAGATGATGAGCATACAATCAATTCCTTACTCATGTTGGAGGAACTCGGCCTCCCTTCAAACTCAACAACTCTGGCAAACCACACAAGAAAAGAACGTCCCTCGAACGTCACCAATTCGCAACATTCTCAACTAGAGTCGTTCAAGACCTCAGCTGCACTTTGCAGCACAATCCCTAACTTGACCGCTCAACGGTCTCGACTTCAAGAAGTCGTCCAATTCAACCCTCCGCGGGGTCTATTACTGCCCAACCATGGCATAACTACGAAATAAGATGCCAATGTAACCTACTTGAGATATGTTTCCACTAGTCTCTGCTACCCTTACCCTAACAGTCACGTTAATGACAGGCTGTTTCCTAGTAAAGACATCACATCCTGCACATGAGCACACTACAAGAGCAATGGGTTGTTCGTATTCCAAGCTGATAATCCGCTCTGATACCACTTTGACACGACCCATCCCAATCCCCCCGAGATTAACGCTGGATGTGCTATGCTCCCGTCTAACACCAAGTGTCAGACAAGGGATAAACCAAACCTTGACCTTCTCAGGGCTTCCAGAGCGCACCAGGATTTGTGGAGGCATATAATATCTCGATCTCTGCTAGAACCCGCATCCGCGATCAACCTGAAGGGTATTAAAAACCATGAAAAGCTGTGAGTAGACGAAAAATAACTAATTTAATAAAAACACATTTCACGAAAAGATATTTATACCCTTCAATAAAAAGAATGCATGTATTCGAAAACCAATTAACTCAATCATTCCTCAACTCAAATCAAACTTAATTAAATAGTTTATCAATCAAAGTTAGTTCCTTCCTCAAATCATTAGGGCCTTAACCCAAAATCATAAATCGATGTGGGAACTCAGCCCAAATTCATCAATATTAAATAACAAGTCCATTGAAATACAGTTTAACCAATCCTCAGCATCACAGATGCCTGACATCCTAGATGTCATAATGTCACGGTCCTAAGCTACGCGTGCTACTCAGAGGTCTCAATTCCGAGTCTTCCCAAGGTCCACCCAAGTCAATGACCCTCCTTGGGGGGGAGGTTTTACCCTTATGCAATCCTGATCCTGAGCCTTTCTACGTGAGCCTCTATGCGGTCTCTCCATTGGGCGACTCCTCTCAGGCAATGCACCGTGACTACTCAAGGGTACCGAATCGTCTGCAGGAGACAATCCACACATAAGGATGACATATGGAAAACATTTCATAAATCATCTCAAAACCTCTCAAAGGGGCTCATTCTCGGAATATAGTTTCATCCATTATGTTCCCATAAAACCATCGTAAATCCACAAATGGGACTCATGCCCGAGGTATAACTTTCATAAACCATTTTCATAAATCCAATTTCCGAATTCAGAGGACTCAGGCCAAAATTCCATTTCATAAATCACAACTGGGACTCATTGTAACACCCTGGAAATTCGAGGATCCCAATATTGTAATTTAATGTGTGATTTGACGCTTTTACCCTTGTTATGGGTATGGCCAATTGTTGACTTTTTGATTGATGAATTAAACGGACTTTGACATATGACCGTGACGTAGTTCGGGACGTCACGAGTTCATAGACAGGTGGCACGTCCAATTCAGACGATCAGGGAAAAAGTTATGACTATCGGAAGTTCAGGGGTATTACCGTAATTTGGACTTTTGGGGGTGGAAATGTTGACTTTTCTTTTGGCAATTAATTTTCAGTTGACTCAAGGACCATTAGGTAGGTCTCGACGTCCTGATTCCGTAGACAGGTGGCACGCCGAAATCGGACTTCGTACGAGGAAGTTATGGTCAGAAATGTGAAATCGGGAGGTTCGTGTCTCGGTTTTCGGGCCAAATATTTTATTCTGGAAATCTGATTGGAGGACACCTGGTGAGTGACAAGTGTCACTCACCCATTGGCTAGATTGGATCAGATCCACTATGGGTTTAAATACCATTAAAACCCACTTTTAATGACAGCCCTTGATCTGAAAACCTCCAGATCTGATCTCAGCCCTTGATCCCATTCTGAGATTCAATCTGGGCCGTTCATTTCATTGTGCAGCTTTCCCTCCATTTCTATATAATTCCTTACCCGACACCCACGTACTGCCCATTCCATACCATCACACCACAACTGCATCTGATCCTTATTCGGCTGGACGTGTGTGGCGGCAGGCGGCAGTGACCACGGCAGAGGACGGCGGCGAGGTAGGAACCAGGGAAAACCCGAAACGGTTTTAAACTCAGATTTTTGTAACTCGAGTTCCCACGTTCAGTTTTGTTCTTTATGAATCCTAATCGACTCTAGGGACTGCCAGGAACCTTTTGGACTTGAGATCGTGACCGGAGGTGATCAGGACGGTGACTAAACGGCGACGGGAAACCGGTTCTGTTCTTCGAGGTAAGCCCTCGATCCTGTCTGTTTTTCTCGATTTTGATTCCATAGAACCCTTTCTGGGATTGAGACGAGCACCTAGGAACAAACTAGGACTGAAATGGTTGAGAAATGGTGAAATGGTGACCGGGTCTTGATCGCGGGTCTGATCGACCCGAGTTGCAGGGATACGGGTCACCCCGTCTGAGGACAGAGGTGATGACGTGGCACCCTGTCAGTCTGTCAGGTGACGTGGACCAACCGTGAGCCGACACGTGTCACATGTCAGTGCACAGTCAGCACTGACATGTCAGTGATGTGGACCAGTCAAGGACTGCCACGTGTCACTGACATGTCAGTGACGTGGACCAGTGCTGTGCTGACACGTGGCATATGTCAGATCTGACACGTGGCCTGACAGATCAGCGAGGTGGACCAATCGGATGTTGACACGTGGCACCTGTCAGAGTCTGACACGTCAGACCTGACAACTGTCAGATGACGTCAGCATGACGTCATGCTGACGTCAGCAGTGACGTCAGCGATGACGTCAGCAGGACTGTTCCAGCGTTGACCGCCGCGTGGGGGCGCGTGTGAACAGTGTTTCTGGTGGGACCACCACCATTCTTTAGGTTTCGACTATCCGGATCCAACGGCGGTGGTTTCGGGTCGATCGGAGATCATTAAGTTGGTCAAATTAAGGTTTATTGCCTTGGGAAGCGCGTTCGGGCGGCTTTCCCGGGCCGGTTTCGACCTAGGCTTTCATGGTTGAATGTTAGGGGTTTGTATTGACCTTTACGAATACTTTGGACTTGACAGGGATCGTACATTTGTACCAGGACAAGGGTATACGTTCGGTTTCTAGCAGGATTGTACTGTGAGTGGGCCATTTTCTTAAACCCTTGCGTGCATAAATGTTTTCTGGTTTATTATACTTATTCACATGCTAAAACAATAATGGTTTTGATGATATGGAAAATATGGTTATGGCACATTTCACGGTATTTGGGCTTGAGACCCGTCCGATGAAACTGAATGATTGGTTCGGATTCTATCTATGTATATATATGTTTGCATGTGGATATAAATAAAATGTATTTGTTACTGCACTGTATAGATCCTTCCATATTATATTGTCTCCTCCGGATGAGGTACCCCGGAGAGGTCACGGACGTCTAGAACGTCCAGCGTCTATGACGCTAAGCATCGGGGATGCTGTACCCGAACGGGGTTCGGGGATTGAACTCAGAATTGAGACCCGAGTGGCACGCGTAGCCTTGTGATTGTGACCTTATTGACGTCAGGGACGTCAGACATCAGGGCTGTCGGGATTGGAGTGTATAGTGCAGCAACTAAAATTATGGTTATGGTTTTATTACATGCCTTATGGTTCATATTATATGGTTTATGATTTTGTATTGTGATGCACGCATGTTTGGAAAACGGAGGGGTAAATTATATGTTTTACTTATCAAACGATTTTGTGAACTTGAGTTTCGGTCCACTCACCTTTAATGTTTTTGATAACCCCTCCAGGTCGGGAAACTGAGGTAGAGGAGGAACCAGAGGCTGAGGCATAGATCTACATTCTGCGTACCTGATCCCCTGTTGGGCGGTGTACCCGCAGGTTTACTTTAGAGTCGTGCTCGCATCTTGTAATTTTAGTTTTCATCCCTTGTCTGACATTCGTTTAATTCGGATTTGATGTAAGACTTTAATTTGGTTATTTATGCATTTGATGTTTTGAGGTTAAAATTGGTATGAATTATTGGGTGTCAGACGGGAGCAGGGCACGTCCCCCTGTGGTCCCTGTGGGATCGGGGCGGGTCCTGTCAGCTTGGTATCAGAGCACTAGGTTGTGGTCAGTACTAGGGTATTGGTCAGCATGCTAGACTAGCGATTAGTACTAGTTACTTTTCGACTTTTAAGAATATTGTTTTCTGATCTATGCCTCTTAACAGTTGGTTATGTCTCCTAGGAGAATTCCTCATACTCGAACGAACGAGGATCTAGAAAGAGAGATGGAATGCGTGAGCATTGAAAGGGCTCAACGTTTGGGAGCCACTCCTTTCTGCGGGGGATCAAACCCCGAGGATGCTCACGACTGGATCACCAAGTGGGAGAGGATCTTCTCGGTGATGCACTGCCCTCCGGGCGAACGGGTAACTCTGGCGGCCTTCTTGCTGGAAGGAGGAGCCTACCAGTGGTGGCACGGACTCGAAATGTCTAGGTGGTCTGTCCATACCACCACTTGGGAAGCTTTTCGTTCCAGATTTCTGGACCAGTACTACCCGCGATCCTTTCGCGCGGCGCGGGAGGCGGAATTCCTGCGGCTGGAGCAGGGTGATATGTCCGTTGCGGACTACGAGCAAACTTTCGGGAAACTTTCCCGGTTCGCTGCTTCATTCGTAAGCACGGAGGAGGACAAATGCCAGCGGTTTGAGCTTGGACTCCGAGGGGAGATCCGGGCCAGTGTGACCGCTACCACTCATGCTTCTCTGAGAGATATGGTCGACGCAGCGGTGCGTGTCGAGGCCAGTCTGGCGGCACACCGGACACGACAACCTTCGGGGGAGGGGCGACGTCAGGATCGCCCACAGCATGGGCCATCGGGCCGTAAGAACAACAAGGGAGGGAGCTACAGGGGAGCACCCTCATCCTTCAAGGGTCGTGGCTGGTCGGGTCGACGTGGAGGCTCTCAGGGCAGAGGATCTGGATACAACTCTGGGCAACGCTCATCTTGGAGCGGTGCTTCTGGCGGGCATTCGGACAGGCCAAGGCCAGTAACTTGTTTCGCTTGCGGAGAGGAGGGCCACTATGCCTATGATTGCCCGCAGTTGTCCAAGAACAACGACGCTGGGGGCTCGAGTGTGGTGCAGAGCACGGCTTCCCACACTAATGGAGGTCGCGGTCAGGGAGGTGACCATGGTGCTGGGCGTGGCGCGCGTGGGCGCGGACGGAACGGAGGGCCAAGGGCCCAAGTGTTTGCAATGACCCAGCAGCAGGCGAGGACTGCTCCAAGCGTGGTCACAGGTACACTACATATCTTTAATTTTCTTGTACGTGTATTAATGGATGCGGGGGCTACACATTCTTTTATTTCGAGGAGTTGTGCTGGTATGCTTGATTGTGTGGTATCAGCTTTAGATTGCGAAATGGGTGTTGGCACCCCGATGGGTATCGTGTACCTTGTGAATCAGGTGATTCGGAGGTGCCCGGTAAGAATTGAGGATGTGGATTTACCAGCAGACTTAATTATTCTGGATATCCACCACTTCGATATAATCCTAGGGATGGATTGGCTGTCGGAGCACGGATCGCTCATCGACTGCTGTAGCAAGCAAGTGATTCTGCGGAGCCCGGGTTTGCCGGAAGTTATCTTTCAGGGGGAACGTGATGGTTCGCCTCCTGAAGTGATTTCGTCACTTACTGCTACCAAACTTCTACGGAAGGGATGCCAGGGTTATCTGGCGCATGTCGTGTCGGAACGGGTCGATACTCCGGTTATCGACGAAATACCGGTGGTCTGTGAGTTTCCGGATGTATTCCCGGAAGACTTACCTGGATTGCCACCATCGCGGGAGATTGAGTTTACTATTGAACTACTCCCGGGTACCCGACCTATATCCCAGGCACCATACCGGATGGCGCCGGCCGAGTTACGAGAACTCAAGACTCAATTGCAGGAGTTGGTGGATTTGGGATATGTCCAACCGAGTACTTCACCATGGGGAGCACCGGTGTTGTTCGTAAAGAAGAAGGAAGGAAGTCTCCGTTTATGTATTGACTATCGACAACTCAACAGGGTGACGCTGAGGAATCAGTATCCTCTACCCAGGATCGATGACCTTTTCGACCAGTTGCGGGGAGCTCAGTGCTTCTCGAAGATTGATTTGCGGTCTGGGTATCACCAACTGAGGATTTCGGAGGAGGATATTCCGAAAACTGCTTTTCGAACCCGTTACGGACACTACGAGTTCCTTGTTATTCCATTTGGTTTGACGAATGCTCCAGCAGCATTCATGGATCTGATGAACCGGGTCTTCCGACCCTACCTGGATAAGTTCGTGATTGTGTTCATCGATGATATTTTGGTATACTCGAGGAGTGCCCGTGCACATGAAGAACATCTACGGTTGGTCTTGGAGAGGCTGAGACAAGAACAATTGTACGCCAAACTGAGCAAGTGTCAGTTTTGGCTAAGCAGTATTGGTTTTCTGGGACACGTGATATCGACGGATGGGATTTGCGTGGACCCCCAGAAAACAGAAGCGGTGACCAACTGGGCTAAACCGACAACAGTAACCGAGGTGCGGAGTTTCGTCGGGTTAGCAGGTTACTACCGGAGATTCGTGGAGGGCTTCTCCAAAATTGCTGCACCATTGACTCGTTTGACTCGGAAGGGAGTAAAGTTTATCTGGGACGAGCAGTGCGATCGGAGCTTTCAAGAGTTGAAAGATCGATTGACCACTGCACCTGTCCTTGCATTGCCGGATGACAGTGGAGAGTTTGTGGTTTTCAGTGACGCTTCACTGCAAGGGTTGGGCTGCGTGTTGATGCAAACTGGCAAGGTTATCGCCTATGCATCCCGGCAGCTGAAGAATCATGAGTTGAACTACCCTACCTATGATTTGGAGTTGGCGACGGTGGTTCATGCTCTCAAGATCTGGAGACATTATCTGTTCGGCGCAACGTGTCGGATATACACCGACCACCAGAGTCTTAAATACTTATTCACTCAGAAGGAGCTTAACATGAGACAACGGAGATGGTTGGAGCTGCTGAAGGACTATGACTGTACAATCGAGTACCATCCGGGTAAGGCCAATGTGGTGGCTGATGCACTCAGCAGGAAGTCAGCAGGATCCGTTGCACACCTAGGGATGGTGTATCTTCCCTTGCTAGTGGAACTCCGGAAGGCGGGAGTTATTTTGGGTACGGATGCCCATGGAGCTTTGTTGGCCAGCTTCCATGTACGACCAGTACTGATTGATCGGATCATCGAGGCACAACTTCAGGATCCGATACTCTGTATTTACAGAATTGAGGTCGATGCGGATGGGAGACAGGATTTTACCATCCGGGACGATGGAGCACTTGTGAAATTGGGCCGTTTGTGTGTACCGGCAGTGGCAGAGTTACGGGATGAGATTCTTGAGGAGGCCCATAGTTCGGCCTATGCTATGCATCCGGGAGGTACAAAGATGTACCGTACCCTCCGGAACCATTATTGGTGGCCAGGAACGAAGAAGGATATTGCTGAATTCGTGAGAAAATGCTTAACCTGTCAGCAGGTTAAGGCGGAACGGCAGAGACCGTATGGGGCTATGCAGCCACTTCCGATTCCTGAGTGGAAGTGGGATCACATCACCATGGACTTCGTCTTTAAGTTACCGAGGACTCAGAGTGGAATGGACGGAGTATGGGTGATCGTGGATCGGTTAACCAAATCAGCCCATTTTCTGCCAGTTCAGGAAACCTATAAACCTAACCAACTGGCTCAGTTGTTTGTGAAGGAAATCATACGACTTCATGGTACGCCAGAATCGATCGTGTCCGATCGTGATCCGCGTTTCACATCCAGGTTCTGGCGGAGTTTGCAAGCTACTCTGGGAACAACCCTACGTTTCAGTACTGCTTTCCATCCACAAACCGATGGACAGTCTGAAAGAACCATTCAGACCCTGGAGGACATGATGAGATCATGTGTACTACAATTTCAGGACTCTTGGGATACTCATTTGCCATTGATGGAACTCACTTACAACAACAGCTATCAGGCAAGCATCGGGATGGCACCTTATGAGGCACTGTATGGCCGACAGTGCAGGACACCTATCTGCTGGACGGAGATAGGAGAGCGAGCGGCTTTAGGGCCGGAGATGATGGACTTAACCATGGAAACTGTTCGCGTGATCAAGGAGAGATTGAAGGTGGCACAGGATCGCCAGAAAAGTTATGCCGATCGACGGATTCGAAACTTAGAGTTTGAAGTGGGAGATTTTGTCTTCCTGAAGTTGTCTCCGTGGAAAGGGATTATCCGTTTTGGCCGACGGGGGAAACTGAGTCCGCGTTTTATCGGACCATATGAGATCGTGGAGAGAATTGGCAGAGTTGCATACAGATTGGCGCTACCTCCAGAACTATCTAGAGTTCATGATGTTTTCCACGTATCAATGTTGCGGATGTACGTACGTGGTGCTTCTCACGTACTTAGGGAACAACCTGTCGAACTGCGGGAGGATTTGAGCTTTGAAGAACAACCAGTACAGATCTTGGATCGGAAGGACAAGGTACTACGTCGGAAGACGATCCCTCTCGTGAAGATTCTCTGGAGAAACCAGAATGTGGAAGAAGCCACATGGGAGCCCGAGGCTCAGATGCGAGAACAATTTCCTCATTTGTTTCTTTGAAATTTCGGGACGAAATTTCTTAAGGGGGGAAGGTTGTAACACCCCGGAAATTCGAGGATTCCAATATTGTAATTTAATGTGTGATTTGACGTTTTTACCCTTGTTATGGGTATGGCCAATTGTTGACTTTTTGATTGATGAATTAAACGGACTTTGACATATGACCGTGACGTAGTTCGGGACGTCACGAGTTCATAGACAGGTGGCACGTCTAATTCGGACGATCAGGGAAAAAGTTATGACTATCGGAAGTTCAGGGGTATTACCGTAATTTGGACTTTTGGGGGTGGAAATGTTGACTTTTCTTTTGGCAACTAATTTTCAGTTGACTCAAGGACCATTAGGTAGGTCTCGACGTCCTGAGTCCGTAGACAGGCGGCACGCCGAAATCGGACTTCGTACGAGGAAGTTATGGTCAGAAACGTGAAATCGGGAGGTTCGTGTCTCGGTTTTCGTGCCAAATATTTTATTCTGGAAATCTGATTGGAGGACACCTGGTGAGTGACAAGTGTCACTCACCCATTGGCTAGATTGGATCAGATCCACTATGGGTTTAAATACCATTAAAACCCACTTTTAATCACAGCCCTTGATCTGAAAACCTCCAGATCTGATCTCAGCCCTTGATCCCATTCTGAGATTCAATCTGGGCCGTTCATTTCATTGTGCAGCTTTCCCTCCATTTCTATATAATTCCTTACCCGACACTCACGTACTGCCCATTCCATACCATCACACCACAACTGCATCTGATCCTTATTCGGCTGGACGTGTGTGGCGGCAGGCGGCAGTGACCACGGCAGAGGACGGCGGCGAGGTAGGAACCAGGGAAAACCCGAAACGGTTTTGAACTCAGATTTTTGTAACTCGAGTTCCCACGTTCAGTTTTGTTCTTTATGAATCCTAATCGACTCTAGGGACTGCCATGAACCTTTTGGACTTGAGATCGTGACCGGAGGTGATCAGGACGGTGACTAAACGGCGACGGGAAACCGGTTCTGTTCTTCGAGGTAAGCCCTCGATCCTGTCTGTTTTTCTCGATTTTGATTCCATAGAACCCTTTCTGGGATTGAGACGAGCACCTAGGAACAAACTAGGACTGAAATGGTTGAGAAATGGTGAAATGGTGACCGGGTCTTGATCGCGGGTCTGATCGACCCGAGTTGCAGGGATACGGGTCAACCCGTCTGAGGACAGAGGTGATGACGTGGCACCCTATCAGTCTGTCAGGTGACGTGGACCAACCGTGAGCCGACACGTGTCACATGTCAGTGCACAGTCAGCACTGACATGTCAGTGACGTGGACCAGTCAGGGACTGCCACGTGTCACTGACATGTCAGTGACGTGGACCAGTGCCGTGCTGACACGTGGCATATGTCAGATCTGACACGTGGCCTGACAGATCAGCGAGGTGGACCAATCGGATGTTGACACGTGGCACCTGTCAGAGTCTGACACGTCAGACCTGACAACTGTCAAATGACGTCAGCATGACGTCATGCTGACGTCAGCAGTGACGTCAGCGATGATGTCAGCAGGACTGTTCCAGCGTTGACCGCTGCGTTGATCGGCGCGTGGGGGCGCGTGTGAACAGTGTTTCTGGTGGGACCACCACCATTCTGTAGGTTTCGACGATCCGGATCCAACGGCGGTGGTTTCGGGTCGATCGGAGATCATTAAGTTGGTCAAATTAAGGTTTATTGCCTTGGGAAGCGCGTTCGGGCGGCTTTCCCGGGCCGGTTTCGACCTAGGCTTTCATGGTTGAATGTTAGGGGTTTGTATTGACCTTTACGAATACTTTGGACTTGACAGGGATCGTACATTTGTACCAGGACGAGGGTATACGTTCGGTTTCTAGCAGGATTGTACTGTGAGTGGGCCATTTTCTTAAACCCTTGTGTGCATAAATGTTTTCTGGTTTATTATACTTATTCACATGCTAAAACAATAATGGTTTTGATGATATGGAAAATATGGTTATGGCACGTTTCACGGTATTTGGGCTTGAGACCCGTCCGATGAAACTGAATGATTGGTTCGGATTCTATCTATGTATATATATGTTTGCATGTGGATATCAATAAAATGTATTTGTTACTGCACTGTATAGATCCTTCCATATTATATTGTCTCCTCCAGATGAGGTACCCCGGAGAGGTCACGGACGTCTAGAACGTCCAGCGTCTATGACGCTAAGCATCGGGGATGCTGTACCCGAACGGGGTTCGGGGATTGAACTCGGAATTGAGACCCGAGTGGCACGCGTAGCCTTGTGATTGTGACCTTATTGACGTCAGGGACGTCAGACATCAGGGATGTCGGGATTGGAGTGTATAGTGCAGCAACTAAAATTATGGTTATGGTTTTATTACATGCCTTATGGTTCATATTATATGGTTTATGATTTTGTATTGTGATGCACGCATGTTTGGAAAACGGAGGGGTAAATTATATGTTTTACTTATCAAACGATTTTGTGAACTTGAGTTTCGGTCCACTCACCTTTAATGTTTTTGATAACCCCTCCAGGTCGGGAAACTGAGGTAGAGGAGGAACCAGAGGCTGAGGCATAGATCTACATTCTGCGTACCTAATCCCCTGTTGGGCGGTGTACCCGCAGGTTTACTTTAGAGTCCTGCTCGCATCTTGTAATTTTAGTTTTCATCCCTTGTCTGACATTCGTTTAATTCGGATTTGATGTAAGACTTTAATTTGGTTATTTATGCATTTGATGTTTTGAGGTTAAAATTGGTATGAATTATTGGGTGTCAGACGGGAGCAGGGCACGTCCCCCTGTGGTCCCTGTGGGATCGGGGCAGGTCTTGTCACTCATGCCCAATTTCATAACCAATTAGGCCTCAAGCCCGATATCATAAACCAATTGGGCCTTAAGCCCTATAGTATAAACCAAATGGGTCTCCAGCCCCATACCTCATTAAAGTAAATGGACTTTAAGTTCGATAGTTCATAAGTCAAGTGGGCCTCAAGCCCGATTCCATATTTCCAAATCCGAAATTATTCCATTTATCAAACTATTGAAAACACAAGCACGTATAGAAACCATAGCATAAAGTCTAAATTCTCGAAATACGTGCAAATACGTAATACCAAATACCACAATCATAGGCACTCAAGGCATTCAAATCATATATATAAAGCATATAAAACAATTATGCATGCATCATATTTAGAAAAAAAGTGTCCACTCGCAGACCATCCTTGCTACGCCTCGAAATCGGCGTTGTAAGCCTCTTCGAGCTAATCCAACCTCTTCGGGTCATCCAGACCTGTCCAAATCATACCAGAAGGTCACTAATCATCTATACAAGTCTATATCATAAACTCCCAAAACTCCCAGAAAAGTCAACGTGTCCGAGACAAGCTTCCCTAGACTAAAAACCTCAATTTGACCAGCTAAACGATCTTCGATCGATCACCGCCATCAGATTCATATTGTCAAAACCTTTAAATTGGTACTGGTCCTACCTCGAGATTCACATCCACGCGCCCCCACACGTGGGTTAAAGTCAAAGTCAATGCTAGTAAAAAACTCAATGGTCAGGTCAACGCTGATGTTAGCAGTGACATCATCCTGACAGTTGTCAGGTCTGACACGTGTCAGACTTGACAGGTACCACGTGTCAGTACCCTGTTGGTCCACATCATTGACATGTCAGTGCTGACTGGGCACTGATATTGACACATATCGCCTCTTGACTGGGTCACCTGGCTTGACATGATGACATCAGCGTCTTCCTCTTGGTGATGGGTCAGACCCGGTTCACTGTACCAGGTCGCGCAGACCCGCGACTGGACTCAGCTCCCATTTCCTTATTTGTGCACCAAACCCATCCTAGTTTCTTCCTACATGCTCGCCTAATCCCCAAGAACCTCCCTATCTAATAAAAAACAAGAAAAATGAACTAGAAACTCACCTCCAAACGATGAACAGTGGCCTCCAAGTTCCAGCTCCGTTTCCAAACGTTTCAGGCCACCAAGCTTCTCGAAACCAATCCCAACTAGGTCGCATTGATCTCTAGAACCTAACCCAATCAACCAAAATGATCAACATACGTCAAAACAAAGAGTTGCATTTTGGGGTCAAAACGGGTTACGGGTTTCACTCACCTCCGCCGTAGGCCGTGGCTGCTCAGCCTTCCGTCCAAGCTCCTTCACTCTCACACACTTACTTACACGTCCAGTTGATGAAGAATGGAGATAATGGAGAAATAGAAGGGTGAGGTGATATGGGTTTGTGTGTTTGTATGTTTAGTTGTGTTTAGTTGCTAGGAAAATGAAGATGAACAAATGAGATAGAGAGAGAGAGAGAGATAAATGATGTTAATAAAACCCTAAACTAGATCCACCTTTTAGGGAAAATGACCAATGGGATGAGTGACACTTGTCACTCATCCAAGGGCCCCACTTAACTTTTTCAACCAATCAGAATTCACCATTTAATTCAAATCTCGAAACGCGTAAATAGTCTGATTTCGCTCCCATGACCATAACTTTTTTGTCCGACATCCGATTTCGACGTGTTGCCTGTCCACGGACTCGTAACATCCCGATCTACGTAGCAGTCCTCGGTCCTCTTGTATTTGACCACTCGGGTCAGAAATCAACTTGTTGCCTGTTTCTAGGGGCAAAATTGTCATTTTTACATCGACTGCCCGAAATTCCTCGATTAATCCCTGAATAATCATGATAATCCTTAATTAATCTCAATTACCCTTAATTAATCCCGTAAATTTGGGACGGGTTGTTACAGTTGTCGTGGTAGAATTTTCGGTAAGTTTTTGGTGACTCGCTTCAGAATGAGCGAACTCGTAAGTGTCTGGAGGGATCTCTTCACTGTAGTCGAGTGTAGTGAATGTGGTGTATTAGTCACTAGTGTGGATGACCTAAAAGTTGTAAGCTTTGGGCCATATTTTTGTGGTCTTGCCCTAAATGGGCTGGTCCAGCTCACTTGACCTTTTAGCTGCCTTCAACAATTGGTGTGCCATTAGTAGAAACTGCTACTAGATAAGATTAAAAATGATTCTAAATTGTGGCCCAAGAACCTTCGTTTTAATCAAGTGATGATGAAGCATGCGTGTAACTTGTTTGAGCTATTATTTTCTTTGTAACGACCCGTCCCGGGAATTAAGGTTTAGACCGTAATTAGGATGGGATTAGTGAGTGTAATCGGTGACTAATGGGTAAATGACGATTTTGCCCCTAGTTCGGGCAAAAAGTTGACTTTTAGTACCGGTGGTCAATTAGGTTTTGACCGATGACCAGGACGTAGGTTAGGACGTCACGAATCCATAGGCAGGTGGAACGCCCGATTCCGACATCCGAGGAGGAAGTTATGATGTTCGGAAGGTTAAGGGCAAAACCGTAATTTGGGCTAAATTAGGGGGAATAGTTTCCTTTCGTACGATTGGGTTTTGGTACGTTGACCTAGGGCCGTTAGATAGATCTCGTCGTCCTGAGTTCGATGACAGGCAGCACGTATTCATCGGACTTACGAGGTGAGAGTTACGGGTCTAGAAAGGTAGTGGCAAAGTTGTAATTTTGACTTAAAAGGAAGGGCATTTTGGTCTTTGTGCTTTGGGCCTGGTGCAACAGAGAGGGACAGATGGAAGGCTGAGATTGAAACATTTGGGAGAAGGAATTTTGGGATGATGACACGTGTAGGAGGGCTCGAGGTTTCTAGCATACACGGTCCAATTATTTGGGGCAACCGTGAAGGTGTGTGTGTGTCGTGTGTGTGTTCGAAGAACAGAAAACAGAGGGGGAGATTGAGGGCAAATTGGACGGTGGCCGGGAGTGTTGGTGTGAATTGGTGAGGGGATGAGTGATCAGAGACTGAGAGGGAGAGAGTGAGAAGGTTAGATGGTGTGGTGGTTGTGTGTGGGTGAGTTGTGAGCCACGGGAAAACCAGGGGGGAAAACAGAGAACATAGAAAATTTTGGGCGGTGGTGCTGCCGTAGTCGATCGATTGTGGCCGGTGGAGGTGTCCAGAGGCTGGAGGAGGACGGGAGGAGCTACGGCCTCACGACTGAGCTCACGACAACGACAGGAGGGCAGGTAATTTCTTAACTTTCCTTCGATGCTCTGTTTTTCCCGTCGATTTTCAAATCGAAAGTCGTGAGTTTAGGGGTTGAATCGAAGAGTCTAGGGAGGTCTAGAGGACTCAGTTGAGTCTTGGGTGTCTTCTGGTTGTGCTGCTGTGACGGGGAAGTGCACCGTGGAGGCTAGACGACGGAAGGTGCCCTGTGTGCCCTGTTTTTCCGTTTTGCTTCAAACGTAGAGTCATGGACTTAGGGAGAGAGTCGACGGTTTTGGTGAGTGAGGTGAGGTTCAGGGAGGTTATGGGAACCGTCTACGGTGGTTACCGTGACAGGAGGTGATCGGGTTGGCTGGAGAAGGAAACAGGGTAGGTGTTCGGGTTCTGTTCGAGCTTGAGTCGACAGGTTTTAGGGTGAGTTGAGGTGTCTGAGTAAGGGGAAAGAGTAGCCTAGGTCTGGACGAAACAGTGGGTGAAGAAAGGAGTCGATCTGGTGGACGGAAGGGGGAGAACCGCTGACGCCGGTTCAAATTGCAGCAACTGTGTCGAACCGGGTCGACGCGAGGAAGACGACGGTACTGTAGCTGGCGCGTGAGGGCCACGCGCAGCCACTTTGGACGGCGCGTGGAGGCTCGTGCGGTGGCGGTTGGAAAAACGGTCAACTTGGTTTTTGGTCTAAGTGTTGTGACGAGTATAATGGAATTGGTTTCGGGTTAATCGGACGTCGAATCGAAGTAGTTCCGAAGGGTGAAGGTTTAGGGTTCCGATTCGTTACGTTTAGTACCGGGGGATTTTGGAGGGAATTTAGGTGGACCTACGTAGATGTGTTAGTAACGTACTTTGGCGGTTGTTGACAGGATCGGGACTTCCCGAGGAAGCTGAGGAACGTACGACACGTTCGAGACGCGATTGAGGGCTTGGTACTGTGAGTGGACCCTTTCCTTAAACTCGAACATGCATAACTGCTTTTCTATAATTGTTTTCTATATGTGATTTCATGAAGGTTGGATTTATGATGTGGTTTTACATAATTGCACGTTTTTCGAGAAAATATGGTATTTGGCACGTTTTACAAGAACTGTCGATTTCTGGAATTAATGCCATGGTTTTGGGGATGAAATGGATTTTGGAAGATGATTTCGATGATCAAGGGTTTTCGGTTTTAAAATCGGATTTCGGAGAGCGGAATTTGGTTTTAAAGTTGGAAAGTGGATTTCCGGATTTGGGTTCGGAATGACGGTTCTAGATGTCGGATGGGCATCAGACCGGTGATTTCGGATTCGGGTTTGGATATGGATTTAGAAATGGTTTTCAAATGGTTTTGGATTGGATTTGCTGGATCTGGTAATTGGGTTTAAAGACCCGGATATTGATTTGACGGGGGACGGGCCCGGATTGGGTTTAAAGACCCGGATTGAGTTTAAAGACTCGGATATATTGATATTTCCCCCGTAGGCCTGTTGAGTTTAAAGACTCGGGAGTTTAAAGACTCAGATATTATTGAGGCCTGGATTTGAGTTTAAAGACTCGGGAGTTTAAAGACTCGGATAGGTCCAGCAGGTTTGATCAGAAAATGATGGTTTGATATTCACGGTTTATGATACGGTCTTATGATGTTTTAGCTATGGTTTCTCTAACTGGTTTATAGTGTTTCTGTTCTTATGATGAGGTTATGTGACTTATACTGGTTTCTAAAATGTTTCTGTAAATGTTTTATTGCGATTGATTGATAATTGTTTCAAGAACTGGGTTATGCATGTGATTTCAAAACGGAGGGCTAAAACCCGGTTTGCTTATAAAATGGTTTTGGAAACTTTTATTTTATTCTGGTCCACTCGCACCTTCTTTTTTAAATTGCCCTCCAGGTCGTGGAGCTAGAGCGGGGTTTCGGCGTCGAGGCAGCGTCTGAGGCATATA